>PVKU01000562.1:0-451454 GCA_004027475.1 Anoura caudifer | reverse complement strand
ATCCAAATTATAGGGGTACCAGAAGGGGAAGAAGAAGAGCAACAAGTGGAAAACTTATTTGAACAAATAATAAAGGAGAACTTCCCCAATCTGGCAAAGGAAATAGACTTCCAGGAAGTCCAGGAAGCTCAGAGAGTCCCAAAGAAGGTGGACCCAAGGAGGAACACACCAAGGCACATCATAATTACATTAGCCAAGACTCAAATGAAGGAGAGAATTCTAGAAGCTGCAAGGGATAAGGGGACAGTCACTTACAAAGGAGTTCCCATCAGACTGTCAGCTGATTTCTCAAAAGAGACCTTCCAGGCAAGAAGGAGCTGGAAAGAAGTATTCCAAGTCATGAAAGTCAAGGACCTACATCCAAGATTGCTCTATCCAGCAAAGCTGTCATTTAGAATGGAAGGGAAGATAAAGCACTTCTCAGGTAAGGTCAAGTTAAAGGAGTTCATCATCACCAAGCCCTTATCATATGAAATGTTAAAGGGACTTATCTAAGAAAAGGAAGATAAAAATAGGACAGCAAACTCACAGATATTAACAGCCACACCTAAAACAAAAACAAACTAAGCAAACACCTAGGCCAGGAGCAGGAACACAGAAATGGAGATCACATGGAAGGTTAGCAACAGGGGAGTGGGAGGAGGAGAGAGGGAGAAAAGGTACAGAGTATAAGTAGCATAGACAGTGGGTAGAAAATAGACAGGGGGAGGGCAAGAATAGTGTGGAAAAAGTAGAAGCTAAAGAACTTATGACACATGGACATGAACTAAAGGGGGAATGTGGGTGGGAGGGGGTGTAAAGGGAGGAGGGGAATGATGGGGGAGAAATGGGATAAATGTAATAGCATAATCAATAAAATATAATTTAAGAAATCATAAAAAGAGCACTAGAAAGAACCAATTTCTGGATTAATAAGGAACCTCCTTGAGATTTAGGATGGAATGTTTTCATAACACTCTCTCAAGTGTTATGAAAACTGTGCTCCTTTCATGACTTTGAATATTTCTTTCTGGCCCCTTTTTGCCTGCAAGGTTTCTTTTGAAAAATCAGCTGATAGTCTTATGGGAACCCCTTTGTAGGTAACTCTCTCCTCTTTCTTGCTGCTTTTAAGACTCTCTCCTTATCTTTAATCTTGAGTAATTTAATTATGATGTGTCTTGGTGTTCTCCTCCTTGGGTCCAACTTTTTTGGGACTCTGAACTTCCTGGATTTCTATGTCTATTTCCTTCACCAGATTGGGGAAGTGTTCATTCATTATTTTTTCAAATAAGTTTTTAATCTCTTGCTCTTCCTCTTCTCCTTCTGGCACTCCTATGATTTGGATGTTGGGATGTTTAAAGTTGTCCCAGAGGTTCCTAAGTCTCTCCTCACTTTTTTGAATTCTTGTTTCTTCATTCTGCTCCAATTGAATGTTTATTTCTTCCTTCTGTTCCAAATCATTGATTTGAGTCCTGGTTTCCTTCCCTTCACTATTGGTTCCCTGTATATTTTGCCATGAAAGGCAAAGACCTACATCCAAGATACTCTATCCAGCAAAGCTACCACTTAGAATGGAAGGGCAGATAAAGTGCTTCCCAGATAAGGCAAAAAAGGAGTTCATCATCACCAAGCCCTTATTACATGAAATGTTAACGGGACTTATTAAGAAAAAGATCAAAACTGTGAACATTAAAATGACAATAAACTCAGAACTATCAACAACTGAACCTAAAAACAAAACAAAAACAAAAATAAACTAAGTAAACAACTAGGACAGGAACAGAATCACAGAAATGGAGATCACATGGAGGGTTATCAGTGGGGAGTGGAAGCGGGGAGAATGGGGAAAATGTACAGGGAATAAGAAGTATAATTGGTAGGTACAAAATAGACAGGGGGAGGTTAAGAATAGTACAGGAAATGGAAAATCCAAAGAACTTATATATAAGACCCATGGACATGAACTAGGGAGGAGGAATGCTGGAGGGGAATGCAGAACAGAGAGGGATAAAGAGGAGGGAAAAGTGGGACAACCATAATACCATAATCAGTAAAATACACTTAAAAAAATTGTGTCTCCTAACTCAGTCACAGAGCAAGATCATTATCTTCAGAGCGTTATATAAACATGAATATTATAATTAGATGATTAAAATAAACTCACTAGGACTCTTTATTCTGAAAAATGTTGCCATATGCATGACAGAAACTAACATTTATTTGCTTTAGATGAATTCATCTTCTGTTCATCAGTGACCCTGTTTATGACTCAGACATGTAGATATAAGAAGGACATAAAGTCAGTGGCTACACATAGATGATTTGGAAAGGATATCCCTTTGACTCTAAATCAAGTTGGGGATAATGATTTGGGAATATTTTACCAACTGTTTAGGAAATCCTGGACTCTCATGTTGTCTACATTTACAATGTAGTATACTTGCAAAGAAACTGAGAGTTAAATATGTCCCTTTTCTGTGAAGCTTCTTTAAAATTCATATCTATGCTATTCTTATATGTGTATGCATACATGTGAATAGTTGGTAGAGAGAGTTTAGCTGTAAATTTTCAACCAAAATGTAAACCTGCAATGTACTCCAATGTAACCCAATTAGAGTTATTAATACCATCTGTACATACATTTTCAGTTCAGCTGCTGAAAAACATACAAATACATCCTAATAATACAATATTCCATAGTTTTGTGTGAAGTTTCATTGTATGATACCATTTTCTATATTGAAATGGATCAATTTTCATTTTCTTTCTTTTAGAATTAGTATTTTACTGCACATTTTCATATGTAAGTCTACCCACTAGAACTAAAACTACTGAAGTAAAGCATATAAAATTTTAAACTAAGTTTTAAAAGAAAACCAAATATACGTACATTACTTAAAAAGTCAAATAACACAAGACATCTAACAAAACATTGCAGCATTCTCCAGACGGTGTCTGTCCCATGTCCCACTCTTTAATTATTTTTTCTGCTGTTAATCTTCCAATATTGTTCTGCCATGATTATTAAATTTTAGATATCATCTATTGATCCTACCATGAAAGAAATAGAATCTAAGTTGATCCCAAATAGCCAAAGCAATATTGATAAAGAAGAACAGATTTCCAGCCAAGATGGAGGCATATGTAGATACACTTTGCCTTCTTGCACAACCAAAAGGACAACAAATTTAAAAACAAAAAATAACTAGAACTGCCAGAAAATTGAATTGTATGGTTAGCAGTGGGGAGAGGGAGGGGGAATAATGGGGGAAAAGTTACAGAGAATAAGAAGCATAAATGGCAGGTACAAAGTAGACAAGGGGAGGTTAAGAATAGTATGGAAAATGGAGAAGCCAAAGAACTTACATGTATGACCCAGGGACATGAATTAACATGGGGGAATAATGGTGGAAGACAAGGGGAAAGGGGGAGAAAAAAAATGGGACAACTGTAATAGCATGACCAATAAAATGTATTAAAAATAGAAAAAAATTCTAAAAAACTTTTGAAAATAAAGAATTACATTTATTTTTCTTCAAATAATTACATTACTTATATGACCAAAATACACCTTTTTTCCTAGCCTCTTTGCATTAATTACATTTTTTGGTTTAAATTAATATTTGATATTTTCATTTTTATACTACATACGTATTATTTTCTAGGCCATGTAGAGTACTGATTACATTTCTTTTCTTATACGTTAACATTTTTTTCACTAAAGCTCATAACTGCCTCATTTTATCCTGTATGTTTAGTGTGGCTATTCTAAGATGTGGGTCCTAAATTCCCGGAAAGTCTTCCCATTGATAGATGAGGTTCCAGTCCCTCCCCTTGATTTGATAGGAGACCACGGAAATGACTGTTTGACTTGGAAGGCTGGTCATAAGACATGATGCAGTCTCTTTTGTTGGCTGGAATGTTTGTGTTTGGAGTTCTGTTCTGGCAAGTAAGAATTCTGACCACTCTGACACTGCCATGCTGTGAGAAAGCCAGCTACCTGGGGGGGCCATGTGCGAGCACTCTGGTTGGTCAACAGCCTGGTTTTCTTGGAATCCCAGCCCAGGTGCCAGGTGTGAGTGGAGCCTTCAAATAATTCCAGGACCCAGCAGTATTGAGTCACTTCCAGTCACCGGGCCTTTCCAGCTGAGGCCCCAGAACTCATGGAGCAGTCATCCCCTCTGTGTACTTCACAGAATCCATGAAAATACTAAAATGATGATTTGAAGCAGGTAAGTTTTGAGGCAATTTATTTTGCAGTAATGGTAACAGGAACACTCACTTTTCTATGTGCCTTTCATTAATTTGTCCCTAAATTCTCAATACGGTTGAGTACATTAGGTGGTCACCAGTACCATTTTTTCCCCTTGGAGATAGTTTTCCTGGAGATCTCTATCCTCTTCTGCCAACCTAGACTGGATGCATAGCCATCAGCCTAGGACTTGCTGGGATGAGAAACAGTGTAGCATGTTACTGAAAGACTTGGGCCCTGGAGCTAGGCTGCCTGGGTTCAAATCCTGGCTCTACCATGGTCTCACTGTGCACAAGTCAGTTAATGTCTCTGTGCCCCGGGTTTCTCATTAGAACAGTTCTTGGCACATGCTAAGTCTCTTATCGCTGACAATACTGTTGTAGTTTATTATTCTTTCCTTCACGTTGTCCTAGGAATTCCCACTGCCTTACATCTCTGTCTGATCTCCTATTTCCTAAGTTCCCTTTCTTTTTCTTGGTTCCCTCTTGCCTTGATAGAATACTTCACTTGCTCTTTGAAAAAAGATGCTTGGAAGTTAAGTTTTTTTGAGATCTTATTTATCTGTTTCAAATGTTCTTCATTTCACATTACACTTGTTAACATGACTGACATAAAATTCTAAGTTGGAAACAATTTTCTCTTGAAATGTTGAAGTAAATTCCATTGTTTTGAAATTTTCATTGTCTAAAACTATTCTGATTCCTGATCCTTTGCAGACTGGGTTTTCTTTTTCTTTCTGTAAGTATTAGGATCTCTTCTTTATCCCCATTGTTTCAAAATTTGATGATGATGTGATTTGGTGTGGGTCTTTTTTAATTTTATTTTTTATTTAGGAGAGAGCAGAGGGGAAGGAGAATGAGGGGGTGAAACATTGATGTGAGAGAGAAATATCAATCAGCCACGTACTGTATGCGCCCTGACTGGGAACCAAGCCTGCAAACCCAGGCATGTGCCCTGAGCTGGAACTGAACCAGCGACCTTTCGGTTTGTAGGACAACACCCAACCAACTGTGAGCCACACTGGCCAGGGCTTTGTGTGGGTCTTTTAAAGTTCATTATTTAGGGCACCATTTCAACTTGGAGACTCAGGCCCTTCAATTCTTACAATTTTTCTTTTCTTTTAAAAAATTCATTGTTAATTCTCACACCTGCATATTAGTATTCTCTTTCTGGGATTCATAATAGATACAGGATCTTTTGAATTACTCTTCTAATTTTCTTACCTTTTCTATTATTTTTCATACAAATTCCTGGGACTTTTCTCATTTATATTTTCCATTTAAAAAAATTCTGCTTTCATATTTTTATATTTTATAATTCTGATTTGTAATTCCTGGATTGTCCTTTTATAAATACATCACCTGTTCTTATTTCATGGATTTAACATCTTATCTCTCTGAGTATATTTATTACAGTACTTCTGAAAAATATCTGTTTTTTCATTGCACTGTCTCTGTTTCTTCTAAGTTCCCTCTTTTAATCAGTTTGCTTTTGACCCATTCTTTTATGGCAGAGGCTTCACCCAAATGCCCAGTGGTCCTCTAGTCCTTGTCCCATTGTGCTTGGATACTTTGAGGCTTCCAACTGGTGGGCCTCCCTGCTGCAGGGCTGGTCAGGAACAAGGCATGTTAACCAGGGGGAGCCTCACTCATCCACACTTGTAGGTCTTTTTGCCTGGGCTTGAGTTTCCCCAGAAAAGTATCCTGCTATTTTCTACCTGGTGAATATGAGGGATTTTAAGATGGCTGATAGCATTTTGAGAGCTAATAAGGGAGGAGGGTTGGAAGAGCAAAAGTCTTATCTTTCTGAGTACAGATTACCACTTAGGATTTCCCGTTGTAAGCACAGTGGCTGCCCCCACCCTCAGCTGTGCCTGGATCCCCACGTCCGTCTCAGTTCAATTCAATGAATCAGAACCATGGAGCTAAATGAATTCCATGAAGCTTTGGGTAAAAGGGCAAGAACTTTTATACCAGAGTTTCTGAATATAAAACTCTAAAAAGTTTCCTTTTGTCACCAACAACTGCCTCCTGCCTCCAAAAGTGGGAAATTTAGTCAACTGAAGCCCTTGTACCCCTCCCATTTAACCATGTTGTATTCCTCCTACCATAATGCCTCGGAACTTGAGTATTCAGAATCCAAGTTTATTTTTAAGTATATATTTTTGATTATGCTATTGCAGTTATCAATTTTTTTCTCCCTTTTATCCCTCCTCCACCCTGCACTCCCCACCCTCCAACATTCCATTCCCCCAGTATTAGTTCATGTCCATAGGTTTTACATATAATTTCTTTGGCTTCTCTATTTTCTACACTATTCCTAACCTCCCCCTGCCTATTTTATGACTACCAATTATGCTTCCTAGTCCCTATACCTTCCCCTCCATTCTCCCCCTTCCCTCTCCCCACTGATAGCCCCCCCATGTGATCTCCATTTCTGTGATTCGTTCCTGTTCTAGTTGTTAAAATATAACCCAATGAGCTGATAGACGGACCTCCTGGAATTCTGCAGCTAGAGCTAGAGTCTACAGATGAGAAATTGCCATGAGTTAAAGGGTGGTGCTATTATCATAGCCCAATTTTTGAAATCCTTTAGGAAAAAAAATGATGAGTTAATTAGCATGCACCATAGGCACTAGATTTGTGTTGCAGTATTAGAAGAACTCATATAATAACAAAACACAGTATTGCAGTTTCTAACCTTTTGTAAAGTATATTTTATTGATTATGCTATTACAGTTGTCCCAATTTTTTCCCTATGTCTCCTTGTGCCTGGTACCCCCTTCCCTCTAGCAATCCCCATCCTTCAGTTCATGTCCATGGGTCTGGTTTCTCAACTTCCTATGCTATTCTTAACTTCTTCTTGTCTATTTTGTTCCTACCAATTAGGCTTCTTAATCCCTGCACCATTTCCCCATTCTCTCCCTCCTCTTCCCTCCTGATAACCCTCCAAATGATCTCCATATTTATGATTCTGTTCCTGTTATAGTTGTTTGCTTGTTTTTTAGATTCAGTTGTTGACAGTTGTGAATTTGTTGACTTTTTTATGTTCATAGTTTTGATCTCCTTTTTCTTAAATAAGTCCCTTTAACATTTCCTGTAATAATGCCTTGGTGGTGATGAACTCCTTTAGCTTTACCTTCTCTGGGAAGCACTTTATCTGCCCTTCCATTCTAAATGATAGCTTTGCTGGATGGAATAATCAAGGTTGTAAGTCCTTGCTTTTCATGACTTTGAATACTTCTTGCCAATCAGTTCTTGCCTGCAAAGTTTCTTTTGAGAAATCAGCTGACGGTCTTATGAGAACTCCTTTGCAGGTAACTATCTGGTTTTCTCTTGCTGCTATTAGGATTCTCTCTTTATTTTAACCCCTGGCATTTTAATTATGATGTGTCTTGGTGTGGGCCTCTTTGGGTCCAATTAGTTTGGGACTCTCTTTGCTTCCTGGACTTGTATGTCTATTTCCTTCTCCAAATTAGGGAAGTTTTCTTTCACTATTTTTTCAAATAAGTTTTCAATTTCTTGTTCTTTCTCTTCTTCTGGCACCCCATGATTCAGATGTTGGCATGTTTGGAGATGTCCCAGAAGTTCCTCAGCCTATCCTCATGCTTTTGAATTCTTGTTTCTTATTTTTATTCTGGTTGATGTTTATCTCTTCCTTATTTTCCAAATTGTTGGTTTGTATCCCAGCTTCCTTCCTTTCTCTGTTCATTTCCTGTGGCTTATTCTTTATTTCACTTAGTGTGACCTTCATTTCTTTCTTTGTTATTTTGCTATACTCAAGGAATTCTCTGAGCATCCTAATAACCAGTGTTTTGAGCTGTGCATCTGATAGGTTCTCTTTTTCTGTTCTTTCATTTGGGCCATTTTTCCTTGTCTCCTCAATTTAGCAGCCTCCTGTGTATTAGGTAGAGCCACTTTTATTCCCTGTTGTAGTAGCATGGCCTGTGTAGAAAAGGCACCTGTAAATTGAGTGGGGAGGAGCCTTAGGTAATTGCCAGGGTAGGGTAACCCGCTTCACCATTTGCAGCTGTGTGGGGAGGGTTCCAAGAGGGGACAAGACTGCTGCCTCGCTTCTGGCAGTTCGCCTGGAGCTTGCCCCATTTTCAGTCACTTCATCTCCTTCCCATGTGCCACCAGCGCCCTATCAGCTGCTGACCTGGTGCTGAATCCCAGAGTGGGTAGGTTTGCATAGGTTCTAATACCGTGCTGGCCCTTTAAGTTGCAAAAATCCAGCAGTTCTTCCACTGCCCCAATCCTTGCTGGTTTTTACAGCCAGAAGTAATGGGGATCTGTCTTCCTGGTGCTGGAACCCTGGGCTGTGTGGTCTGGCCTAGAGCTGGGATCCTGTGCTTAAAAAGGTAACCCTCCATCTGTACAGCCACTGCCACGGCCACCTTTTGGCACTGTACCGCCTCTCCACCCATCCCTGTAACTCCACCTTTCCTACCTGTCTGGATAAATGTGTCTTCTTTAAATTCTTGGTTGTTGGACTTCCAGACATCTCAATTTTCTGAAGGTTCTGGGTGTTATTATTTTTAGGATCTGGTTGTAATTTTTTCCACATTTGTGCAAATAGGTGAAGTCTGTCTACCTACTCCTCCACGTTGACCACAAGTTCACAGTTTCTAACTTTTAACTAAAATTTTACATCCTGCATTGCAGGTTATAAAGTAAGACTTTTACCTCTTATATGAATAACCTTGAACATGGCTGATCTATATGGCTGATGTCTTAGATCATCATAAAATACAAACTGTGTTCTAAAATCAACTAATGCAATTGGTACCTAAAATAGGAGTAATTTCATTTACCTCTCCAATCTGCTTTATCCACAAATCTCTTCCAAGAAACTCCTGATGTAAGACTACAGGAGCTGAGTTCAGGTTAAAAGTTGTGGAGTCACTGGTCTTTTCTTTAATAAAAGGCTGGAGATCAGAATTTATCTAGAAGATGCAGTCAAAAGAGTTAAATCAGGAAATGCATATATACTAGTATGTTTTAGTCATATACAGAAAGCACTAAAGATAATATAGTGAAAAGTAAAGCTTAAGGAATACAGGTTTCAGATGTACTTTAATAAGCCAACTAATAGTTTATATAATTATCGATAATCTTTAAAATCACTTTCCCCTAACACATTCCTTTTTATTTGGCAGAAGCCTTTATTTTACCTTAAGTTTAAGGATTTATAAAAAGATGTAATAAATGTAGTTGCTTAATAAACTAACCTATTTAATATGTAAAAAAATTATCTGGAGATATCACATATATATGTATATACTTCCCCCTCTTATAAGCTATTATGGTAACACCTAAGGTGTATGTATGTATGTGTGTGTACATATATGTATATATAAACACATACATACATACATATACAATGGGATTTTACAATTATATATACATAGAGACAACAATACAACAGTTAATCTTGGGATATTTTATATTTTAACACACCCATTCAAAAAAATCAGTTATTAGAATTAAAGCTTTCAATTTTATTCAGTATATTTCAAAATTTTATTATCTTTCCACAATTTGTTTTATATGAGGAACTATGAGTGAACGGTAACAAAAATGAAAATACTCTTCCATTCTATAAATGACAACATCAGATGTTATTTAATAATTGCAAGAGTTCCTTCCAGAACCCTTTCAGGTGGTAAGAAAAGACAAACATCACAAATATGGTTAAAGTAAGCTGTAGCCCTCTATCAAAGTTACACAGTATTCACCGATCATACTGTTTATATAACTGTCTATAGATTTTAAATACACAATAAACATTTTTTTAAACATAAAAGATTATTAAGTGGCCAAAGGTTTCTTATGCATCATTTGAGCTACTCAAGAACTGAAAAGGAGACAGGGTGTGCAAATACCTTATGACTCATGGCCATGTGCTTCCCATACTGAAAGGCCATGTCCTGAACCTCAGCATCATGCTGCGCTAATTCCATTGCCGCCTGGCAGCTCTTTGCTAATAAGGCACCATGGGAGAGAAAAGTCTGCTCCTTCCAAGTCAATATTCCAATGTCATTTGTGATGTAGTCTTCCTAAACAATGCAGTAAAAATCAAGAACAAAAAGGCAATGTGAGTAATTTGTTTTGGTTTTTGAAGAATGAGAGTAAAGAGTTAAAATGTAAACTATTCAAAACACTCAGGTTACTGCAACAAGACAGGACTAAGAGACGCTGAACCTACCTAAAGAGAACTAAGAGGGTTGGAACTGCCTTTTTTTAGGCTAGGGGGAAAATTTTTTTAATGCTAAAGCAAATTTTATTTTCAGCTAGGAAACTTCTATGAAAATATATTTATAGAATAAAGCAAAATTAGAAATGTGGATGTCTAATTTCCTATCTTATTCACAACAGTTCTTAAGTGCTATATTCTAAAATAGAAGAATCCTGTTGCCGTTAACTTATGTGAAAATGTCAAAGGCATAATGAAGGAACTGCATTCTTTTGTAAACAGTTAAATAGAAAAATCAGAGAGGAGGCAACTCATTATAATGGAGTATGATTAGATTACTCACCAAACTTTATTCCCACAAGAAGAAATAAGGTGATAAGGGAGGATACAACTGTAGCTTATTTAATTTCATCTTTTTTAAATTATGAAAATCATTGTAGTATGTGTAAGTATACACACACTTACTGACTCTAGACAAGTGATGTCCAATAAAAATATAATGTAAGCCATGTATGCAATTTAAACTTGCTAAGAGCAACTTTTAAAAAGTGGAATAAGGTGAAATTAATCTTAGTGCCATATTTTATCTATCCCAATATAACCAAAATATTATTTCTATAAATAATACATGTAAAATTATGAATGAGATGTTTCCTATTTTTTATAGTAACTTTTCACAATCAGTGTATATTTGATGCTCATAGCACATCACTAGCACATTCCAAGCACTCAACATGCACAGGAGCCAGTGGCTAGCCTATTGGACATCTCTGCTCTATAAAGGGAACTCTCTGAGGACAAGAGTGATGAAGTGAATATATGAAACAATGTTGGTTTTGTGGTATTTCTTTGAAACCTTTAACTAGAATCCATTGAGAAGGATTAATTAACCAAAACACTTTCTTTTTTTCTTTTTAAGTATATTTTATTGATTATGCTATTATAGTTGTTCCAATTTTTCCCCATTTGCCCCCCTCCACCTGGTACCCCTCCTTCCCTCCCACAATCCCCCCCTCAGTTCATGTTCATGGGTCATGCATATAAGTTCTTTGGCTTCTCCATTTCCTATACTATTCTTAATATCCTCTTGTCTATTTTGTATCTACCAACTATGCTTCTTAGTCCCTGTACCTTCCCCCCATTCTCCCCCTCTTTCCCCTCCCTGCTGATAACCCTCTATGTGATCTCCATTTCTGTGATTCTGTTCCTGTTCTAGCTGTTTGCTTAGTTTATTTTTGTTTTTCAGGTTCAGTATTCGATAGTTGTGAGTTTGGTGTCGTTTTAATGTTCACATTTCTGATCTTCTTCTTTTTCTTAAATAAGTCCCTTTAACATTTCATATAAAAAGGATTTGGTAATGATGAACTCCTTTAGCTTTACTTTTTCTGGGACGCACTTTATCTGCCCTTCCATTCTAAATGACAGTTTTACTGGATAAAGTAATCTAGGTTGTAGGTCCTTGCTTTTCATGATTTTGAATACTTCTTGCCAGTCCTTTCTACCCTGCAAAGTTTCTTTTGAGAAATCAGATGATAGTCTTATGGGAACTGCTTTGTAGGTAAAACTCTCTGCTTTTCTTTTGCTGCTTTTAAGATTCTCTCTTTCTCTTTAACCTTTGGCATTTTAATTATGATGTGTCTTGGCAAAATACTTTACTTTCTGATGTACATACCATAATCCTTCTTTCACCATCATTTGAGGACAAAATAAAAACCAGTAAGAAAACTTTAAAATGTCAGCTCTGATTTAGCCCCACCTCTTTCACCATGCTGAAGGGAATCTTCAGCCCCATTGGTCAGATCAAATTCTCAGCTTAATTTTATTAAACCTTTAAACGACAACAGAGTTCCACTTATGACAACAGTTGCAGACATGCAACAGAGCACTGTGTAACAATCAGACGAATTGTGACTAAAATTAAGCCCTCCTTTACAAAATATTAGGTATAAATATTGTTATACCTAATAAAAACATTTTATTCCTGAAATCTGATGGTGTATTTTAGGATGCACAAAGTTAATATATTACATGAATAAACCTAAAATAAAAATCATATTATTTCTCCATATATACTAAAGAAGCATTTGACAAAATTCAACTCCTATTCTTGGTGAGGAAACAATACTGAAGAAAATAGGAGCAGTTGTGCATTTCACTAACATGACGTGTGGGTGTGTGTGCTGCCTGGGTATGTACATGCCAAAATTCGGCAAATACTTTGGGGGAACACATGAGCCTTTCTTCCTAAAATCAGGAGTAAGACAGGGATGCACACAACATCACTGCCTATAACAATGCAACAGAAGAGTCAAAAAAGGACAAACGTATAAAAATTAGAAGGAGTTTATCACTATTTGAAACCAATATAACTGTATATTGGGAAATAACAAGAGACTCAACTAAAAAAACTACTACGAACAAGAAGATAATTCAGTAGGTAGCAGAATATAAAATATAACAGGGTCTTTTCTTCTATCACATCTATGAAAAGAAAGATTAAAAATCTGGGAATAAACTTAGGAATGTTCAGAATTGATCTGAAGAAAATGTTAAAATACTAATGAAGGAACAAAAGTAACTGGAATGAATATAAAGACATTATGTTTAAAGACAGTAAGATCCAACTTCATAGTTATTCCAATAAAACTAACCCCCTCACCCAACCAGGCAAGCTGACTGAAAAATTCACATGGAAAACAAACAAACAAACAAGACTAGACAGGAAAACCATGGCGAAAAAAAAAAGTACAGGGCAAGGTGAGGGAAGGGGTGACAAGCCACAGAATAAGGGTGGAAACAAGAGAGTGCAGGTGAACAGATAGTAGGAGTGTCCAAAAGGATGTAACACCACCAATCTGAATTGGGGGCTTCTGACCAATGAAAAAAATGTCCACCTCCCCGAAGCTTCACTCTTCATGTTGGTGAGGCTGTAAAGAAACAGGCCTCTCAAAAATGGCTGGTAGCTGTGGAGGATGGGTAGAAATTTCCCAATATTTATCAAAATTAGAAATGCATTTGTCCTGTGACTCAGCAATCCTCGTCCTAGGAATTACTGCTACCTATAAGCTCACACACACGAAGTGAAATACATACAAAGTTATAGTCTATTGTTCACCCAGCTGCGAGGGTGACCATTTAAAACCATAAGCCAGGACAACTACCCTTATTATTAGCTCATCTCCTAAGAGCTGTGAAGTTACAACTGCCCTAGAAAATTGAGGCCACAAGGTTTGGTTTTCAGATTCAGTGGAAAATGGATCAATTATATTTTCTCTTACTGGAGGTACAATTTTATTGATAGCTGCTAGAGAATGCTTTATATCAGCTGAAGAAATATTTCTAGCCAAAACTGGGAAGTTTATTAAAATTCACCAAAATAGTTTTTTTTTTGTTTGTTTCTGTCTGCTGCCCTCCATGTGTCCAAGGAATGGAAACTCATGTTCAGGATTCAGCAGAGGTTCCTGGGTAGCAACTTAGGGATCCTTCCACTACACAACACAGTAAATGCTACTAATCTTCTGTGCACTACAGCTAAGATCACCTCCAAACCATACACAGGTCCTGTCTGCTACAGAATGATAACAATCAAAACTTACATCATTGAGCAAAGTCCTGTTTGGAAAACACTTCGAGATGATACTGAGTGATTCATTTAACCCGAATTAGAGTATCAATTATAAATGTTCTTTAGGAAGAATATTAAAACAATTAGACCAGTTGAATATTAAAGTTCAAATATGTACTTGCTTTAAAGATTTAAAAATTTTAAAATAATAAAATATATACAATTAAAAGTGAAAAAATAAAACCCCACAAGCCAGACAAAACCTGTTTCTCAGACGCTCCAGGCACAATCCTCCTTGAGGCCTCTGCACTGGCTATTGCTCCATCGCACACTTTCTTTCCCCAGATATTTGCACAGCTTGATTCCTCACTGTTTTTAGATCTGTAATCAAATTTCAATTCTACATCCCTCCCCATCGCTTCCCCTCTCATTTTTTTAAACAAAAAAATGTTTAAACCCTGTTTAAACATTTTTTTCCTTGATACTACTGGACCCCTGATGGTTTAATGGTTTGCACTTGTCCTCTTTACTAGAATGTTAGCACCATGAAAGCAAGGACTTTGTTTTGCCCTCTGCTGAATTAGCAGCACTCAATAGAATGCATTATGTGTGCAATAAATACTTGCTGAATATCTTTCTTTTGGTGTCTTTCTTTTTCCCTTCCACCTTCCTCTCTCCTTCTTAAATCTGACATAATAAAGAACTGAAATAATTCTCCCTGGATGCCTTCCTCCTGCCCACAGAATCAAGAAGAACTCTATAGCACAGCATGCAAGGCTTTCCTTTTTGATACCAAGCAATACTCCTCCATCCCCTACCCCACACATCCTCCTTGAGGCTGACATTTCAGCAACGCAGGACAATTTGCAGATTCTTCTTTTAAAAAAGATTTTATTTATTTATTTATTTATTTTTAGAGCGAGGGGAAGGGAGGAAGAAAGTGAGAGAAACACTGATGTGTGGTTGCCTCTCATGTGCTCCCTACTGGGGGCCTGGCCTGCAACCTAGGCATGTGCCCTGACTGGGCATCGAACCAGTGACCTTTTGGTTCGCAGTCCAGCACTCAATCCACTAAGCCACACCAGCCAGGGCAATTTGCAGATTCTTGAAAAAAAAAATGTATTTTCACACTTGTGTGAATTAAAAAACATAATTTCTTTCAAAGGGAATATCATCTTATCCCATTCTCTGCCCACTAAATTGAAGATATCCTGTTCAAATATCAATTCTTTGAGAAGCACTCTCAAATACTCTCACAAATACTTTCCTCTTTAGACTAACATTACCTTATATTTCAACATAGTACTTAATTCTCTCCGAATTCTATGATTTCTTATTTGTCTGTTTCCTTGAGCACTGGATATGGGTTTTAGTCACCTTTATATTTTTCATTACTTAGGCCATCTTTAATTTTCAACAAAAGTTTGCTAAATGAATAGACTGTATTTACCTGTTGCCTTTATGAAATAGTTGCATTTTCTTTAAAAAAATTTTAAAAGCTAATGAGTAGATGTATCCATACAATGGAATGCTACTCAGCAAGAAAAAGGAAGGAATTGCTGACACATGCTATGCCACAAATGAACCTCAAAAATATTAAGCTGAGTGAAATGAGCCAGCCACAGAAAACCACACACTGTACACTGCATTCATCTGCGTTGCAGATTAGTGGTTGCTTGGGCTGGGGGTGGGAACTAAAAATAGCCATGGGGGTCCTTATGGGGGCATGTTTGACATGTTCTATGGTGATGATAGCATCACTCAATAAAGTTACTAAAAATCATTAAAGTGTATGGTTAAAATGGGTTATGATGTCAAATATATCTCAATAAAGTTGTCCAAAAAGAAAAAAGGTAATGGGTATAATTTTATATTTCTTGGTCTCAAATACTTAAAATAACATTTAAAAACATTTATACAACTCTCAGTCAACTTTTTGTAATTTGAATACTACCCTCCTTTAAGCATACAACACACATTTATTTAGGTTCTACTATGGGTCCGTTTCTCTGTCCTCAAGGAGCTCACCATTCAGGAATGGCATGCATTTATGTACATCTGTATTCATATCTTTGTATGTGGATATAAATATCTAGATAAACTGACATAGTTCTGTGGTAGACAGTCAGGCATGAGCAGAGAAACGGGCCAGGTACAGAATATCCTCAGAGTGGAAAGCCCCAGGCATCTAGAAGCAGGTAAAAGTGGGAAAACAAGGACCTCACCCCCAGGGTGACCTTTTCTTTCCTAGCACATTGTTGGCCATGTTGTTCAGACTCCTTGACCTTTCATATTGTGGGTCATGTGATTCAGACCCTTCCTTGACTTCCCCTCCCCTGGCATGCCACTCGTCATGTGGTAAACCCTTTGGGAGGAGGAACAGAAGGGCGGAAGAGTGGCCTCATGTGACTCCGAAGCAGGCCCTTACATGACCAATCCCTTAAGTATTAACCCTTAGGGATAACATCTAGGCTGCAGTTGTGTTTCAGCTCCAGGACCAGAAAAGCAGCAAAACCAGACAAGTGATGCCATGGCTGACATCAGGACCAGCTGTGATGACTCTGGTACTGATCAATCTAGTGGAGACCACAAACCTGAGAGGACACACCTGGAAAGCTGAAGAATATTCTATTGAGATCCTCCCCTGGGACCTTCCCTGAAATTCCCCACCTTTGGAGAGCAGATAAAAAGCCTTCAGGAAGAAGGATCCAAAGGGCTGGCTCTCTCTGTGGAGCACTCCTGCCCCTTTCCCCCAGGCCTGTTTTCTTTGCCTTTTTCTCCTAAGCTCCAAAGGCCCTTCTTGTGCCTCTGTAACTTGTTTTGTGAGCCCACTTCTTCTACGGCTCACTTCTACCTCTGTGCCTTTCTTTCTTTTTTAAAAAAGATTTTATTTATTTATTTTTAGAGAAAGGGGAAGGGAAAGAGAGGAGAGGAACAACAATATGTGGTTGCGTCTCATGCGCCCCCTACTGGGGACATGGCCTGCAACCTAGGCATGTACCCTGAATGGGAATCAAACCAGAGACCCTTTGATTCACAGGCCGGCACTCAATCCACTGAGCCACACAGGGTCCTCTGAGCCTTTCTAAATAAACTTTCTCTTACAGTTTGTTTTGGCTCTGAATTCTTTTTTAGCCAGGACTCAAATACAGAGGTTGCTGAACTTCCAGTTGCCAGTAACATTCTGGGGCCATTTTGCTGCCAACAGTTCTATTTCAGAATAATTCTTGCAGGATATCCAGTGATCAAAGATTAGTTTTGTTCATTATATTTTCCTTATTTTTGATGAAGACATTTTATTATTCATCATTTCTACATTTTCAATTATGCAATACACGTTCACTGAAAAAAAAAAGAAAAAACCCAGATAACCAAGAAACAATTAATTTATAGTCCCTTGAAATCTGCTACCATAAGTTAATCAGGTCATAAATTAATAATTATGTTCCTAAGTTAATCAGAAATTTTATACCCTGAACATTAAATTATTATTGTGAAAGTGGTTACAAATGAAACACAGTGCCTTCATTCATTTTCATCAGCTTGTCATGTATATATTAAGAGACCATGCTCTGTTACAAGGAAAAATACCAAGAAACTGGTTGGATAACTACATCCAAACCAGTATCTTCAGAGAGCAGATATAGAGAATTGGTGTGACATGAATGGATGTAGTCAGGGTAAATGAGATTTAGATATATTTACAGCATCAACTTACATATGTGCAATTTTTACTGAAGATTTATTACATATAAAAGGAAGATACATTCAGTGGATATTTATTTTTGATGGGATTCTCTTTTTTCAGAAAGGCGTATGAATGCCAACATATCTATCAAATGACTGTCAGACAGAAGTACATTAATTTAAAAAATCTAGGTCTCTTACTCTCACATGATCTTTTTGCTTAAGTAAAGCTCATTCAAAAAACACGCAGGAAAATACCGGAGCTTGCAAGACAAGGTTTGCACAAGCTTGTGGCACTGGTGGTTTTTCTCACATATAATATGCTGTTCTGCTACTGAGATGTCTGGGTGATGTGTACTTTGAGTTGCTTTTTGAACAGTGGTAATACATTTGTACACACCTATTCACATGACACCAAAGTGTGTTTGTAAAAGTGTCTGCTTGGGATTAAAGGTCTGGTCCATGGTCACAGAAAAAAGGTCAACTGATGGACCCAGGAAGATGTCAAAGTCCCAACTAGAACCTACCAAGCCAAACTTCTACCTTTCACATTATCGGAAGAATTGGAAAAACTAAGGAATTGACTATCTGTTGAATTCAAAGTACTTTAGGGAAAGTATGAAAATTTTTCCTGTTCTCATGCTTCCTACTACAGATTCATACTCTGAGCCACTATCTTTATAAATACAGCATAAATTTGAGTTTGATAACAGACTGGATCTCTTTAATGCCACTTTAGAGCATTTAATTTTTTTTTATTGATTGATTTTAGAGAAAGAGAGGGAGGGAGGATGGGGTGGGGGGCAGAGAAAAAGAGAAAGAGAGAAAGAAACATCGATGACTTGTTTTATTTATTCATGCCCTGACTGGGGATTGAACCCTCAACCCTGGCATATTGGACAGAGCTCCAACCAACTAAGCTGTCCGGCCAGGGCCAACACATTAGACCATTTTAAATATTTGCTTTGAGTTGCCCTTTTTCAGCTATTTTGAGAAGCTAAACAAGAGCTGAAACAGTTTGCTAGCCTTATTTTTCATTTTTTTTTTACAGTCAAGCTCAAGAAATTTTCAATAAAGCCTTTCTAAATTTAGGGAAAAGAAGGAAGCAAGGGGGAGAATAGAATCTAATATTTCCTGGGAGCTAACTATATAATGATACTTTCATATTCATTATTATATTAGCTCTCAAAAATTCAATTATCATTATTCCCACTTAATAGGTAAAGGGATTTAAAGAAAGTCTTTTGGCTAAGATTGGACATGAGTAAGTGGTAGAGATGGGTCTCAGAGGTATAGCAATTAGATTCTGCTTTGCTTAATATATAACAGAAATACATGCAAAATATCTTTAACAGTTTAAAAAGTAGGTTGTATTTAAGAGTAAATGACATGTTTCATCTATGTACCAAAAAGCATTTTAAACATGTAAATTCAGTCTTTAATAATATCCAAGAGTCTAACTGAAGAGACCCAAGAGTCTAGAGTATATAAGTAATGAGATCACACATAGTTGATAGCATAAATATTTTTTCAGGAATCCTAAGAAAGGGAAAAAAGAATATTATGTTAACAGCATCATTTAATAGGATGAAATAATTTGGTCTGAGTTATAATCCAATCATATTTGAAATAGTAAAGTAGGTAACTGGAAACTTTACATCTATGTAAACCAAGGAAAAGAAGCAGTTAAGCTTTGAAACATGTACACAACTTAAGTCTTTTTTTCATTTTTAAAATGTTCCTCACCTGAGGACATTTTTCACTGTTTTTTAGAGAGAAAGGAAGGGAGAAAGAAAAACATCAATGTGTGACAGAAGCATCAATTGGTTGCCTCCGTATGCACCTAGACCAGGGATGGAACTTCAATATATAAAGCTATTAAAATTTTACTCAACAATTAGAGTAGGGTTCCCAGGAAATTTAAAAACCAGGAATTCTTTGGTCTAGGGCCAGCCAGCATCTCTCCACTAGTCAGTTCTTGCTGAGATGTATGGGGATGATCATGCTGAAGAGGGGTCAGGATGAAGAAGGGAAGACTATTTTACAGCATGAATCCTTCAGCAGGGGTATCCTTGGGATGGGGGAAGCTTTCAACAGCTAGAGGGCAGCAGATAGTCTTCAGATGGGTTTTACAGTAGACTGAAGGGAATGCTAATTCTTTGAGATGAACAAACTAGACAGCACCAAAGGGAAACTTGGCTTGCTGTGAAATGCAGTGTATGCTGGTGCTTGACATACCATATAAAAACAGATTCATTCAATTGATTTGTGTGTGTGTGCATGCTTACTACATGCCAGGCATTGCTGACAGGTCTAGGAGTAATTGCTAATTACTCCTTATAATTAGGCATTAATTAGACATTACTCCTTGACCTTTAGTAGAAGTTCAGCAGGGGAGAAACACAGTAAATAGTTAGAAAGTAGTTTGGTATGTGAAAAGAAGGCTATACTTACAGTATAAAGAAGGGAGTGAATAGTTCTATCAAGAAGTGGTTAAAGAAGGCTTCCATTGTAGGGGAAGGGTTGTTAGCTGAATTTGGTTTTGAATAATTAACTGAAATTAGCCAGAAAGATAAGGTAGGGGATGACTCTGGGGCATCAGTATTAGTTCCATTTAGTTGAAGCACACAGTTGGATAGGTAGGTGAAGAAAAACTAATGAGGTTGTTTAAGAGTCCAGAGGTTTGGATCTTATTTAGTTACCAGGAAACTTTTTAGCAGGAAATATGATTACATGTACAATTTAGGTGGATTACTCCATAGATGGTTTAGACTGGAGGGGTAGCAACTAGAAGATCCATAAGGAGTGAAGCGCTAAATTCTAGGTGAGCAGGGATGAGGCACAATGGTGGCTGGCAGGGATTAAGAGGCAGGAGCAATATGAGCTGCTCACAAGGTAAAATAAGACAAGCTTCCTAGTGTGGATACAATAGTCACTAAGCCAGGCCCCACCTCCCTCTTCCTCCTTATTTTATTCAAGTAGTCATTGCTCTTATCAATAGCTAATTTAGGAAAATGGGGTCTGTCCAGAAAAAATCCAGCCATTGTTAATATAATGAGAATGGTACACACGATATCCATATAACCTGGAAGCCAAGGAGAGTGGACTGGAATGTGCATTTGTGAACAATGACGACTTCACTGTACTAGCTAGTGGGGGTGGTAGACACTGTTGAGTGAGCATGTGTACTGTGTGGTCACTGCATTCAAAATGACTGAGCAAGTACTGCAACAAATCTGCATCAAATTTTGCATTAAGCTTGAACATTCCTCCGCAGGAACTATTGGGATGATTCAGAAGACTACATCTATGGACAACTGGTGACTGGCAGCTCCATCTTGACAACATGCCCGCTCATGCATCACATCTTGTGCAGAGTTTTTTGGTGAAATATCAAATCACCCAGGTGACTCAGTCTCCCTACAGCCCAGATTTGGGGCCTGGTGACTTTTGGCTTCTCCTAAAACTAAAATCATCTCTGAAAGGGAAGAGATTTCAGACCACTGATGAGGTTCAGGAAAATACGACAGGGTAGCTGATGGCAAGTGAGAGAACTGTGTGAGGTCCCTAAGTGCCTACTTTGAAGGGGAATGAGGGATCATTGTTCTATGTACAATGTTTCCTGTATCTTCTTTAATAAATTTCTCTATTTTTCATATTACATGAATGGATATTTTCTGGAGAGACCTTGTTGTATACTTTGGTTTGATTCTAGGCAATGGGACATGAGGGAAGTCTACCTGAGAGCTCCTAGAAAAAGACCCAGGTAGAAGTGGCAACGTTTTCCTTTTGTTGTTGCTCTGTCTTGGTGACTCACACCTAAGACTACTGTAGCCAAAGTGCTACCAGCCTGATAATATAAGAGGACTCTAGGAGGTGGAGTAGGGACAGAGAAAAATCTTAGTATCATGGAGGTATCACCTTGACAGTCCCTGATGCCTGACTACCTCTGCGTGCTTAATGTAAAATGTATCCCCTTACCATTAAATCTACTTAATTGGGTTTTCCTTTTTTTTTTGGTAGTTGAAAGCATTTCAATAAGTTCATTCCTTAAGCTGACAACTTTTGGAGTATGCTTTCACTCTCGCTCTATTGGATCACTTGCCTAATCTTTTATAACCTAATCTTGGAAGTGACACACCACTTCTGCTGTGTGCTACTGATCACACAGACCAACCTTGCACAATGTGGGAAGGGACCACCCAAGGAACACAAGGTGGTGGGGTTCACCGAGGGCCATCTTGGATGCTGGCTACTATAGATGGAGCCTATGATTATATTACTGGGCCAACAGATCTGAACAGTTTAGTCTCTCAAAACATTCTGCAAGTTGTTTTATAAAAAGGTTTTTCTAATGTGCACATTGACCAGCCAAGTGTGATACTGTCTTGCCACTAAATAGAATTATTGTTTTATTGTGAGTTTAACAGGTAAAAAGTGGCATTTCCTTTAAATATGGAAAATCATTTCATTTACTAGCCAATTGTATTTCCTCCATTTATTCATTTGTTAAAGATTTACTGAGTGCCCTGACCAATGTGGCTCAGTTGGTAGGGTGTCATCTCACAAAATGAAAGGTCACTGGTTCAATCCTTGGTCAGGGCACATGCCTGAGATGTGGGTTCAGTCACCAGTTGGGGTGTATATAAGAAGCAGATGACAGATGTTTCTCTCTCACAACCATCTTTCTCTCCCTCTCTTTAAAAATAAATGATTTACTGAGTATCTTCTAGGCACAAGGCATTATTCTAATTGCTCTTGCCAGTGAGTAAAACCAGAGGTCTTGTACTCATAGTTCTTACAGTCTAGTAGGGGAACCAGACAATCAGATAACTTCATAAATAGATACATACCTACAAAATGAGATACTTTCAATGGGGGAAATGAACTTGACTGAGACTGAGAAAGTGACACTGGAACTGACTTAGAAAAGATAAAGCAGGGACATATCATAAAGAAGATGAAGAATTATGTTCTAGGCTTCAAGGACTGCACACACAAAGCAGAATGGCCTGTCTGAGGAATCAGAGGAGGCTATTGGGGCTAAGAAGCAGACAGTGAGGGTGAGAATGATTCAAGGCAGGGCTGGAGGGGCAGACTGGCATCAGACTATGCAGGGTCTTTTGGGTCACCTTTAGGATTTTGGTCTATATCCCAAGAGGGACAGGATGTCTCAGGGGGTTGAAGTGGTGGCACAACAGCATCATATTAGCATCATAGCGGGGAAAGGGAGAAACACTGATTGCCTGCTTCCCATATATGCCCTGACGGGGGATCAAACCTACAACCTAGGTGTGTACCCTGAGCAGGTATTAAATCCAAATTCACAGTCTTTTGGCGTATGGGATGATGTTACAACCAAGACAGAGCATATTAGTATTTTGAGATCCCTGGTAGTATGAAGAAAACACTAAAAGATAGGAGGATTGTATGCAGGGAGGTGAAGGAGGAGGTTATTGAAGTAGCTCAAGCAAGAGATGATGGAATCTTAGACCATGCAAAAGGGGTAAGCATGGGGGTGCAACTAGGCTGCAGTTTGTGTCCCTGATGGTGGGGGAGATGGCATAAACCAGGTACCACTCTAGACTGCTGTTATGAATTCAATGTATATGTCCCTGCAAAGTTCACAACTTGAAGCCTGTCAGTGTGTTTATATTTAGAGTAAGAGAGTAATTAAGGTTAAATGAAGTCATAAGGGTGGAGTCCTGATCTGAAAGGATTAGTGTCCTTAATAAGAAGAAACACCAGAGAGCTGGTTTTGCTCTCTCTCCCCATGTAAGGGCACAGTGAGAAGCTGGCCATCTGCAGCTAGGAAGAGAGCTCTCACCAGAAACTAACTGTCCAGAACCTTCATATTGGACTTCCAGTTTCCAGAACTGTGAAAAAATAAATTTGTTATTTAAAACACACAATCTATGATATTCTGTTATGGCAGCCTGAGCTGGCTAACATAACTACATTCTTATAAATCTTAGGATTCAATCAGTGATGTTTTGAAAGTATATTTTTACTGTTCCTTGCAACATCTTTTCACCATGTTCTTAACAAACCAACGTATTAAAAGCTATTATGCCGCCTTAAAATTTGTTGGAAAGATCTATATTCTGGTTGTCTATCTATGGATAACAAACCACCTTAAACTTAGTGGTATAATACAACAACCATTTTATTATGCTCACAGATTCCATGGGCCAGGAATTCAGAAAGGGAACAGAGAAGATGGCTTATCTCTGTTTGATGATGTCTAGGCCCTCAACTGGGAAGCCCTGAAAAGCTGGGGATGATTCAAAGGGCTGGAGATGGAACAACTGAGTTGCCAATGATCCACTTGCAATGAGATGGGTTATGACCTGTACATCAATCAGGCCCACCTGGGACTGAAGACTGCAGCACCTTCCCATGGTCTCTCCATGTGGCTTCTCACAGTAGGTGGTTAAGCTCTGAGGGGAGCAGATGGAGGGAGTGTTCAAGCAGAGTGAGCACTCCAAGACACCCTTTTATGGCCCAGCCTGAGAAGCTGAGAACTCAGATAGTATCACTTCTACATGCTCTGTTGGTTGAGGCGCTCACAATCCCACTGAGATTCGCAGGAAAGGGACAGATCCTCATCACTTGATGGGAGGTGATGAGAGGAGAATTAAAGAATTTGTGATATATATTTTTTAAACCACCATAGGGACTTATGGCCAAGATGGAGGCATAGGCGGACACACTGCACCTCCTCTCACAACCAAAATTAAGGACAACAAAGATTTAGAAACAAGAAAACAACCAGAACTCATAGAAAAATTGAACTGTTTGGAGGTCCAATAACCATTCATCCAGACCGGTAAGAGGGGCAGTTGAGGCAGGAAAAAGTGGAGGTGCGGACTGGGCACGCAGGCAGCAGCTGCTGGAAGATCCCAGGTGCACAGGCAGCAGCTAGCGGACCCTGGGCATGGGATGGCAACTGTGCAGACCCAGTGAGGCTGCGCAACGCGGCTGGCTGACCAGTTGGTCCCACGTTCATGCGTAGATAATCCAGGTGAAGGGGAAGCAGCAGAAGGGACTGGAATCCGAGAGTGAGCGCCCTCTCGGACCCCGCCCCCACATACAGCGTCATTACCCAGCAACTGGGCTGCCCCGCCCTGGGGAACACCTAAGGCTCCACCCCTCACTACATAACAGCTTCCACTAGACAAAAAAAAAAAAAAAAACAAGCAAAAAAACTAAAAAAACCAACCCAGAAACAAAAATGGCTCAAACCGGAGAACAAATCAAAGCCCCAGAGCCAATTTATCTAAGTGATGAAGAGATAGCCAACCTATCAGATGCACAATTCAAAGCCCTGGTGATCAGGATGCTCACAGAATTGGTTGATTTTGCTCACAAATTAGATGAAAAAATGAAGGCTACAATAAGTGAAATGAAGAAAAATGCATGGGGAACCAACAGAGATGGGAGGAAGACTGGGACTCAAATCAATGGAGTGGATCAGAAGGAAGAAAGAAATAACCAAACAAAACAAGGAAGAAACAAGAATTCAAAAAAAAATGAGGAGAGGCTTAGGAACCTCCAGGACATCTTGAAACGTCCCAACATCTGAATTATAGGGGTACCAGAAGGGGAAGAAGAAGAGCAACAAGTGGAAAACTTATTTGAACAAATAATAAAGGAGGACTTCCCCAATCTGGCAAAGGAAATAGTCTTCCAGGAAGTCTAGGAAGCTCAGAGTCCCAAAGAAGTTGGACCCAAGGAGGAACACACCAAGGCACATTATAATTACATTACCCAAGATTAAAATGAAGGAGAGAATTCTAGAAGCAGCAAGGGAGAAGGGGACAGTCACCAACAAAGGAGTTCCCATCAGACTGTCAGCTGATTTCTCAAAAGAGACCTTCCAGGCAAGAAGGGGCTGGAAAGAGGAATTCCAACTCATGAAAGTCAAGGACCTACATCCAAGATTGCTCTATGCAGCAAAGCTGTCATTTAGAATGGAAGGGCAGATAAAGTGCTTCTCAGACAAGGTCAAGTTAAAGGAGTTCATCATCACCAAGCCCTCATTATAGGAAATGTTAAAGGGACTTATCTAAGAAAAAGAAGATAAAAAATATGAACAGTAAAAAGACAGCAAACTCACAGATATTAACAACCACACCTAAAGCAAAAGCCAACTAAGCAAACCACTACAACAGGTGCAGAAACACAGAAATGGAGATCACATGGAGGGTTAGCAACAGGGGAGTGGGAGGAGGAGAAAGGGGGACAAAGTACAGAGCATAAGTAGCATAGACAGTGGGTAGAAAATAGACGGGGGAGGGCAAGAATAGTGTGGGAAATGTAGAAGCTAAAGAACTTATGACACATGGATATGAACTAAAGGGGGGGAATGTGGGTGGACGGGGGTGTAAAGGGTGGAGGGGAATGAAGGGGGGAAAATGGGACAGCTGTAATAGCATAATCAATAAAATATAATTTAAAAAATAAAACCACCATAATCCACTTTTGAATAGATTACTCAGGAGAGCAACTCCCTCTGCTCCCCCCTCCCCCCAGCTATGCTCTGGCTAAGGTGGTGACACAGGAGATGCCATGAGGCAACTACAGGGTCAGGCTGGTGAGGGGCAGAGGTACTAAGGACGACTGCTAAGTTTTCGAGCTGAGCATCTGAATGAATAGGGGTACTCTTTGTGAAGACAGAGAACAACGGAATGGTTTCAGAGGGAAGAGTATATATCTGGTTCTAATATGTACTGAGTCTGAGATGCCTGCATTACCCCTGAGTGGAAATAGTGAGTAAGCAGCAAAATATTTAGCTCTACATCTCAGTAATCTGGGATGGAGATATAAACTGGGGCTCATTGGCACACAGACAGATGGTAATTGAAGGCTTGGGCTTCATTTTCTGAATGGTCTATTCTTGTTCTGGGATCAGAATGGCATTCTATTAAACAATTTACATGCTTAATAGTGATGTTTCATCTCCCAGGCAAATAAACTGCCTTTTAAGATGTTTTGCTGTGATAGCCATCAGTGAGTGCCTAGAGTACCTCTAAATGGTGTATAAATTCAATTTAACATTTAACAAATAAAAAAATTCACCAGCCAGACCCACTCTAAACTGGAGGGCCTACTTAATCAAAAGGGCCATTATATGTACTAAGCTTACTCAGTCACCAGTAGCTTTTCTGCCTTCTTAATATCTGTATCAACCTTCACTTTACAACCTTTGTACATCTAACCCAATACTTCTGTATTTGATTTCTAATATGTTTTCTTCACAATACATCTGCTGCTTTTTCCTTTAAATAAAAACACTTTGTGGATTAAAAAATATATAGTATTATTTTTAAATGTAATAGTGTTTTATTAGGTTTTATTATTATTAAACTGTATATATGTCATATAAACTCTCTTTTGTATACTTGACACATCTTAAACAATTAAATCACACTCAATAGCCTTTAAATCTGAATAAATTAAACATTTTTATCTGCAATGAATGATTAAAGACTGTGTCAACTTCATGAAAAAAATGCTGTTAGTATAATTATAGGTATTTATCACTACCACCAGCATCTTTAAAGTCGTGAATATGTGAGTGGTATAAGTTTGAACAGATGCCCAGCAAACAATAAAGCATAACATGGCATGTTTTATGAGCTCGTTAATACATGTCTTGGGTATAGTGTGAGGGACAGGTTATGAGTAAATATACTGGTGAAACACACCCCAGAGTATCTCAATACTTTTATACAGCACTCACTGTTTATTTTTAAACCCCTTAATATATACTTGAATGTTTTCTTTTAAAAAGAGTTTCTACATGTAGTTTTTACATATACTTTGGGATATTTTTAACTTCAAAGAATGGATAATAAAGTTTTCCTATTTCTAATCTACAAAAGAAAACTCTCAGTTTGAATTCCCTTCTACTTTGATAAGGTTAATTAGCTTCTTTGAACTCAAACTAACTGATTCCTTATCTCTAGTGAACCTCCCCTGTCCACTTTCCTCGCTTTTATGGGATTAGTTTGCGGAGCCCCGGGTTTCCCATCATTACCCTTGCTCCTGTTTGCATGCTGCACTCTAATGCCTCCACATAAAACACCTTATTCCTCTCTGGCTGCCTGAGGATCAACTGCCGTCACGAACAACATGGAAACTACCCCAACCAGCAAGTTCATGACCAACCAACTATATTGGTGGAGGTGAATGGTCATTGATGTCCTTCATCCTGGGTAGACAACAGTACCTAAGAAAGACATTTAAAAAAAGCTCACTAAAATGTACAAGACTACACTGGATGTCATCTTTGTATTTGGATTCAAAACCCATTGTGTTGGTGGCAACACAACTGGCTTCAGCATGATTTATGATCGTAAACGCAAACACAGACTCGAAAGATAGGGCCTGTATGAAAAGAAAAAGACTTCAAGAAAACAGTGAAGGAAACATTGGCCTTCATGGTCCCCCTGACATTATCTGTGGTGATCGTGCAGATTTTTCATACTAGGAGTAATAAACTATAAAGACTTTAAGAAAAAGAAACACACACATACACATGCAAGTCCACTGTAGGTACTTCAGAAACAGTCCTGACACGGGGTTCCCGAAACTCTGAGTACTGACCCTGTGCTCTCTCCAGCCTGGGGAGGGTGGCATTCCAGTAACTTAGTGGTTCCTAGCCCTGGAAGGCAGGACTCAGATCCTCAGGATGGAAACCTGGAATCAACTCCTCAAACAAACCCAATGACAGGCTTGGCCTAGACCTGCAGGTCCCCACAGGCTCTCTGACTCTGGTTCACTATTGGCAAACCTTCCCCCTAAGTCAGTGCCTTCAAACAACAATTAATTATTATTGCTCATGAGCGGATCAACTAAGATTCAGCTAATCCAGACTGGTGGCTCTGCTTCTCACACATGGGCCACCGGTGTCTGGGTTGGCTAGAGAGGCTCTGCTCCAAGTGTCTCTCCCTGCTCTTGGGCTAGCAGTTTAGTCAGGGCGTGTTTTTCTCATGGTGTTGGCAGAGGCTCAAGAGAACCTCCAACTGACCAAAGCAAGTCAAATGGCTGGACCCATAGTTAAAGGGCACGTAAGTACACCTGCCCCACTCACGGGTTCATTGATCCTTTTTAAAATCATCTCTCTTCCCTAGCAAGGACTTTTTGCTCCAGCTTCGACTACAACATTGTGCCCATCTCTGCTCTCTATATAGGTCCTCACAGTTCAATGGCAAAACACATGGATACGTACATTAGTTATCTATTATTTCTCACAATTTCTGTGGGTCAAGAATTCAGGAATGGCTCAGCTGGGTAGTTCCAGCTTGGGGCCTCTCATGAAAGACTAGAACTGCTATATTCTGCTGATGAAGAGACTGAAATAAACCTGTATAAATACCCTATATTTCTAATTATTGCCTAGTACTTTTTAAAACATATTACTTTCATCTGGAGAGTCTGTCAGCACCTCAACATTAATCTGACGTCAACTACACTCATCCACTTCTCTCTAATCAACTCTCTTTTATGTCAATTCCATCATCATTTTTTTCTGGCCGACCAGATGCAAAACAGAGGTGCCATTTCTGATCTCTTATTCTTATAGCTGAAGTACCCAACGGACACACTAAAATAAGCACTTAGGGTACCAGCAACACAAAGGTACTATAAAAATTATTGGGGAAAATTTTGTATGTTATTTTTTCAAAAGTCATTACAACACAAATCAAAAAATAAAACCATCAGTACTGGTACTCCCAGCAAGATGGAACAACAATACTGGGTTTGCTCTCTCCCCTGAAACAACTAAACACAGGACAAAATATATGAAAAAACAAGAGCTTTTAAGATATTTGAAATCTGGCAACAAAGGACAGTGGTCTCTGAGAGAGAACACGAGGCTGCAGTAGAGCCTAACGGTGGCCCTGAGTTGAGAAGGTGGATTTGCGTGCCTAGAGAGGCCAAAGGGGTCGGAATTAACAGCTCGAGTTCACAGGACAGGGTATAAGAGATGGAAGATCTGTTCAGAGAGTCATGGAGGTGTACAGAGGGTTTCCCTGAAGTCTTCAGCTGAGCGTTATCAACACATGGGTGCAAAGAAAATATTGAAGTCTGGGAACAGACTCATTCAAAAGGAGTAGAGGGAACAATCCCTACAGCTCACAGAGGGCTGTCAGTAGTTCCTGCTCCCACCAGTGAGAGTGGAAAAACTTATAATTCACAGGGTATCAGTCGAGTACTCAGAACAATTTGCCTTAGCTGTGGGGAAATCAGCCCTAGACTAAATGCTACTCTGATCCTGCCTAATAAAGCTTAAAAGTAAGACCTCAAGGATCAAACTGTCTCCAGTAACTTAACTTCATTCCAGAAGAGAGCTCAAGAATACTTATAGAGACACAAAAATACCTAGCATCCAACAAAATAAAATTCACAGTGTCTGGTATCCAACAAAAAAATAAGCAAGCATTCAAAAAAAAAAAAAAAGCAGAAAAATGTAACGCACAATGAGGAAAAATAACAGCCAATTAAAATCAACTCTGACATGACACAAATGGTGGAATTAGTAGACAGGGATATTAAAACAGTTTTCATAACTACATTCCATATGGTCTAGGAGCTGGAAGAGACACTGAACATGTTAAGTAGAAACATGGAAAACATAAATTGGTGAACTTGAATGCAAACCAATAGAAATGATCCAAAATGAAATTCAAAGAGAAAAATACTGGAAAAAAAAAGAGAAAAGAATATAGCATCAGTTGATTATGGGATAACTTCAAGCAGCCTATTGCATATGTAACTGATGTCTCTGTAAAAGAGGAGAGAGGAGGAAAGACAGAAAAATATTTAAAGAAATAATTACCAAAAATTTCCCAAATTTGATAAAAATAATAAACACACAGATCCAAGAAGTTCAATGAACCCCAAGCATAAGAATAATGAAAAAAGTGACATTAAGGCACATTGTAATGCAATCGCTCAAAACCAGTGGTAAAGAGAAAATTGTAAAAATAACCATGAAGTCTAGACACATTATACATAGAAGAACAAAGATAAGGATGACAACAGCTTTCTTATTGGAAACAATGTAAGAAGACAATAGAGAAATATTTTTAAAACACAAAACAAAAAAAATTTTCAATCTTGAATTCTATAGCCAGTGAAAAATCTTTCAAAAACAAGGTCAAAATAAAGGCTTTTTCAGACACACAAAAACGGAAAGAATTCATCACCAGCAGCACACCTGCACTACAAGCAATGCCAAAAGAAATCTTTTAGGAAGAGGAAAAATAATACCACATGAAAATCTGGATTGATACAAAGAATCACTGAAAATGAAAAGCACTGAAAATGTTAATTATGTGGGTAAACATAAAAGACATTTTAGAAAATTAAAATCTCTTTAAAATATAATCGAATGTTTAAAGCAAAAACAGTAACAATGTAATATGGGATTTATAACATACGGGTATCCCCTATTTTTAAAAAGTTTGTGTTACACCACTTTGCTTTTATGAAAGATCTACACTAGTACCTATTTTTGCTAAATGAAAGAAATTCGAAGAGAATTTTTGTTTTTACAGAAAAAGGCAAAAAGTGTAAATAGTGTTTAGCAACTGCTTAACAGTCAGTCATTACAGAGGCAGCACAGACCCGAGCAGTGAGAGCAGCGCCACCCAGCTCCTTCCCTGGGAACTACACTCAGCATCTCAGCATCAAGTTGCGTCAAGCACAGTTTGGAAGCTTTGAACTGTGTCTGTGAGCATCCGTGCTTCATCTTGATTTGTTTTGTGTATCCTTTAGCAAGATGCTTGTCCTGAAGTATCAGAAAAGCCTAAGAGAGCTTGTAAGGGTGTTACATTTAGTGCAAAACTGGATGTAACTAAGCATATCAATTGTGGTAAATGAAATAAAGACTTCACGCATGAGTTGAACTTGACTGCGTCCACCACTCCTACCACTTACATGCAGCAAAGAGAAAGATTCTTGAACACTGCCAAAGTTACTACTTGTTATGCTGGTAGCAAAGTGGTCTCTTCTAGTCAGCACCCAGTGAGAGATAAAATGGAAAGTCCATTTTGAGAGGACTGATGGGTGTACAAAGTATTGTGTTCTGGTAAGTTATTTATAGTTAAGGAGAAATTGATCAGTCTTTTTAATAAGAGGAACGAGAAAGCACTGGATGATGATGATGATAACAGTGTTGCAAAAACGGAATTTAAGGGCAATCCTGGGTGGCTTGATCAGTGTTTTAGGGGAGGGCAGCTTCACAGCTTAAAGGTTACTGGAAAGACTGCTGAAGCTGTCAACGAAGCTGCAGAAAAGTTCCCGGAAGAACTGAAGGAAATAATTACAGAAAATGGTTATTTGTATAAGCAAGTGTTTAACTGTGACAAAAGTAAAATTTATTGGAAAAAACTGCTGAGCAAGACATTTATTTTTATAAAAGAAAAGGAGGCTAAGAGACACAAGGCATCCAAGGGCAGGTTTACCCTACTCCTATTATTAATGCTACTGGTGATGTTTTCCTTAAGCCTCTACTATTGTACTACTGAGAAAATTGGAGGGCACTTAAAGGTACTGATAAGAAGAAATAAATAACCTAAATAGCCTCATAGTTTTTAAAGCAATTGAACTTGTAGTTAAAACAAAAAACAAAAACAAAAAACAAAAAAAAACCCAAACTTTCCCACAAAGAAAGCTCCAGATGGCTTCACTAGTGAATTCTATCAAACATTTAAGGAAGAAATAGTACTAATTCTACAAAAACTCTTCTAAAAATAAAAAAGATGAAAATATTTCCTAATTCATTTTGAGGCTAGCATCATTCTGATACTCACACAGGATGAAGACATTACAAAGAATTAAAAATAACAGACCAAAACCCCTCGTGAATACAGATGCAGAAATTAACAAAATTTTAGCATATCAAATCCTAGAATATATAAAAAGGAGACTGCATCATGATCAAGTTAGATTTAATTCAGGAATGCAAAGCTGGCTTAAAATCAATCAATTCACCATTACAAAAGACTAGAAAATAATCTAAAAGAGAAAAAATTTAAAAAATAAAAATACGATTACATCAATAGCTACAGAATAAAACTGTCAGGATCCAATATTAATTCCTGATAAAAAACTCTCAGGAAATTAGGAATATAAGGAAACTTCTTTACTAATTTCCTTCTAGCATCAGGAGCAAGGCAAGGACGTTCTTTCTCACCACCTGAACATTGTACTGAAGGTTCTAGTTGCTGAGTCTGAGATTAGATTATACCCTATGTATAACCTAACAGGTTAGCCTGTTACTGCTTCATGGGTCAGAGACAAAGGACTTTATTATTCATGGCACAGTGAGAAGCATGTGCATCAGAATGCTTGTGTTGGTTACCCACCGCCCCAGCCCTGTGGGGACAATGCAGTGGGCTCAGATGGGTGCTAGGCCTTCAGTGGATCTATGTATAGCCAAAGAACACTGAGTCTGGGGGTCCCCTGCTTCTGTAGCAGGGAGCAAGCAAGGCTGCTCTCTGGGAGTGATGGATGTATTTATTACCTAGATTGCAATGACTGTTGTAATGGTGCACACATATATCAAACACACTGTGGGCTTTAAATATTTGCAGTATGCTGTATGTACATCAATAAAGGTGCCCAAAATGAGAAAAATCTTCCATTTCAAGCATTCTAGACCTTTCTGTATCATTAATTTAACCAGTATTTTTGGGCTACTACTAATGTGCTAGGCACTGGTCTGGAATACAATGGTAAATAAAATCTCTCTTCCTATAAAGTTCATATTCTCGTAGGAGGAGACTGAAAATAGTAAGTATAACACCAGATGATGACAACTGTGCTTAGGAAAAAGAGAATTAGGTAGGGTGGCTTCTTCAGATTGGATGGGGGATTCTCTCTGGGAAGGTAATACTGATACACAGATCTGAATATCAAGAAGGGGGCCAATCATGTTGGAGTGGGAGAAGGGCACCTCTGGGTTTCACCAGTATTTTGGTTGCCCAACTGTTCTCATTTCCCTTCAGTCTCTTCTAAATGACTGCTGAATTAACTTTCCTGAGGGTTAATCTGATCCCTTTGTTTAAAAGTCTTCAATCCTCTCTTATCTCAGTCACTAAATATGGTATTAGTGCTACCTTCTGGCCTTATAACTGTCATGCATGTGATAAAACCTACCATTCCATTATTCTCATTATTCCTTTATTCCAACTTCCTGGTGCACTTTTCTACAACAGACCATGCTACTAAGACGGAGTAAAAGCATCTCTACCTAATACACACAAACAAATACAGTTTCTTTGTCTCCTCATTTTGTCTCCAAAATGAGGAGACAAAGAAGCATGGCCCAAATGAAAGCACAGATCAAAACTCCAGAAAAAGAGCTAAACAAAATGGAGATAAGCAACCTATCAGATGCAGAGCTCAAAACACTGGTTATAAGGATGCTCAAGGAACTTAGTGAAGACCTCAACAGTATAAAAAAGACCCAGAAGTGAAGGATACACTGATTGAAATAAAGAACAATTTACAGAGAAACAACAGTAGAGTAGATGAAGCTGAGAATCAAATCAATGATTTGGGCCATATGGAAGGGAAAAAAAAAAACAAAACAAAACCCACACCAATCAATCAGAACAACAATAAGGAAAAACAATCCAAAAAATTGGGGATAGTAAAAGCAGCCTTGGGACAACTTCAAGAGGTACAACATTTGCATCATAGGGGTGCCAAAAGGAAAAGGGAAAGAGCAAGAAATTGGAAATTTATTAAAAAAATAATAATAAACGAAAAGGTCCCTAATTTGGTGAAGAAAATAGACATGCAAGTCTAGGAACCACAGAGTGTCCCAAACAAGATGGATGCAAACAGGCCCACTCCAAGACACATCATAATTAAAATGCCAAGGTTGAAGATAAAGAGAGAATCTTACAAGCATCAAGAGAAAAGCAGTTCGTTACCTACAGGGGAGTTCCCATAAGACTGTCAGCTGATTTCTCAAAAGAAACTTTGCAGACTAGAAGGGATTGGCAAGACATATTCAAAGTCATGAAAAACAGGGACCTACAGTCAAGATTTCTCGACCCAGCAAAGCCATCATTTAGAATCGAAGGCCTATAAAGAGCTTCCCAGACAAGAAAAAACTAAAGGAGTTCATCATCACCAAACCATTATTATATGAAATGTCAAAGGGACTTATTTAAGAAAAAGAAGATCAAAACTATGAGCAGTAAAATGGTAAAAAATATGAATCTATCGACAATTGAATCTAAAAACCAAACTAAGCAAATAAGAACAGAGATAGAATCATTGATACTGAGAGTATTTTGATGGCTACCAAATAAGAGGAGGGTGTGGAGGAATGGGTGAAGAGGTGAGAAGTTTAAGAAGTACAAGTATGTAGTCACAGAATAGCCATGGGGATGTAAAGTACAGTATAGGAAATGGAGTAGCCAAAGAACCTATGTATGACCCATGGACATGAACAATGGTGGGGGGATTGCCTGAGGGGGTAAGGGGTGCTGAGTGGAGGTGGGCAAATGGGGAAAAATCAGGACAATTGTAATAGCATAATCAATAAAATATAATAAAAATATTTAGTGTGTACAAGTGAGTAACATGAGTACAACATGAAAGGCAGCTTGATTTAGGTTTCTTAGAATGGCAAACAACATTTAAAATGTAATTTTTCTATTTAATGTGCTTTTTACTTCAATTTGCTAACTAAAAAATCAGCAGACAGGAGAGAGATTTTATAAACATTAAGGAAAGCGCAGTGGCTAATTTTTATTGTGAGGAAGAAATGGTTCACAAACTAGCAAATGTAAAAATAAAAATGCTATTTTTCAATGGATAGAATGAAGGATGGGTTTCCTAAATTACTTTGAATGTTTGTATTGTCACAGTTTACCTATTAGCTGTTAAGTATTACTAAAATAAGTCACATAAATTCTCATACTTTTACTCTGCAAACTTCTTCTGGAGAAGGTGATTTCACACATATTCCATTCCAATTCCCCTCCATTTGCTTTAATGCGTTTACCTTCATCGCACAGGCACAGCTCCATAGAAAACTGTTTTTGATAGATCACATCGAGCACTGCCTCAAGTAGCCATATAAAATGGCCACTATTTTATCCTCTTATCCCTACACAAATGAAATGGTTCGCTGCTTATTTAAATCACAAAGCAATTCTTTTGTGTGCTGAATTGGCTGAAGGCTGGGGGGTTGGGCAACTCCCTTCCCAGAGGACCTCCACTTATGGCGGCTTCCCAGTCCTGCCAGAACTGGAAAACCTTGAAGGCGCTCCATGTGGGGCAGTGTTCTCTGCCTCTGAACTGATTCCTGGGCCAAGTGAGAAAAACCAAATTGTAAAGAACCATACCAATGGCAAGCACACTCGGAGTGTGTGTGTGTGTGTGTGTGTGTGTGTGTAGCCAGAATTTTTTGGTTGGGAAGGGAAATGTGGTTAACCTAAACTGAACATGGGGCACAAAGGGCGGCATCAAAAAGCATGCCCACTGCCTCAGTTCAACTTTGCATTTTTGCTTTCATTATTTAGGAAAAAAATAGCACTTTAAATAGTTTGGCTATATTCAGAAATGTAACTGCTTAAATTGAAAAGTCTTGAATGCATCAAAGGACCATGTTTGGGGAGGTGGTGGGGAAAGAGGGCAGATAAACAAAGCATAGCTTATTCTATTCTATTCTGTTCTGTTCTGTTCTATTCTACTCTATTCTTTATCCTATCCTATCCTATTTTAGAAGGGAAGGAGAAAGACAGGGAGAGAAACATCAATATGACAGAGAAACATTAAATAGGTTGCCCTCTACACATGCCCTGACCGGGACCAGGGACCATGCATGTGCCCTGGCTTGGAACCAAACCCACAACCTCTTGGTTTGCAGGATGACGCCCAACCAACTGAGTCACACCAGCCAGGACAGCTACAGATTCTTTTGTGTAAAACTTATTTGTTAATCAAAGTCAGCAACTGCTGCTTGCTACGTGGTGGCTCATGTATTGGCGCTTCATCTTTTCTTACTCCCAGGAAGAAACGGATAATATGAAATGTGGAGACAAAAACCCTGGGTTCAGATCATGTCACTGTCAAATATGCATTAACAATTTCTGGCACTAAGCTTTCCTGCTATTTGTCATTTATGAATTTCAGGCTTTAACTCAATAAAATGGGTTTACCAACAAATGTCACCCTTTCCATTGGTGATTGTGTAGAAAGAAAGTATAAGCAAACTGTAAAGTGCTCTTCAAGCATTTATTATCGTTGTTGCCATTAGGTCTTCCTGACGTATAGCAAAGTACGTTAACAAATGTTCACTAAATTATTAGTGAACTGAACTAATTATAGTGAACAAATGGTGAGACTGAATAAATCATGAATCTTTAAACCAATAACACTTTCATTTAAAAATTAATATATATGTAACTGTAAAATATTAATATTTTATATAAAACTAAGTTGAACACCTTGAAAATATCCAAAGGGAAAACAATGCCTCAGCTGCCAGAAGAGGCCACTGTAATCATTGCACATGGTGGGAGCCCAGGTATGGCAGGTGGGTAGTAGCAAATCAACTTTTATTAAGGTATTGAGGCACAGGATGAGAGGTTAAGAGCCTGAGCTCTGGAGTTTAAATCTCAGCTAACAAGTTTATGACTGTAGACAAATTACTCAATCTGTTCTAAACCTCAATTTTCACATATGTAAAATGGGGATAGCAGTAGTACCTGCTATTAAGATCAAGTGTAAAGACACAGGTGATTACTTACCACAGTGTTACACAGCGTTGTCTGGTTAGCTATCGTCATCATCATGCCACATGCAGGATGACTTTCCACGAGAGGAATTAGACCAGGAGTCCTCTATTTTATAATCTCCTATTTTAACCTTTAGCCATGGCGACCATGGTATGTTTTTGAAAAACACCACAAAGGGGGAACACTGTGGTCATGCATCCTGCCAGGTCTCCGCATCCCACTGTGCTGTGTGGATGAAGTTAGACGTGCCTACCAGGAACGGCAGTTCCCTGAACCACATACACTGTAAGCAGACATCCAGGGTACAACTCTTCACATTTCACTGACCGCTCTCTGAACCACCCAGAACCCCTGGGTGTACTTTCACATTTCTTACCCAAGTTGCTCATGCTCTGTGTTTCATCTCCAGTAAAATTTGTCTTTCTTTTTTCAAATGGAAATGTCAAAAAGCTTAAGATGTGCATATATGCATATATTTTCTCATTTGCAGTGAGTGAAATCTTGCTAACACAGAAGTGAAAGAAGTTAGAATAATGAAACACTATAATGGGAACCCCTTATACAGCACACACCATGTTAAATGATGATGGTGGTCAATGAAGCAATTGCTTCACATTCAATATCCTACTGAAATGTATTAACGGCATTTTACGGAAATAAAACCTAACCCTTCTTGAGAAGTCCTGCCAAATGAGTCAAAAAGCCTTAATTCTAGATCTATAAAATTTATCAGAATAATCCAACCGTGCAACCACTGACATTCTTATCACAGAGAATTTAATAATGCAGTAAATTCTGGATCTTAGATATAAAAGACATCCCTCCCTCATGCCCCCAGTAGTCACCTTCTTGAAATCATGTCCACTCCTCTGGGACATGGCAGGCCCCTTCCTCTGGGGAAAGGCCAGGCCCAGTCACCTCAGCATGAGCTGTTCCTCCAGTCTGCTTGTCTTTTGACAGTGCTACCTGCCAGCCAGCAAAATCCTGGTATCTACTGGGCTGCTGCAGATGGAACAGACTGTGAATCCAGCTAGAGGATAAGAGGTTGTTTTAATTGGCTAAATCTGCTATGTAGTAAGCGTATGGCCATGAATTTGTAGCCAAAACACTAATCTAAAAAAATGTCATGTGCAATTTAAACAGAAAACAAAACTGACATTTTCACTCGTCAATTCTAGTTTTGCCATGAGGGTTTTTACCTAACAAGTCCTTTTATAAGGACTACTAAATCCTTACCTTTGCTGAAGTAAAATTTTCATGGTATACTCCTCGTACCAAATCCCTAAGGGCACTTGCTAAAAGTTCCACAACCTAAAAAAACAAGATCAAAAATTAAAAGAAACAATTAAAAAAACATTTTTTACCTCAGGGTGCCTCAGAAGACTCAGGAGCAAGGCAGTACTTATGTTTGATAGAAACAAAATAAAACAAAAACAGGGTTATATGCAAAGATTCTGGCAATGACATTGCCCACCTGGATATTAAGAGCTGTGATCCAATTTTTTTTCAGTCATAATTTAAGCCAAAAAAAAAAAAAACCCCAAACCAAAACAAACCAATAAACACACCCCAAAAAACCTTAGAGTAAGAGTATTTAAATACTATACATGAAAGTCCAGTAATACTTTGAACATAAGCTTAAATTTCAGATAACTACTGAAATCTTAGTCCCATTTATTTTCTGTATGTTTATTTCTGTCAGGTGGATACTTTTCAGTATCCCCATTCTGGCAATGATTATAGTGCTAATTTTCATACTTAATACAGAATGAAAAGCAAATGTAAAAGAATGATTAACCTTTCAAATGTGTTCATCCTGTTGCACTTAAAATGCACTGTGGATTTATCTGGTGTAGGAACCATGGGTCAAACATACCTTATTTTCAAACTTGAAATTTTTTTACAGAAACACAGTGTGGAAATCAAATTCATCAAACCTGTATTACTTTCAAGGCTCAGGCTATTTAAAAAAAAAATCAAACAAAATCAAAAGCTTTGAACTTGTTCCAGAATGTAAAACAAGCAGAAAACAGTAAATGGTCTCTTTGGAACTACTGTACAATTTAGAGTTGTTTGCATAAATCATCTTAATTCAAAAAGATAAAATAGTGCTATTTATTATAATGTTCACTGCAGCCACTTCAAATAAGAATTCCTCAAGGTAACCGTATCTGCTTCTTATGAAGACTTAGTGTCTTGTATATTTAGCTTCCAATATTATGCAGTTGTGTATCTGATTCCCACTCTTTGCTTCCTAAAATTTAGCTCAGTTCTGATTGAATTAAAGGATTTTGTTTCAGCTTTTATCATTCTTGTAATTGAAGACATTATTAAGCCAAAGGATACAGAACCAAACAACAAGATACTTCAATCTCAGGTACCCTGGATTTAATAAACATTTTCTTAGAGGCAAATTACATTAATTTATAGAAAGACTTGCTTTAAATTTTTAATATATGAGCATTTATATCCAAACTTATATTTACATACTTACTGCATAACTTATACAAGGCTGCTGATATGGAAATTTTGCTGATTAAAGGAGTATCTTTTTCTAGCTCTGCAAATGGGTTAATTTGTAAGAACCATACAAAGTCTTTTTTTTTTTTTTAAATCACATTGCCCTTTAGGTAACTAAATACTAAGAAATATTGTAGCAATATGAGCTGCAGAGGAACTGGAAGGACAATGATCCTACAGTGTTACCAGATGTGTTGAGTTATTTAAGTGGGGAAGAGAGAAAAATGAATGGATTTTTTTCCCCCTGAAGGTATCAGATAAGCCCTATTCCCAAATCCAGGAGGATTGAATATCGCCCATAGGTCTATGAAAGACTGTAACTAAATGCACAGCATCAGATTGGATTACAGTTTATACAAGCAACATCCCAAGATCCTCCTGATGGCTGGACACATAATACAGATCAATCACTCACTAAGAAATGTTATGGTTTTGAAACAGTTTGAGCTCTGAGACCAGCACTGGTAAAGTGAAGAGGGATTTACAAAGAGAAAGTCTGACACTAAATGTCAGAATGATGGTTTGAATTTTTAACAATGGCTCTGGCTCTGGATAACCACAGTGTTCCTTTACTTTCCTGAACTTCCAGATGAGGCAGAAGCAACAACATTTTACTCTCTGCCTATCCTTCTCTTAATGCAATCAGCATACACAGGCAGATTGTACTTACAAGTTCATAATTTGTGAATGACATATACTTCCAAATTGAGCAGAACACACCTTCATAGCTGATTACAGCCATTAAGGAAAAAGCTTTGGACTATAGTGGGTTAACAAGTCCAGGAAGATAAGAGAACTTGAAAAACAGGAATAACCTAGGGGAATTGCATGTATCTCAGGCAAGGGTGACTTTGAGCACACATAAATCTCTTTCCATTGCTTGAAATGTTTACTTTTAAAATTATACCAAAGAGAGATGTGTTTAAGTATCATCCTCCTTTAAAATTGCAAATATTTATGGAAAGACCACAAGGTGACCAGACACACATACTTTAAGAAAACTAATCTTTTTTTCATTTTATGGCTTACTACCACAGGCATTCATCTGTTTAGATAACTTGTACTAAAACACAAGAAAGCAATTGCTTAATGACATTTTCTTCTTCAGATTCTTGAGGACTAATTTGTTCGAGCAACCCCAAATGCTAGCAAGGATAATGGCAGCCATAGGAGAATCCAGAAGCCTAATGTTTGACCTCCCGAGGCTAAGAGCCCAAGGCCCAGACTTCTTGGTGCTTTGGACAAGAGCAACCATGAGGAACATTCAAGGACTTCTGTTTCTCCAGCCCAGCAGGGCAAGCAAACAGGTTCTAAAGGAAGAGAGGCCCAGAGAGCCTCAGTGTTAGCCACCATTGGAAGCCCAGCGGATCTGAATGTAATGGCAGAGCAGGGGACGGGGAGCCAGAGGATCTAGATTCTACTTCCAGGCCTACTACTTATATTTCATTGTGAGATTTCAGGCAAATCAATGAATTTCTCTAAGCTTTGGTTTTCCTTAACTATAAAATGAGAAAAGATGCAAAACAATTCTTTAAGGTCCCTTCCAGTTCTAAGGTTCTAAGCTTCTAGAAATGCAAATCTTAATATTTATAATTAAGCATGTAAATTTAAAAACTTTTTTGGTAATCTGTTCTTTTTACATGAATGTTTTCTTCTGTCTGATACTGATTACTTTATTTGAGAAACTTTTTGTACTCAATCCCCCTTAGTTCCAATACCTAGAATCAAAAGGAAACAATTTCCATTTTTAAAAAACCCTTAGGACTTGTAGCGTAGCCCAACAAGCTGGCAAAGAAGTCCTACTTGGGTCAGTTAAAGGCCACATTGTTAAGTGCTGGGTCTTGAAGGGCTCTAAGGCTTGGGAGTGATTCATTCATATCAGATTCAGAATGACATCAGGTTTAAGTGCAAAGTTACATCAAACAAATAATGGCTCTAGTTGCCCACATCACTTCCTTCTCTGATGAGCACGTGGAGCACTTAGAAAAGCATTTGGAACACAAGTCTCAGTGAGTGTTAACTTACTAGTCTTCTATATTTCTAAATTATTACTCTATATTTTCAATAAAGTCTTGTATAAGTGAAAGTCATAGTGTGGAAACCAAGATCACAGCATCTTTTACATTGGGTGCCCGGACATTGTAGAAGAAAGTGAATTTTAATTCAAGAACAAAACGCACAGAAAGACTATTTCAACCCAAATCAGAGATCTTTGCAGCAATGACTTGTTGCATCTTGAAATAATTTCAGATTATATTACTGTCACCATCAGTGTTATAAAATATACTTTTGCAATCTAGAGAATACAGGGAAATAGTTTTCTTCATTTATGTATTTTGGAAGTTGTGGGAATAGCAGAATTGCTCCCGTACATAAAAATGCTTTTTTCTTCACTTTGTGCCATATGTTTAAATCTGACTACAGCAACGCCACACACTATCCCCCAATTTTCTAACACCTTAGATTTCTGTGAGCCAGAGTGGTAACCATTCACGTCAGTGTTATGAGCTGGCTTCTCCTGCTGCCTCATTTTTTGGCTCCCAGGGAGGTCACATGGAAAAGTAAATGAACAGTGTATTTCTAACTGGCATTCTTAAGCAACTGTTGATCTTTCCCACTTTAATCACTGCTCTCTCACCAAAGATAAGGAACAGGCAGTATCCACATGCTCCTAAACCTTAGCACACAGATCTGCTATAATTCACCTTTGGAATGAACTTCTTTTTCTTTTCTTTTTTAAGATTTTATTTATTTCTTAGAGCCATGGGAAGGGAGGGGAAAAGAAAGGGAGAGAAAATCGATGTGAGAGTGAAACATTGATTGGTTGCATGCCCCAACTGGGAACCAAACCCCCATCCCAGGCATGTGCCCAGACCCGGAATGAACCTGCGACCTTTTGCTTTGTGGTATTGAAACGGTGTGTAGCCAAGAGGGGGGCCCCAAATAGGGATTTGGAATGGGGCCCAGAACTCAGGGTGTCCAGGAAATATTAGAAAGACATATAGGATGTGCTCACCCCTTCCCTCCTCAGGTGTGAGTTGGGGGAAAGGACAAATGGAGCAGGGCCATTGAGAACTGTTTTGTACAGCAACAGCTTTGCAGCTAACCTCTGGCATGGTCATTTAACATATCTATAACCTTTAACTGGTTTCATAGATATGTTGAATAGCTGTGGCCATGCTTTGACCCAGGAGGATGGAAGTGACTTCCACCTAAGATGTAACTGGGAGGCAATGCCCCCTGTTTACAGTGCCTGCGTGAGAGCTTGGGGATGATTGGCTGCATGCCATGGGGCCACACCTGCCCAGACCCACTATGGCAGCCCAGTAAAGCTGGAAGTATACGGGAGTGCTAGCAAGTGTAGCCGATTGTGGGAGGAGTCAGAAATGGGGCTGCAGAGGAAGATCGGCATGGGGATTTAAACCCAGACCTGGCAGCCATTGAAGGGAGAACCACGTGCTTTCGGTGGAGTCAGGACCCCCCTCCCAGCCATGGGAGGATTACCACATGGCTTTAGCAGAGAACTGCCACTTGGCTAAGGAGGAGAACCATGTGGCTTTGGCCAGAGTGGGGAATCCCGCAGCCATGTGAGGGAGTCACCATGCAGCTTTGGCAGAGAGCGCCACTCGGCTTTGGCAGAGTGGAGACCCCCTCGCAGCTTTGCCAGGGAGAACCACATGGCTTGGCCAGAATGCAGACCCCTGCAGCTTTGGTAGAAGAGGACCACTCAGCTTTGGGGCTCTCCCTTTGGCTGCATGGCCTGGGAAGCAGGAGAGACTTTGCCTGGAAAAAGGGTGAAATAACTCTTGCCAGTTGGCCATGAGAATGTGCCACATGGCTTTGGATTAATTAGAGAGCCTGCCTCAACGGCGACACAGCTGACAGCGTCCAGGAGCCTGGATCCTGAACATTTGCTTCTTTTCCTGAGTTATGGTACCCTGAATTAGGGGCAGGGGAAGAAAGAAGCACTGTGGACATCTGTGGGTATCCTAAAGGACTTTGATATCTTAATGAAGACATTAGGTCACTACTTTAAGTCTGTATAGCATTAAATAAACATTTCCTTTCCTTTTCACAAATCTCTGGCATTGAGAGACTTCTTTCCTCAGGCAGCAGACATAACGAACGTGGGGTGGGGGGTCCTTTCAGTAATAGTATATCGTATATCCCCCTTGGTCCCTTGTTCGGTAACAGTATGATGCCCAACCAACTGAGCCACACTAGTCAGGGCTGAATAAATTTCTTAAATATTGATTTTTACAGGATAAATTTCATCAATTTCAGGAGACTATGTAATTGCTTCATTCTTTATCTTTTGGCAAGGGTTTTTTTAAAACAAAAAAGTGATACCTATAAAAAGGTGTTGTGATGACTATGTCCTGAGCTTTAGTAAAATTCTCATTATAAAAAATAGAAATTGAGAGAAGTAGGGGGTGGCAAAAAAAAAAAAAGCAATGACCAAAAAAAAATATGCTCACTAACTATACAAAGGTATCTGTAAAATATTCTTAAGGATAAAAAAAGCTAGTTTCAAAACAGAATAGCATGATTGGTATTTTTAAGATAAAAATAAGGTCAATTTATGTGTTTATATATGCAGAGATAAAAGTACAAAAGAAAAGACAAAAGTCCCTGGCTGGGTATCTCAGTTGGTTAGAGCATCACCCCAATACATGAAGGTTGCAAGTTCGATCTCCAGTCAGGGCACATACAAGAAGCAACCAATGAATGTATAAATAAGTGGAACAATACATCATTGTTTCTCTCTCTCTCTCTCTCAAATCAATAATAAAGGACAACAAAATATTAATAATGATAATGTATAAGTGGTAAGATTCCAGATGATTTTTAATTAAATTTTTTTTTCTTTAGCTCTGGCTAGTATGGCTCAGCAGATTGAATGCTGGCCTCTGAACCAAAGAGTTGCTGGTTTGATTCCCAGTCAAGGCACATGCCTGGGTTGTGGGCCAGGTTCCAACCACACATTGATGTTTTTCTCCCTCTCTTTCTCCCTTCCCCTCTGTCTAAAAATAAATAAAATCTTAAAAATAAAAGAGAGAGACCTGTGGTTGTGTGCAAATTTAAAAAAACAGTTTTTCCTTCAACTTTTCTATATTGCTTAAATTTACAATGTATTACATTTCCTCTCTCATTTTATTATACTGCTTTATAATCAGATAAAATAATAAACCTATTCTCATGGGTAGGGGTTTTGGTCTCAGAGAAGCTTCAGGCTAAGCTATATTCACAAATTGATTTATGGAACAGACTCAATTGACAGTCCCTGGATTAGCAAAAGTAGGATTAAAAGTGGTGTAGGCATTCTGTGCAAATTGTTCCTTCTCAATAAATATGACTCAGGAGTACCGTCAGTTAACATTTGACAGATGGAGTAAACTCGCCAGACTTGTAGGTGTTTAACTAGTAAACCAGAACACTTTGGTTTGAGTAGACCACCTATCCTAAGTTAAAAGTAAAATGCAACTAAATCTTTAGAAAAATGTTAACTATAAACTAATGTGGCTCAATTAAAGCTAGCTAGCATAAGCTGAGTTGATGTATTAAGGCAGCTTAGTTGTATTTTATTTTACTTAAAAAAGGCGCTACGTACACAATTTGCCTGGTAGGTATACAAGAACTGTAGAGGCTATTACAGATTTATTACCGTCTTTCAAAAACTTGCACCGGAAAGGCTGTTTTAATGACGGTTTTTGCTAGCGTGGAATGACAAGACAACATGCGATCCATCACTCTATTTAGGAAGCAAATGAACACGTGGCCCCTGGCTTTTACTACTCTTAACAGCTGCTAGCAAAGGAAACAGCCCTGCGCCCACGCATCTGCAGGGCTGATGGCATTAATTACACGCAAATTTACTGCACTCCTCCCCCAACCTTCAGGAACAAACAGCAATGCATAAGGCAGTGGCAAAGGTAAAGTGTCCTTGGGGAAGAATTATTTTTTATATACATCTTGGGAGAAAAAAAGACGAATTTAATGTAAATGTGTCCTTTTCAAAGAGCTTTGGCATTTGAAGGAATATTATCAAGATTTTTTTAAGCCAGAAAACCTATACTGTCAATGAAAAGGTGTTACAGAAAAATATATTTATAAAGCATGCTGAGTAGCCTGCTAATGCTAGTAATCAGAGCAGTTAGCAACAGTCTTTATTTCCTCTTTACACAAATGAGGCACAAAGTATTTGAGAGGTGCATTTAAAGCAGAAAGATTGACATTACCAAGATAAGGTAGAGAGGGAATGGTTAAGGAGCAGTGCAATCCCATATAGAAACCGATAATAATCTCTATCGCTTGTAAAGCACTTTATCATTTATAAACTGCATTTAAGCAAACTATCTCCATCCATGTGGATTTAGCCCTCGATGCTCAGCCAGAGCTACCAGGCTGGCAGGCTCAGTGGAGAACCAACCTTGAAAGAACACAGGGAACAGCAGCAGTGGCCAAGTAAGGGGTGAATCTACTCACCCACCACCTGGGCAAAAACAACCCAGATGAGCCCTAATCTGCAATGCTGATTAATATAAATGAGCGGCTTTAATAAAGCCATTGATGAAGCCTATGAAAGAATGGTTCTCTCCACTCCTTCCCATCAGAAAAAGACTAGGTTTAATGAAGACAATGATGAAAGGTCTGCTACAATAAACACACCACTAACTCACAGGAGTTCTGGAGGAAGCTCCTAACTTGGCTTTTTGAAGGGAGCCTGTTCAACGCTGCCAAATGTGTAAGGCCGAGCTTATTTGTGGGAGGGATGGCAATCTGTTCTAGTGAGCTGGAAGTTCTTTCTGGCTAAGAGGGAAGAGCAGAGAGAGAAATGGCACTGCGAATAGGACAGGTGCAGCAAAAACTCGGCAAATTGATAATCTTAATTTTTAATTTAGAACAGCTGATACATTGGTTTATAACCTCTGCTGGTAACATTTGTCAGAAAGGACTCAGGAAAATTTCGTGAACTAAAGAAAAGTATATAAAATCACAACTGATAAAGCTTATAAGAAATAGTCCACAAGTTCAGAAGAATGGCTTGAATCTGACCTGCTGAAAATTAATATTATTATTGACTAGTGCACTCATTCCATAAACGTTTGGTGACAGACTATTAATGTGCCTGGTACTGCACTAACAAAAGCAGGTACAGCCTTGTAAAGATAAAGGATGTTAACCTGTGTCTGATCACTTAGAAGGATAAGACACAGGTAAGCAGCATGACCCCAGGTCAGCCACATCCGTTCTTGGGCCTCAATCTGCTTTACCTCTAGGTAAGAGGTGTTTGTGCTTTATCAACAGTAAGCCCCATGACCAGAAGTAACTAAATGTGCAGCTGTATACATTTTTTATTCATAAAAACTCTAAGGAATAGTTAATTAGCCAAAAAAGTGGATTTCTCTTACTAACAGTAAAAAAGTAGTCTAACAATTTGGTCACCTGTTGAATGAAGGTATATGGTTCTCGGTCTTCTGTTTGTCATTGAACAATGACAAATAATCATTTACTATTTAAACAATGATTAGTTCCCTGAAAAAGTGGCAGATAATTTAGAATGCTTAAATCAAGATTAACTTTTCATAAGAAATAAAGGAGGAGAGGCTTTCTCATAGGTTGAAAAAAATTAGCTGTGCCAAGTGTCTAGCATTATTACAAAAACTGTAAATAGTAGCTGAGAACTGAATGCTTAGTCGTGAAACAAAAAAAGTAATTCTGATATTGTCATATAACAGTCAGATTTTGACTTTCCACCCTCTATATGGGAACTGATGCACATGAAGTCTGCTCCATACCAGTATGTTCTTTGCTTAGTAGCATTATTATACAGTGTACCTTGTTCTGACCGAACTTCCTCTTAGAGAATTATATCTTTCAGTTATCTGCCCACTTTTTCCCATGTGGCTGATAAGCTCCATTTTTTTCAGTGATGCTTTCCAAGTGCGATTTTACCTAAAAGTTAAACTTGAGAAACCCAAGTTCACAATGCAAAACTTTATATTACAGTATATATTATAGTATACGATATTAAAAATCATAGTACAATATTTCATCAACTGAACAGATGTTGCTGGCTAGAACACTGCCTAATAGCATCAACTTCCAAAATTTTAAAACTGCAACCCACAGTAATAACTGTATTTTACATCATGACAAAGTATATACATTCATATAAAAATGAATGAAAAAAATGAAGCTTCATAAAAGTTTTATTATCGCTCTATTTTCTATTATATTCCATTAAAAAAGCATTGAGATTGGCTATACTGATTTCACCACCCACCAATAAACATGATGCACTCTGTGGTTTGAAACGTTATCTTACATGAGGCTGGTATGTGTCATGCAGAGCTCATACACTGATTAGCCATCTTAATTGCACATGAAGTCCCAAACTTTTGGCAAGCAATTTAAACAGTTATTCTGAAATAAATGTCTGAAAAGGTATTAATTTCTTTATCAGTTTCTATCAAAACATGTTAATTAACTGAATGTAAACAGAGGTAGGAAGCAGGATGAAACAATCATTCCTGGGTACTGTGGAGTTGACTCTGTTAGGTGCGTATTGATCTTGTTGGTTTATATCATAATGTTGACTTTCAGCTTTGATCCTGCAAACTTCATAAAACCATTGACTTAGACCCCATTGGGACAAAGAGTTAAAAATTTCAGGATTTTTCTGGGATTCACACATACGTCTTGCAAATTCCAAGGATACCATGTCTTTCGGTGGTACACAAGTTACTTTTCAACTCAACCAGTTCTCTTTAAATTGGACCACAGTAAAAGGCAGATAGATATTTGTAATTTAGAGACATCCCAAGGTTTGTACTTCAGAGGCAGCCACAGAAATAAAAACATGAATCATATGCACTAAAATCCATGCATCTTGTCTAAAACTGTAATTGTATTCCTTCCAAATAGCTCCACAGCTCTCTAAAATGTGTGATTCAATGTCATTCTAAAAATAACCTGGCCCTACTGGTACTACATTCTAAAGATTTCTCTAATATATCTCCATTTTATAAACAACTTTTCTTGGTCTTTTTTATTTCTTCATATTTCATGCCGTTTTCAGGGTATGGTCATATGTTTTAAGTTCAGACCCCTTCCCACAACACTCAGAATTAGAGAATATTGGAGCAAGAATATAGGGGATGAAGATAATGCTGCCTTTATTGTACAGATGAGAAAACTAAACAAATAATTCAGTTGTCTTTGCTTAATAGTTATTTCTCTAAAATGTTTTCTCAAGCCCCTATTGATGCTTATATTGAAATACTTATTCTAATATTTAAAAACTAGTAGCTGTTTATGATATAAATTCCAGGATTGGTAATTGCAAAATTGCTGGCAAAAAAGTTATCATGGTTCTTTGTTGGCTTGTTAGTTTTCTACTTTAGTTAAGCATGAGGAATTTGGAGCCAAACTGCTTGGATTTAGACAGCAGCTCTATCATTTAGCTGCAGCGGTACATCGAAGAAATTACTTAACCCTTTCCTGCATCTCAGAGGGATTAAATGGGTTTATAAGCATAACGCACTTACAACCGTGCTTACTACACAGCAAGCACTCAATAAATATGTTAATACTATTTAAAGATGTTTGGTAGTACTTTTAATAAATATTAAATATTCTACATTATGAGGTTTCTACTTTCATTTGTAAAGTGGGGTAATTAAGACATTAGATAAATAGTCTGGAACAAAAAGAACTGAGCCTGAAATTCCAAGAGGTAAAATGAATTATCCAATGTTAAATGGCTAATTAAAAAAAATAAAAGCCTGAGATAGGAATTAAGTACATAGACTTCCACCTCGGGACTCTGTCCATGTCTCTTAGTAACCTTATAGGTCATCTCTGAGGAGCAGAAAAATAGCAAAATGCCTGTATAGCTCAACACATTATGAAAACTTAAGTGATTCACAACAGTGTAGCTGAAGCTGCTTAGTAATGAAATAGTTGATCTGATATTCTAAAGGGAGAAACTGTCCTTTAAAAAACTAAAGACTGGATGTAGAATGCAGTTTTGGGGTTTACTGACGACTGATGGACTTACCATGCTCGGTGAAAATGGCCCCAAATAAAGACAATTAAGCCACATGAACAATAAACAATTTAATGCATTTTTCAAAAGTGCTTACAAAGAAACTTCTTTGGCACAGCTATACTTTCCAACAAGCCCACTTTAATGTTTTCACAGTTTACAGTATCAGAAATGACCTCAGGGTCAGGCATTTGTCAGTTAATGACCTGTTGGGCTAATGGCCTTCAGCTTTGCCTTGGGCACATAAGTCCTCCAGTAGGTCATTAGCTGCCAGAAAAGGATTCTTTCCCAATCACTATTGCTAAATAAATAAAATTTGCTCCTGGGTTAAGCCTCATAAGCCAACTTTAGTTTAGAGTGATTTTTTTTTATTGGGAATTTACAACTCTGAGGATTCAAGAAAATGATGGAAATGCTAAAACCAAAATTTTATCAATACAACTGAGCTGTATGCAGCTACTAATGAAAAGTAGTCATAGGAATCCTTTTGGATGCTCTTAAATTTTATTTTACTTATGATATTCGAATTCAGTAGTAATCTAATACAGTAGGCACCAGATTACAAATGCACTGCATTTTAGAATTTCATCTATAAGTCAATGTGTGGAGCTCATGCCACATTTTCCCAATATACAAGGTTGTAAATGGTGGTTAGGCTCCCAGGACAGCCCACAAAATCCTAGTTAGTCCCTACACTAAAAGTACTATATACTTATAATTAAAAATAGAAGAGGAAACCACAATTATTCAATACCTGCGGTTAAGCAAAATAGGAAAACAAAACTAAATAGGAAATGTTTTAAAAATGATCTTTAAGTATTGATGATTACAGGTAAATTTGGTTTAATAAGAGAATCAGGGTAAAGAAACTGGTTCTGTCTTATGCCTACTGCCTTTCTAATTCTATAATTTTCCTTTTCTGAACACAAGAGTATATCAAGCTTTAAACTCCATGTAAAGTTTCTTGGTTAATTTTTCCTCTTGAAAGGAGAAAGGAGAAGGCAAAAGGTAGATGGTTTTTCTAATAACAGGTAACAGTAGGAATGAAAAAAATGGAGAGAAAGTTGAAATCAACTGAGTTGTAAACAGTAAGAGACAAAGAAAGGGCGCTGTGTACAATTTTACCCAGGTGAAGAAAGGACGGGTAAAGACATGAGGCAAGGCTGATGAGGATGCAGGGGGAGGAATGAGGTGCTCATCTGCCCAGTCGTTCGTAAACTCCTAACTTAGGAAGTTCCTTTAATCAATTAGAAAGGCAAAAGAAGAGTACTGAATAACTCAAGCTGGAAAATGGACTTCTGGCTTTGGAGAAATAAAATTTATGTCACGAAAATAAAGGAGAAAAAAAGCCGGTTTAACTAATTTTATTTCTGGAAAGCAGAAAAAGGGATTTAGAAAAATTGAGATTGCTAAGTATGCTATAAAATTGCTATAATCAATATATTTCTATCTCTCATGGCCAACCATGGTGTGGGATTCTGCTCCATCAATTTTTCTGAGGGTGTAATTTTCTTGAATACAGACTTTTTAAAAATGGGCTTCTATGAATCTCAGGAATATGGAAGAAATGCTTTTCTTGTTCTTCTTCCTTGTCATCGATGTTTAACATGGACACTCAGAGAAGTATCCATATCCATTCTGTATGATGGCATCTGACATTCTTATGCCAAAAAGATGCTTGTTCTATAGCTTTATGGCACCAAAAGGGCAAAGTTCAAGGTTTTAAAGAGATAAATTTTAAAAGACATGAAATTTGTCTTATTTCTAGTGTACTTCTAAAACACTAATTGCTTATCATTTTTACTTTAAAAGATTTTCCTTATTTTTAGAGAGAGGGGAAGGATAGGAGAGAGCAAGAAACATCAATGTGCAAGAATTACATGGATCTGTTGCTTCGTTCACTGGCCCGAAACCCAGGTATGTGCCCTGACTGGGAATCAAACCAGCAACCTTTTGGTTTGCAGGCTGGTGCTCAATCCCCTGAGCCACACCAGCCAGGGGATTATCTCTTTTACTTTAAAGATCAAGGAATTAGGCTCAGACAATATAGTGTCAGTTTAATATGTGGTTATATAAGCACTTGGCAAGAAAAAGCTATGGAAAAATGTGTTTGGGGATTTTGAAATTACACTGTATTTTCAGACCATAAGACGCACCTAGGCTTTAGAGGAGGAAAATAGGAAGAAAAATTTTGAAGCAAAAAATGTGGTAAAATATTTAATAACATAAATAATACAATATTTCACCGATGTAAATGTAAACAGAACTCAACAGCAGCATTAACAACCTTTATTCCTCCCAAATTTGGGAGGGAAAAAGTACGTCTTATAGCCGAAAAATACGGTAATTTTATAATACTATTTTGACTTTTCTATTTAATTGATATGGAGATAGTTTTCTTTATTGTTACAATATATGACATTCTACTTACCTTCTGCACCACATTTACTCCAGTCATGAAAATCTACACTTGAGTGGGGTATATGTAGAAAAGTACATTAATCTGAGGTGTCCAACTAGTATAGCTAAAAGATATTAATTCAATAATTTCCACAAGTAAAGTAGTGCTGACAAGACTATAAATGTACAAGGTCACAATAATGCCTGTTTTAAATGACTATGATGAAAAATTTAAATTTCATATGATAAAGCATGCTTTTAGGTTTTACTTTTCAACATGAATTTGAAAATAAAATTAACAGATAAGACAAACATCAAAAAACCAATAGCAGGCTCTTTATTAAAAACATATAGATGGTATAAAAGGTGGTGATTTATATGTATAAATTGAGCATATTTACACAAACAAAATTCTTTCTTGTAAACAACATATTTATGCCTTTAGGAAAACAAAGTTAACATAAGGAAATACATCAGCTATGTAAGGAGTACATCTGTGCCACTGGTTATTTTGAAATATAAATCACTAATGCTTAATAGTGATACCATGAAAACATTCTGAGTGTTTAGAGAAGATCCAGGCAGACTCACAGTCTCTCATCCGATGTATGGGTGGCATAGTGATAGGCCCATTAAATAAAAATGACTACAAAAATTAAAAAAAAATTTGTGAACTCAATTCTTTAAATACTAGGGTTATCACTACATATATAAAATAAAACAGTGTTTCTTTAAAAAAAAAAAAAAAGATGACAAGTAGTAATCTACAGTCTTATTTGCACCATGGCTTCATCCTAAAATACAAATCCAGTCTACAAATAAACACAGGGACCAGGGAAAACCTGCAACGGTCGGCCAGATTTCTAAATTACAGTGCTTTTCCACCTCATAATTTCCTTCCAATTATTCAGCATGTTTCACTAATAGCTTGATGCTGAAGCACTAAAATTTTAGGTTCTGGCATGACCCCATCATTTCAGCATTCAGTGATATTCTACATGAATATAATATAGAGCAACTTATTTCAATGGTCAGGGAATTTATTGCTTAAAAAGAGGCATTCTGAGGTCTCTTAGTCCAGGGTCTTTACACAGTGAAGTACCAAAATAAAAAGTTGCCCTTTGGTTCCATAACTGAAAATGAATGAAAACCCAAGCATTAATTTTTAAACTTACTTTTGAATCCAAAATCTTGTTAATTCACACTTATATGACTATAGTTATAATAGAAGACAATTACCAGAGGATTAATATATCAATTTCTATACTTAGCAATATTTAAAAATCTAAGTGTTACCTAAGGCAATTACCTCGAAGACCCCTAATATCTTCAGGGAAAAGCCACAGGGAGAATAATTGACTTTGCTAATTTTACCCTGGGCAATTATAAAAGAGCTTTGAGTGTCATAGGACTGCAGAACACTTCATCTAATTGTCTGTCCCAGGAGAAGTACAGAAATACATATATAACACAGAAATGCAGACAAGATTCCAGTAGCACAAGAAAAATGGAAAATTGATAGAAGTCATAAAAAATTAAAGTTGCTACAAATATGCTAGCTTTAATTACCAAGTTAAGTACACACACTCAGAGAAAAAGCAGGCTGTCAGAAAAAAACTGACATACTAGTGTATATACACAGAAATTCTGTATCAAGTTCTGCCTGCTCACTTACTGCTATGGTCTCTATTTGCATTGTTATTGCTGATAATTTTTCTTTCTTATAAAAGAAAATAAAAACATCATTAAAGAGAAATCTAACTTTACCAAGACATTAACTATATAGAGAGAACTTAAGAAAACTTAATGCTGCTCCAAAGAAATATTCATCACCACCTCCTCCCTTCCTCTCTGAAAACCTTATTAACGGTTAGTGTTATACTCAATCAACTTAAGCTTCTGGGAACTCATTTAATAAAGTAACTGAGATATAATAAAATAACTTAGATATAACTTCACTTTCCTAAAAAATATTCTGGAACAGTGCCAGTATTTAAATGAAAGGAACTGGTTTTGTATCTAGAAGATTTGCTTTATCAAAGAGAATTCTTGACTTTCAAGCACTTTAGTTACCCCTCACAATATCCTCAATTTAAAATACTTTTCAAATGATTTAGAAATCACATACTATGATTAAAAAGGGGGTACTAAAAGCCTAGAGTTGTAGAAGATCCATTACAGACCCCTGGGCATGGTACTCAAGGTCTATCACAAAGAGTGAGCCAATGAAGCTTCTTTTGAAATGGACATTACAGAGTTTTCAATGCCCTTTTGGAGAAAAAGGTGCAAAAGATCCATGTTTTGAAAGAACAGGAGAGTTGCAGAGAATAGAGTAAAAGCTTGAAGTCAGGACACAACTATCAAATTTAAGAAAATACCATGGCAAGAAAAAAAAAGGAAAGAAAATTCCTCATCAGATAAAGGTCAATAAAATGCAAATCTACCAGGAAGACACAGGACTCACTTAAGAGGAAGTAAATGCCCAGTCATTTTTATTTCAATGAGAAGCTTCAGGCTGAACTATTCCTTGCATATGTTAAGTTTTTGTTTTTTGTTTTTGTTTTCTGTAAATCAAGTAGTGCTACTGAAATCCAGTACCTAATGGAGCAGATGGTGGAGGTCTCAGATTTTGGAACATTTACAGTGATGCATCTGAATGCAAAACACCAAGAGTGGATTTCACAGGCTGTGAATCTGATTTGATTTTGATGGGAGTAAAATCTCCATTTTCTCTAAACTTGAAGCATGCTGAAAAAAAGAATGTGTGAATGATACAAGCTAAGAAAAAGGAGCACATTAAATATTATTCCCATAAAGTGAAGTGGTTAAAGCAAGTGAATACTTGTTTGTGTCATTATAGCATGATTACATTTATACTTAATACCACCATCTTCATATATATAATATTTTGTCAGAATTTAGCTTAAATTAAGTTAAAATTGATGATTAGAGAAATCAGAAATTTATCCAAAGGCAACAAGCCTTGGTTTCTTTAAGGCAGGGGCCAGGCTGAGGGCTAATAACTAAAGTGTGGACCTAGTTACCCTGTTGAGAATATCTCTTTCTCTCAGGTATGTGGGTCTACTCCATGAGTGGCCAGTGTCTGTGGGCTAGAGCTAGTCACGTGCAGTTCAAGGCGCCCAGAAACTAGACCAGACCTGCACTTCCTGAGACCTCCTCCTTCTCCAGGACTCAAAGTCCACCACAGACCACAGCAGGTATGGCAAAGAGGAAAGATGGACGGTGCAGTCAGAGAGTGGCTTCCAGGTACAATGGATCACTAACCTTCCGCTAACATGTAAGTTCCAGGAAAGGAGAGAATTTAATGAGACCCATCAAAGTAGACTGTAAACATAGAAAATAGAAAAATTTGAGGGTGAATAAAAAGAAAAGGAATGTCAAAATGGTAATAAATCTCTGGAGGGATATTTGAGAAGATCCATTTATATGGTGATTCATTTCTTCCTTTAGCTTCATTTTCATTGTAAATATAAAATACGTATTAAAGGTTCTTTTCTGTTTTCTCCCTAAAACCCAGCAGGTCTGTTTCATGAAAAATATGTGCTAGCCACAAGTGTGATGGGAAGGTAGGACACAAAATTTCCTAGTCTCCCATTATCTCTTCTCCCTGTATCTTCCAGAATTTTGGCCAGACCCATGGCTACCCACAGTAACATTCACACTTCCTAGCCTCCCGTACAGCCAGGTGTGCCCATGTCATTAAATTCTGACAATAAGATGTAAGCAGAAGGATCTTGAATAACTTCTTAGAAATGTCTTTAAAATGGTGACATTATATAATTTATCATCCAAACTGGGACATATGAGAGTAAAAGAGTGTGGTAAATTATTAAAATATTATACTTTTTGAAATGTATACTTATGAACTAATAACTGACTTTATTATATTGATAGACTTGTTAACTAGTTGTGTTCAAAACTATTTGCAAAAATAAAATTTGAAAAGAAATAAAAATAACATATATTCATACACAGTAAAATAAAATAAGAACTTATTGATGAGCTGAATATAAAAAAATAGTCAGTAAAATAATTATTCTTGGTATACATTCACATGCTTTAATTTCTCAGTCATATCTTTCCCTAATATTGTGTCCCTGGCATTTTTCTAAAAAATATAATTTTAAAAATGTGGTATTTTAAAATAAAACTGCCAGCAATATTCTTCATAGTTGCATTTTAGGATTAATTTGAAATTATTGATCCCTTCAACTGATTCTGATTCACAGACCATTATAAATACACACACACACACACACACACACACACACACACACACACACACATATTTATATTCATGCCTGAGGACATGTTTATTGATTTTAGAAGGGACGAGAAGGAGAGAACAACAATGCAAGGAAAACATCTGCTGCTTCTTGTATGCGACCTAACTGGGAATAGAACCCATGACTTTTAGGTCCATGAGATGATGTTCTAACTGAGCTATGTGGGCCAGAGTGGACCATAATGTTTTAAACTGAGAAAATGCTCTTCTACAGATTCTGAGTTACCTGGTAAGCTCAGAGCTCTTTTGTGAATGGAGGAGATATTCAATTCTGATTTTTTTTCATATAGAAAAGTGTAACTATTTCAGCTTGAATATTTTCAAGATACTACCTTTTTGCTTCCTTAAGAGTACTTTTCTTTGACAAATATTTTTATAAGACAAAACTTGTTAAATAAATAATCTCTTATGACTCTTTTCACTGTTTCACCAAAATCAGATGCTGCAAAATCTGAGCCTTCTCAATTTTATTTCATTCATGTGTAATGTATAATTTATTTAAAAAAAAAAAAAGCACTACCAAAAGATTCTTCCTGAAAGGTGAGATATTCCAAATCACAACTATAGAAATGCAAATTTTATTCTTAAAAAAATTATTTATTTATCTTTAGAGGGGAACGGAGGGAGAGAGGGAGAGAAATATCAATGTATGGTTGCCTCTCATGCGTCCCTTGCCGGGAACTGGCCTGCAACCCAGGCATGTGCCCTGACTGGGAATCGAACCGCGTTCCTTCGATTCACAGGCCCACACTTAATCCACTAAGCTACACCAGCTAGGGCCAAATTTTATTCTTGTGTAGCATTTTAATTCTGACAATTTATTTTTTTCCATTCCTTCCTTGCTTATGCATGAAAAAATCCCAGTGGAAGCTTTTTATTCACTGTAATTCTCTAATTTGGTGTTCCATTTCTTGAATTCGATATAAGATTTCCCGCTGATTTTGAACAAATGCCACCACAATTTTAACAACTCATGGCAAAATTCAATACCACTGTTGGATATAAAGGTTTCTAAATCTGACTGATGATGGCAACAAAGAGAGAAGGCACATACACCTGTGCTGGAGCGCATTTCTGTATTTGACACCAGCTACATCCCCAAATCTTAAGAGTCCAGAGACTCTGGCTATACAGATATTTGTAAATTTTTATAACAATAGCTTCCATTTCAATTACTAGAATGCTGACACTTGTTTGGATGCCACTATGAATCACAGATATGCCACAACCAGTCCCAACCACTCTGCAGCGTCCTCCGTGTAGTACGAACATTGTTTCCACTGCAACGCTGCGTGTGCTTTGGCAAAATTTGTACTTTTATTATTACAAACTAATAATTTTATCTTTGATGTTGAAGCTTTAAACTGAATTTCCAATTTTACTTATAATGACTTTAGAGTATACGTCCAAAAGCTTTACCTTAATTTCATGAATGGATAGAGAAAACAAATATTTTTAGAATTAACTAAAATAATTTAGTGACTTGAAGTACCCAATGACACTCAACTAAAACAAGAATTATTTAACTATTTGCAAAGTTCTACCAATGAATCTAAAAATATAACGCTATTGATTCCCTTTACCCATGTGTATTAAAAAACCTGAAGTTGAAAGGGGGTAAAATTAATTTAGAAGAACAGTCATTTATCTAAATAAAAGTTAGACTTCACAGAGTGGAATGCCTATATACCTTCTGAAGCAGCATGCGTTACATCATCACTTTCAGAATTCTTCCTAAAGTAACCACTAACTTTGGAAGCAGCCCGGGACACTTTTTAAGCAGATTTGATTCCTCCTATGTTTTCATGAGTTCAGTGGTCACCATGGTCACCACAATGGACAGGAAATGTCAACAAACATTTTGTGCAAGTTACACATTCCTTAGCAACTCTCTCAAGAAACAACAATCTAGTAGTTTTAAAAAAAATGAAATATATACTTTTATTTCTTTAGCTTACTGCTGCCAAAGGTTTATTGCAAAAACAAAGTGTTGCCAAATACTCAAATACCGTATTTGAGGTGTACAATGCACACCCATGTTTTTGGCCCAAAGTTTCAGAGAAAAAAACTTTCTTCTTAATTTTTAAATTCAATTATTTATTTATATTTAGAAACAAAACTGACTATTGTATTCCAATGTATTATTTTGCATAAGGATATTGTTATTGCTTTCTAGAGTTACACTTTTAACACATAATCATAAATAAAAAAAATAAAAACATATATATAGATACAGAATTAGTACTATCCATGCACACTCTCATTTTCCCCCTCAAAAATCTGGGCAAAAAAGTACACGTTATACATGGCAAAATACGGGTAGTCACAGCTTTGCGTTACACAAGCAAGCATGCCCAGACTACTCTCTACTCACTCCACACAGTTTTGATTTCCCATACATGTTTCATAAATGCAAAACTTCTAACTTCCTTTGTTTCCCATTGAGCTTTTGGACTGGTATCTGATGGCCTTGTGGCTCTTAAAGGCCATGCATGGGCCACAGTATACTGGATGATACACCAAGTGGCCAGTGGGGTAGCAGCATCAAATGCTTCTCCCACCACCCAAGACAAAGGAGTGAACTGTCCCAAGATATTCACTATCCGTAATTGCCCTGGATTCTGTCCTTAACTGGAGGTATCTGAAAGGGTTGGGAAAAGAGATGAGTTATTGCTGGTTGTCTTTCAGATTTAACATTACACCTTAACAGAACTATCCATTGTACATGGTTTTCACATACTATACTAGAAAAAAAACTAAGACAGAGGCTGGAAATATAAAGTGGAGATCTAGAAAGATCTAGAATAAATCAATGCTGATTTATTCTAATACAATTTTTAATGATTACTCTCTGTTAAAAAATAAAAAATCCAGGACAAGTACTAAGTCAGATGGGATTCTGGGATAGCAGACTTACACTGAGACTGACCTTAGTAACTAGGATGTATATTCACTTGACCTTGAAGGGAAGAGGATCTGCCTTTCTCTGCCCTTCCTTCTCCTCCTTCCTATGAACGGGAGTGAGAACACAATGGCAGCTATCCTGGGACGCAAACTAGTAAGATAAGGATGGCAAGCATTCTTCTAAGAAGAAGCCTGGGTTCCTGACTCTTTAAAATCATCATACCAACTTTGGACTACCTACTGCTGGACACTTTTACAAAAGAAAAAAACCTCCTGTCTTGTTTCAGCCACCATTGTTTTATAGTCACATCTAATCCTAACCGATAGATAAGAAATGCCTTTAAATTTTTTTAGAAAGCAGCTTGGTAACATATATCAAGAATACTAAAGTGGCTGTGAAGCAAGGACTTCCGGCCAAGATGGAGGCGTAGGTGGACACACTGTGTCTCCTCTCACAACCAAGATTAAGGACAACAAAAATATAGAACCAAAAAAACCCAACCAGACAGAGAGAAAAATGAATTGTATGGAAGCCCAACAACGATTCACCCAGACTGTTAAGAGGGGCGGAGTCAGCAGCCAGTGGAGAGGGGTCGCAGCAGGAAAAGGCGGTGGCTGGTGGTCCTGGGCATGCAGACGGTGGTTAGTACACCCCAGGCGCACAGGCGGTGGTACTGAGCGCAGGGAGGCAACGAGCAGACCAAGGGAGGCGCACAAGGTGGCTGACCGCGGTCACACATTCATGCTCAAATAAACCAGGAGAAAATGGGCAGCAGGATTGACTGTGCAGTGCAGGGCCCCTGCAAGGGAACTGGAGCCTAGAGGCACCGACTGAAAACACTTGTGGGGATTGAAGCGCTGGGAGAGAATCCCAGCCTCACAGGAGAGTTTGTTGGAGAGACCCATAGGGTCCTAGAATGTGCAAAGGCCCACCTACATGGCAATCAGCACCAGAAGGGACTGGTATCCGAGAGAGAGCAGAGCAAGCACCATTGTTCCCCCTTGGAACCCACCCTCACATACAGCATCATAACTCTGTGACTGGATTGCCCTATACTGGTGAATACCTAAGGCTCTGCCCCTCACTAAGTAACAGCCCCAACCAGACCAAAACAAACAAACAAACAAACAAACAACCCCAACAAAACCCAAAAATGGCTCAAACGGGAGAACAGATCAAAGCCACAGAGCTAATTCATCTAAACGACCAAGAGATAGCCAACCTATCAGATGCACAGCTCAAAGCATGGGTAGCCAACATATCATACACAGTTCAAAACACTGGTGATCAGGATGCTCACAGAATTGATTCTGGTCGCAAATTAGATGAACAAATGAAGGCTACAATGAGTGAAATGAAGAAAAACACACAGGGAACCAATAGTGATGGGAGGAAAACTGGGACTCACATCAATGGAGTGGACCAGAAGGAAGAAAGAAACAACCAAACAGAAAACAAGGAAGAAACAAGAATTCAAAACAATGAGGAGAGGCTTAGGAACCTCCAGGACATCTTTAAATGTCCCAACATCCGAATTATAGGGGTACCAGAAGGGGAAAAGGAAGAGCAACAAGTGGAAAGCTTATTTGAACAAATAATAAAGGAGAACTTCCCCAATCTGACAAAGGAAATAGACTTCCAGAAGTCCAGGAAGCTCAGAGAGTTCCAATGAAGGTAGACCCAAGGAGGAACACACCAAGGCACATCATAATTACATTACCCAAGATTAAAATGAAGGAGAGAATTCTAGAAGCAGCAAGGGATAAAGGCAGAGTCACCTACAAAGGAGTTCCCATCAGACTGTCAGCTGATTTCTCAAAAGAGACCTTACAGGCAAGAAGGAGCTGGAAAGAAGTATTCCAAGTCATGAAAGGCAAGGACCTACATCCAAAATTGCTCTATCCAGCAAAGCTGTCATTTAGAATGGAAGGGAAGATAAAGTGCTTCTCAGATAAGGTCAAGTTAAAGGAGTTCATCATCACCAAGCCCTTATTATAGGAAATGTTAAAGGGACTTATATAAGAAAAAGAAGATAAAAAATATGACAGTAAAAAGACAGCAAACTCACAGATATTAACAACCACACCTAAAAGAAAAGCAAACTAAGCAAACAATTAGAACAGGAGCAGAAACACAGAAATGGAGATCACATGGAGGGTTAGCAACAGGGGAGTGGGAGGAGGAGAGAGAGGGAAAAGGTACAGAAAATAAGTAGCATAGATGGTGGGTAGAAAATAGACAGGGGGAGGGCAAGAATATTATAGGAAATGTACAAGCTAAAGAAGTTATGACACATGGACATGAACTAAAGGGGGGGATTGTGGGTGGGAGGGGGTGTGTAGGGTGGAGGGGAATGATGAGGGAGAAATGGGACAACTGAAATAGCATAACCAATAAAATATAATTTTAAAAAAGAATACAAAAATGTTTAAACCCAAGGTACCACTTCGAGGTATTTATTGTAAACAAATAACCTGGAATGAGAAAAATGGATGTGTAAAGATGTTTACTGAAGATGTATTTATGATAGTAAAAATTAGAAGCAATCTAAATGTCCAAAAATGAGAACTTTGTTAAATAAATAATCCATCTAGTTAAATATTGTGCAGCCATTAAAATGTTTATGAAAAAGTTAATAATATGAAAATGCTCATATCATAACATGAAATAGGGAAAAATAGGCAGGATTAAAAAACCCCTTACATGCAAGTTTTCACCTGTTACTAAAAAATCCACATATATAAAGGTAGGAGTAAATACACAAAAGAGATGGAAAAAGTACATGAAAATATTAACAGTGATTATCTCACTATCTCTGGATAGTGAGATTTATGTATCTTCTTTATATTGACTGTTTAACCCTATCCTATATTTAACAAATAATTTCATCTGTAACCAGAAAAAAACTGAAATAAACTTCAAAATTCTTTCCTAGCACTTCCCGGTTTTCTCTGGTGTTGACACTGCCCCCACCACCATCCTCACAACTTCCCCGAGCATCCACATATGGGGAGTGGGAGCTGCAGGGCACACCAGCCTCTATGGCTTCTACAGTAGACCAAGAGCCGCCTAACGGCCATTAGACACAAGCAAGCCCTGCCCAGTTTTACCTTGGTGTTCTGAAGCAGAGCTAGTCCGTTGCAGGCATTTGCTAGAAGAAAGTCTCCACTCAAGATAGCTATTTTATTTCCAAAATGCATGTCTTTCAGTGGCCCATCAGAAGACTGCAATTCACTTAAATTTACTATTCCACGATGTACAAGGAGAGCAGTATGGATAAGTTCTGTGATCTCTGCCAAACTTCTTTGACTAAAACATAAAGGTAAGCCTTGTCAGAGAGTCAAGAATACTATCTTATCACTAATGCCAGACTTTAGTTTTCAACAATAAAATATTTATAGATTAGTCTGTTTTAGGTTGCTTCTTTTTAATAACTTCATTTAATTGAGATATAAATGGTACATAACATTATATTAGTTTTAGGTATACAGCTTAATGATTCAACATTTATATATATTGTAAAATGATCACCCCAGTAAGTCTAGTCAACATCTATCACCAAATATAGTTACATATTTTTCTTCTGATAAGAACTTTTACAATCTACTCTCTTAACAACTTTTAAATGTACAATGCAGCATTTTTAACCATTATCACCATGCTGTAGAACATGATCTATTTTCATGATTTATTTATTTTATAACTAGAGTTTGTACCTTTCGACCACCTACACCCATTTCACCTACTTCTGACCCCCCTGCTTCTGACAACCACAAATCTGTTCCCTGTATCTATGAGTTCAGGTTTTTGTTGTTTTTATATTCTACATATAAGTGAGATCATATGGTATTTGTCTTTCTCTACCATATGACTTATTTCACTCAGCATTTTGAAGTTTGTTGCTTTTTTTTGAAGGTTTCAAATGTACTTTATTTCTTTAATTGTGCTATATTTTATTAGGTACACAGCCCTTTCACTTGGCATCAATTATGACTTGGTTTCAAAACAATTCACTATTATACCAGCTGAGATGATTACTGATCTCTTCACTCCTTTTGGGTAACTCTGCCAAAAGGGGACAGGTTCCATTGTAGTCCAATTTGTATTGCTGTATATGTCCATATAGTGTCTCCACTAGCTAATACAGCATTACCATATATGTTATAAAAATCAGGTATATATTTGTGATGGCTGTGCCTTGCCATCCTTTGCTGAATGCTTTGAACTCAGAAAAGACTTAATATGTTTTGGGCCAAGGGAAACATCGCAAAGCTAAAAGACAGAACTGCTGGTCTGGTGCAACTCTGAGTCAAGTACCCTTGCAAAAAGACTTTCAGAAAGTTTTTAATAAAGTAGTTTGGCATCTACATGTAAGCAGACCTTGATACCTCTCTTCTCGATAACATTCCCCACTCTCTGCCCCACCACTCAATAGGATTCCCGGAGCTGGCCAGTGGAGGGCTACCCTTCACATTCTCTCTACTTTGTCCTCAGTGTAACTTTACTATGTCTGTAACTTTAGGATTTCTGAGAATCCATACTAGTATCTAATAGAACTCCAATATAAGTGGGAATGTAATTTGTGCCAGACATTAAACTAATTACTTTTATACATTACCTTATTTAACCCTAAATACTTTTAAATCCTAAAAGAAGAATAAATTCATGGTTTAGATTTAAACCTCATTACATGCCCCCCAAAATCACCAAGGATGCTAACTTATAAGACTACTGAAAAGTTAATGGAAAATATTTTTGTAAAAAGAGCTAATATTTAATATTATCCTTTAAAAGAGCAACTAAATGAAAGGAATAGAAACATTTTTTATTAGTACCCTGCAAATGTTTTCCAGTTTGCAAACCCATTCACTATAAAAATCTGTATTGTTATACTTCACAAAAATTGAACAATGAGATTATGGGCAAGTATAAAACTCAAGATAGGTTAAGCACTGGATAAATCTTCCATGCAGTTCAGCTTATGCAAGTAATAACCAGGCAAGCAACAAATTGTAGTTGTTTCCAGTTACCCTAAAGATGAAAATGAATGATTGTGAGCTTTTAATAAAGACATTTGTAATCACAAAACAGCATTCATTAAATAAATAGCAATCTTTAAAAGCCACACGGCAAGAAACAACACAAACAAGGGTGATAACAAAAATGAAAAACCATCATCTGTGCCGGACCCACCATTTACTAAGAACTTTCATTTACAGTATCTACTTGTGATTCTAATTATAACATGCCTGGAGAGGTTAAACACCGGACCAAGAACACTCTGTTTATACAGGACAAGGCTGGAACTCAGAGTCACTGTCAGAGTGACCAATGATAATTTAAAGTGTGTATTTACCTACTGAACAGTAAATTAGTAGATGGGGTAGGGGGCTAGATTACCAATGTTGCCAACACCAGTATGTGCCCACCAGAAATATGTGCCACTTTCATCCTTAGCACCACAGCAGAGAATTTTGCTGGAGAAAGTGTATTATGAGCAGACTTGACTCTTTTGTTCATAGTAACTGGGAAAAGTAACAAGTTGTTTCCAAATCACTTGGTCACAACCAAACCAAGGGAATTAGCCCAATCAAGAATCTAGATAACAGTTCTAACCCCTCCTATAACATCGGACTGTGGCAAATCCCTTAGACTCTCAGATGCTTGGTTTCCTCACTACTGAAAGGACAGGAACTGGAAAAACAGTTCCTTCCAGTTCTAAGATTAAGGGATTTTGGCTCTAAAATTTAATATTTAGTTCTAAAATTCTAAGATTTGAGGGTTAAAAAATTACTTGGCAGTTAATAGTTTAGAAAAGACCAAATTATTGCTATCATTGGTACCTACTTTTCTATAGGAAATAGAAATAGAAATAGAATGATTGGTCATCTTGAAGTCTGTCCTGTAACTCTACCTAGTACTGTGCGATTAGCTTCTAAGATTTATCATCAGATAAACAACCTTGATCATATGGTGCAAGAGTCTACTTTGTGTGCAGCAAAGCAGCAGTATGAAAAATGCTGGGAATATTTTCTTCTCATTATCTTATTCCTATTTTAGCCACCTAAAGCAATCTACTCAATTTTCAAAGTACCAGATTTTAAAAATTATCTTAAATAAAGGTCATTTTATGCACACATATTTCAGTATTTTTTATGCTAAATCTTGATTGAAAAAGAGTCACAGATGAATACCACTTATGTTAAGTAATCAGAGTAAGGAAGCAATTACCACTTTGGATGTAACCCAGAGGATTAATTGATGTTTTCACAAGAATTTTCACCAAATTACTTTCTTTCAATTGTATGCTAAACAACCTCACGTGTTTTTATCCATTTTCTTCCAACATTTCTCCAAGATTTTTAGCATTCTTAGCTTTAGAAATAAGGATGGCAGACACTGCTAGTTACCTATTCACTCTTTCCTTCCTCACTACCAACACACCTTTGATTATATTTGGAGTGACAATGTACTCACTTAAAAACACTCAACTCTCCAAGATCCCCTGAGGCTAGAAGTGCTCGTGCAGCACAGTCTGGCCAATGGATGTAAGTAGAAGTTCCCTAGGTAAAGTTTCTGAGAAATCTACTGAGTTCCTGATATAAGGGGACAAATTCAGCTGCTGTGCTCCTTCAGCCTTTTAGGTTTACCCCTTCTTGCTGTCCGGAATACTGTCCAACTGCCCCGAGGCCCAGTAGAGACATAAGGATCCTAAATAGGGCTCCCAACCAGAGAATGGTGAACAGGAGGAATGGAGAAGCCTGGACCCGTGATGACCTCTTTAAGTCAGCTCTGATGTGCCCATTTCTAGACATTTTGTTTTCTGAGATAAGTAAACACTGCACTTCTTTAAGTGCTGTTTGTTAGAGTCCTTTTATTTGCAGCCAAATAAATTCCTGAAAGACAGTCAATAAAAATTATATTGCCACAAAAATAGTGAAGATATTTTATGTTCATATTTCTGTACTCTGGTTTATTCACCTAATATTATCTTTTGAAGATAGTTCCATATATTACTTACAAATAGAGAAGCTCACATTTTTTGCAAATAGAGAATCTCCTTGTTTTATTTAATATCCATCTCTACTGAGAGGTTCACTATGTGGATGTGCCATGCAACTTTTGCTGCTATTCGGTGAATGATAAATTTATAATTGTTTACAGTTTTTTAAAGAATCAGCTCATGTGTCACTTCTATGAAGTCCGCCCTCAATTCCCCAGAGATAACTCCTTCTGTGCTTGAAAGCCTCTGAACATAGCTCAGTCAGTTATTATACTACACTGTAATTATTTCTTTGGCCCCCTACCTTCTTGCCACTTCTCTCCCTCACCACACTGTAAATTATACTGCCCTACTTTCCTGGCTCCCTCTAAATATTTGTTAAACGAGTAACTGTTTACTTGGCAATCAACTGTATAAGGGTATTGGGGATTGTTATTACTCTTAACAGTTTCAAAAGGGAAAGAATGACATAAACTTAAAAGTCAGGTTTACACAATCCGAGATGGAAGTGACCCCAGAGGTCAATTAACCTCAGTTAACCCCTTCCAGGGATGACTGATAACAAATTACACAGCCAAGTCTGCTGATGGTTTTAATTATTAAAAATTACTCCTAATGTTAACTTGAAATCTCTAAATGTTTTACATTTTTATGACGGTGTTAAAATATTAGAAGCGTCAATTGTGTTTCACCACACAGGCAAGGATGATCAAAGACAATGGAGTCTTCTCTTTTCTTCTTATTTTGTTTATTTTTTCTTCCTCCTTCACTCCTTGCTTTCCTTCTTTTTAAAAAAAAAAATTATTTTATTTATTTATTTTTAGAGAGAGGAAGGGAGGGAGAAAGAGAAGAGAAACATCAATGTGTCGTTGCCTGTCACATACCCCCTAACCAGGGACCTGACCTGCAACCCACACATGCGCCTTGACTGGGAATCAAACCTGTGATCCTTTGGTTGGCAGGCCAGCACTCAATCTACTGAGCCACACCAGCCAGGGCTGATTCTCTCTTTACCTTTAACCTTTGACATTTACGTATGATGTGCCTTGGAGTGGGCCTCTGTACACCCATCTTGTTTGGGACTCTCTGTGCTTCCTGGAATTGTATGCTTATTTCCTTCACCAAATTAGGGAAGTTTTCTTTCATTATTTTTTTCAAATAGATTTCCAACATCTTGTTCTTTCTCTTCTCCTTCTGGTACCCCTATGATGCAAATGTTGGACTTCTTGAAGTTGTCACAGAGGCTGCTTATACTATCTTCATATTTTGGGATTCTTTTTTCTTCTCATTATTCTGATTGGTTGTTTTTTTCTTCCTTATGTTCCAAATTATTGATTTCATTCTTGGCTTCATCCATTCTACTGCTGTTTCCCTGTAAATTGTTCTTTATTTCAATTACTATATCCTTCACTTCTGACAGGATCTTTTTTGTGCTGTTGAGGTCCTCACTAAGTTCCTTGAGCATCCTTACAACCAGTATTTTGAACTCTGCATCTGATAGATTGCTTATCTCCATTTTATTTAGTTCTTTTTCTGGAGTTTTGATGTGTTCTTTCATTTGGGCCATGTTTCTTTGTCTCCTCATTTTGGCAGTCTCCCTGTGTTTGTTTCTATGTATTAGGTAGAGCTGCTTTGACTCTGTACCGTGGTAGAGTGGCCTGATGTAGTAGGTGTCCTATAGGATCCAGTGGCACAGCCTCCTCTACCACCCAAGCTGGGTACTCAAGGTGAGACCTTTGTGTAGGCTGAGTACACCCTCCTCTTGTAGTTGAGCCTTGGTTGCTGTTGGCAGATCAATGGGAGGGATTTACCCAGGCCTGTCAGCTGCAAGGATTGGCTGTGACCATTTACCACCAACCTCTGCCCTCTGTGGAGGATCAGCTGTGCAGAGGCAGGGTGGTGGTGTTGCAATGTGGTCTGTAGCTGTCCACTGGGTGCACTGGCCCTGGGGTTTCCCAGGTGGTGAAGGCCAAGGTCAGCCCCAGCATGTGTTTTGCCTGGCCCCACCCTCCTTGAGCTATAAATCTATCTGAGATGGCTGCCACTTGTGCTGGGCTTGGAGCCTAAGCTGTGAGCCTAATTTGGCTGCTGCTAGTGCCAGGCCTAGGGCTCACCGAGGCCAGCTATTGTTGGTTTGAAAGGGTTTAGGAAGTTTTGCAATTTGAATCAAGACCAGCTATTCATATGGAAAAACAGCTTGTGTGGGCCCACAGGCTGGGTGGGGAGGAGTCTCTGAGGATCTCCAAGGTGGGTGAAAAATTGTTGGCCAGGGTTTTGGAGTTTAAGATATGTTACCATCTTGCTGGCTCTGTGGCTCTATGAGGGGAGGGTTCATAAAAGGGACAATGGCCTCTGCTTGCCTTGATGCCAGACACTTTAGTTTCTCCCAGCATGCCACTGGTGACTTTCAGCTGCTAGTCTGGTTCTGGAGCCCAGATGGAGGAAGTCTGAGTAGGTGAGTCTTGTGTGGGTTCTTTAATAGGAACTGCTTGGGGTTCCCGCAATTTCTTCCACCGACTCAATCCCCACTGGTTTTTGTAGCCAGAAGTTGTGGGGACTTATCTCCCTGGCACTGGAACCCTGGGCTCGGGGGACTGGTGTGGGGCTAAGACTCTTTGCTCTGAGACATCCCTCCCCAATTTATTTCCACCACACGTGGGTATGGGATCAGCCTGTTCTGAATCTATGCCCCTCTAACTAGTCTGGATGGATGTGGTTTCTTTAATTCTGTAGATGTCAGACTTCCATTCAACTCAATTTCTGACAGTTCTGAGTGATGGTTGTTCTATATTTTAGTTGTAATTTTGTTGTGGTTGTGCAAGGACACAAGCTGTGTTTACCTATGCTGCCATCTTAAAAGATGACTCATTCTTACAAAAGATGTTGGGCAACTGGCTATTGATTGAGAAAAAAATTAACTTAGACCCTTACCTTACTCTACAGGATACAAAATTTTCAGATTAAAGATCTAAATGTGAAAAACAAATGTACAAATTTAAGTCCAAAGGTAAAAAAATAAAGTATTTGTATCACACACAACAGAAGATTATATTAAAATATGTGTAGAACTTGCCCAAATTGGATGAAAAATTGATAAGGAAAAGACAGACAGCTCAAGGGCAAAATGGGAAAGAATATGAAGAGGTAATTCTAGAAGCAAATGGCCAAAAACCACATAAAATGATGCTCAACCTCACAAATAATTTGGAAAAGTTGCATTATAATAATAATGAAATAGTATTTTTAGTCCATTAGCTTTGCAAAAATGGAAAAACTCAGAAATGAGTCAAACAGGAAGATGAAGAAACCATTAAACTCATCACTTAGCAACCTGCTCAAAATCGGTGGCTCCCCATCTCACTCAGAGTAAATGCCAAAGTCTACAATAGACTTCAAAGTCAAAGGTAACCTGCCCCAGCTCCTTTATGCCCTTACCTCTTCTATTTCATTACTACTCTTTCCCCTTCCTGATCACTCTTCTCCAGCTACATTAGCTTCCTAGGTGTCTCTTGAACTTGCCAAGCCTGATCTCACCTAAGGGCTTTTGCCCTTTCCTCCCTCCAGACCAATCTTCTCTTAGAGATCTGCAAGGCTGAGTCACTTGCTTCTCTCAGGTCCCTTCAAAGCTCACTTGATCAGTGAGGCCTTTCCTGACCACTCCGTTTACAACTGCAACACTCCCATCCTTAAGGGCTCTCCCCGTCTCCACTTCCTGATTTTCTTCCTCCACAGCACTTACTGCCATCTGACACACTGGCTGTTTTGTGTTTTGTTTCTCACTCCACAGTCCCACAGAGGAAAGCTCCACAAGGGCAAAGAATGAAGGAGGGAGGGCGAGAAGCAGAGCAAAAGAATTCCTAAGATATACTTCAAAAATATCAAAACTCAAAAATATCAATGCATATGAATAAAAATAAAAAGTATATGCTGTTAGTAGCAGGTAAAAGAATCTTTCACAGCGACAGCTTTTAACTAATTATGTGTCAAATATTAATTTTTTACAAGTAAGCTAGACTCAAAATTCTAAGAAATTCATTGTAATAATTCCAGAAACATAATGATTTTCCTGTTTTGCCATTTGTTCATGCTGATAACCTAACTGAAAACAGAACTTTGAATCTTGGGTTTGCCATGATCGCAGCATTCAAAACTAAATGAAAATGCCAAAGCTGTAGGACGCAGTAATGGTGACCTCCACATAGAGATGGAGTCTGAAGCGCAAGGTCTGAAAAGAATGACTACGCCTCGCTTCCAGCTCTCACCACACACAGTGGGCAATCACTGAAAGTACTAGTCAGGGCTCTGTGTCTTGTTTAGGAAAACTGACTGACATTCTATGTTAGACCGGTTTGCAGCTTGTCTCATTCAAAGAGATTAGATACTTGAGTCTATGTTAGAATCTTGCCATGCGATGAAAACACAAGGTCTGGAAGTGAAGGGCAAAAAAAGACAAAATCCTTAAGCAAAAACCTTCAGTAAAAACCTTTAAAACAAAGTTCTCCCATATTCAGTACTGTAATTTTGAACTACTGGGAGTTTTGCAGAAATATAATTTTAAAATAATCATAGATTAATACAAAAGCTTATCTCTCTTGATATAGTTCCAAAAATTAAAGCTCAGCATTTTTATATTTTTAAATAAATTATATATATTTAAGGTATATAAGAAGCTGTTTTGATAAACATAAATAGTGAAGTGATTACTATAATCAAGCTCATTAACATAGGCATCTCCTCACACAGTTTTACTGGTTTGTTTGTTTGTTTTAAAAAAAAGCTCAGCATTAATGTGTCCTGTAATTAGTTCCCTCCATACCTACTGACCACTCTATAGAGGTGAGCTGCCTTCATACTTGAGAAAGCAGAGGATGTTGGGACTCAGCAAGAAGTCACCATAGTTATTACCAGAAATTAGCCAACCAAATGATATTTGTAATTCATTTTCTCTTTATGTATAAACATAAAGTTCTGCTTAGTGATCAACTAACACACCTATGAAACTAATAGTGCATAACCAAGCTAGGTAGCTTACTGTATTTAAGAATATTTCCAGAAACATTATTTTGAGTAACTAGACACAAACTTGATGTTGTCAACACATAACTATTTTGCAGGTCAACTATTTGCTCAATATAATGAGGGAGAGGGATAACTAACTAACAGTATGTGGTTTCCGGAAACAGTTTAAGTTGGCCTATTTTCTGCCAGAGAAGCAAAGGGAAAGCCTAGCTGGCATCATTATCTAGGTCTCTAAAAGTATTTTTTGGTTTGGGTATCACAAAAGGGGTTAAAAATACTTCAGACTACCAAAAAAGCCTAACAAGACATCTGGGTGCTCTGCCTGTCACTGTCAGGACAGCCCTTGGAGGGAATGCCCATATCAATTCAGTTTATCAGATGGACAGCTGATCAACATTAAACAGACTTGCTTGGGGCAGATGAGCTGAGCTTCCTGACATGAATTCCAATGAGAGCCCGCTGCACTCGACCACTGAGCTCTGCCATTTTTTACTGTTGCAGCTCCCTGGACATATGGGAATCCCTAGCGATGAGCACATAAAGCTGCCTCTAACTCAAGTGACGGCTCATTTCCCCTGGCTGAAGGCAGACATTAATATCCTGAGGAGATCAGACCCGCCTCTCTGACCCCCATCTACCGAAGCAAAACGACTGTCCTATTTCTTCATTTAATAAGCTTTTAATGAAGAAAACGAAAACCCCCTCTCTGACTGTAACACAGTTCTACATGAAAAGGTTATACAAATACATCCAATTCCATGTCAAAGTTTTCCAAAATATCTGTCCCCCTCCCCACTGGAGAGGGGAGTATGTCACTCAACTCCCATAGTGCTCATTCTTTCTGCTGCAGTGCAGGAATTTAGTTCTTCCCTCTGATAATTATGAGCTGTCTCCATATTATGGCAGGTGGAGGATTACTGAACTGGTTACAAAGAGCGTGCTGGTGTTTCCATTTTCATTGCATACCTTTTTCTTCGAAGGTTCATCATTTAGCTATGAAAACTGCTTCAGGCACAACCAGACTAGGAGAAATGACAGTCCAGTGACAACCCAAACTGTACACCAGAAAATGCTTCTGAGCTAAATTAGAATATAAGCTAAAAGTATTTGGTGAATTGGAGTTGGCATAAATACTTTGGTTTTAGGAGAGATAAAAGAAAGGATGGATGATAGCAAATGAAGATGACAAGCAGATTTGTACCTGTGAATCTTGGAGATGGCTTAAAAAAGAGAGAAATCTGAATCATTACTGAGGTTTAGTGCTGGGCTCATGACCTACTGCCAGCTCTGTGAGTTCTGTATTACTTCATGACAGCTGAGTTTTCTTTCCTTGAGAAAAGAAGTAGGGGTTAGGAGAAAAGTGAAGGCTGTTTGTTAAATGGGGCACAGGAAGCACTGCAGGAGAGAAATGTCTTTCTGCAGAGACCTCTCCAACTAATAACAGGAGGCAGTGATGAACTGAAAAGGGAACCTCAGTAGGCTTCACAGACCATGAAACATGTCTATAGTTGGGAAGGTAAGGTGAGTGTAAGAGGGAAAAGATGTTTCCTCTGGAAAAAAATGTCAGTGGTATGCTTTAAATTAGATTGTTTATACTGCTATCTAATCAACTTAGGTATCTAGAGATACCTCAAAAAATTAATAATGGATCTGCCTTTTGATCCAGAGATCCCTCTTCTGGGAATGTATTGAGGGAACCCAAAACACTAATTCCAAAGAACATAAGCACCCCTATGTTCATTGCAGAGTTATTTACAATTGCCAAGATTTGGAAGAAACCCAAGTGTCTGTCAATAGATGAGTAGATAAAACAACTATGGGACACTTACACAATGGAATACTACTTGGCCATAAAAAAGAAAGTTTAACCTTTGCGACAGTGTGGATGGGCCTGGGGAGCATTATGCTAAGTAAAATAAGCCAGTCAGAGAAAGACAAATACCATATGATTTCACTCATATGTGGAATCTAATGAACAAACTGAACTAACAAGCAAAATAAAGACAGACTCATAGATGGTAAGCAGGATGACAGCTAAGGGTAGGGGGAAGGTAGGAGGTGGAGGGACTGAGCAAAAAGGAAAAAAGACTCATGGACATGGACAACAGTGTGGTGATTGCTGGGGGGGGTGGAATAGGGGGATGTAAGGGGGATAAATGGTAATGGAAAAAACACAATAAAAATAAAAAATAAAATGACATTTCTTAATAAACCTCTTTAAACAATCACATTCTACAGAATACTTCTGTTATTATGAATTAAATTATTTCAAACTATAGACATGGCTATAAAAATTCTTAATAGCATCATTGAAGGCTATTTTTTTTTTTAAAAAAAAAGCTTTACTGAGATTTAATTACGTAGCATAAAATTCATCTGGTTTTCAGCGTACAATTCAATGAATTTTAGTGTTTACAGAGCTGTGCAACCATCACTACAATCTAATTTTAGAACATCTCCCTAAAAAATAAACCTTATGTTCACTTAGAGTCATTTCTTATTTAAGTTATTCATCTTGATTTTTATTTTAATTTTCAAGTATTTGAAATTTTAAATGAAATTAACTACAAACAGCAACAATATAAAATGAAAATGTCAGATACTTTTACTCAAAAAAAGACTACAACCTGAGACAAACAGTAAAATGTCCACATAGTATACAAGTTCTGTCTGGAAAAATTCAAGCTATTGTTAATATAAGAGAATGGTTTGTGTGACATCGATGTACCCTGGCAGCCAAGGAGAGTGGACCAGAATGTGCATGTGTGAACAATGATCTACTACACTGTACCAGTCAGTGTGGGAGGTAGATGCTGCTGAGTGAGCATGTGCATTGTGTGGCCATAGCATTCAAAATGAGCAAGTAGAACAACAAGGAATCTGCATCAAATTTTGCATTAAGCTGGAACATTCCTCCATGGGAACTACTGGGATGATTCAGAAGGCCACAGCTATAGGCAACTGGTGATTGGCAGCTTCATAACAACAACACACCCACTTATGCATCACATCTCATGCAGAGTTTTTTGGTGAAACAGCAAACCACACAGGTGACTCAGCCCCCGCTACAAACCATATTTGGTACCCTGTGACTTCTGGCTTTTCCCAAAACTAAAATCACCTTTGAAAGGGAAGATATTTCAGACCATCAGTGAGATTCAGGAAAATATGACAGGGCAGCTGATGGCAATCGGGAGAACTGTGCGAGGTCCCAAGATGCCTACTTTGAAGGGGACTGAGGCGTCATTGTCCTATATACAATGTTTCTTGTATCTTGTACCTTCTTCAATAAATGTCTTTATTTTTTCAGAGTACATGGCTGGATACCTTCCGGACAGACCTTATGTACATTCTTCAAAGCCAAATATAAATGACAGATTAGGTATCTGGAAGTAATGCTTGTGACTGTAAGGTATCTCAAAGGACACATGCAGAATGATAACCATATACAACTCTCAAGCAAGTTACTTTGAAAGGCAAATACATATAGTCTATTTATTCACCAAAAAATAAACCTTGTTACCTCATAATCACACTTTATACCCCATGCAACCCTCAAGTTTCACATTTCTTTAGTGTGTTTTTTATCTACATTTACAGAAACAACAGAAATGTTCAAAAGGCTGCCACAGTTCTGGGAGGAAAGAAGTAATACTTACCTCAAAGTAATGAAAAAGTCTATGAATCACAATTTAGATTCTATTAAAAGCTATCCCATTCATTCTTTCAAATTGCATCACTTTATTTAATTCCATCATGGACTTAATGTGTGTTCACTGAGATGAAAATCCATGACTACTGATTTCAAGTGAAATGAGTGTTCCCTCCAAATTTCTTTTTCACAGAAAAGTGGTACAGGAAGATGAAAAGGTAAGATTAAAAGTCACCTTTAAAAAACATCGCAACTATTAAAAGGTCTACTTACAAAAATAAGTCATGTGAGTCAGATGACAGCATACACTTACTGTAAAAAAAATCAACGATATACAAGTATATACAGCTGAGCTGTTTAGCATGGTAGCCGCTAACCACATGCAGCTATTAAGCAACTGAAACGTTGCTGGTCTGAATGCAGATGTGCTATGAGTTAAATTAGTACAAAAAATTTTTAAATATCTCAACAATAAGTGCTTTACAGTAATGACATGTTGAAATGATATTTCAGATATATCTGTTTCAATAAAATACATCATTAACATTAACTTCACTCACTTGTTTCCTTTTACAGTTTTATCAAATTTAAAATTATATTTCTATAGGGAACCACCAGGTGCACCATTCTCCATTCCACCTCCTTCTCCAGAAGTTCTCTCTTTTATATGTTAGCTTATTTTCTTTCAGAATTTGTTATATGGGTTTTTTTGTTATATGTTTTTAACATATGTTTATAAACTTACAGCAAATACAGTGCATTTGTAAACAGAGAAAAATGCTATGCTTTTTTCCATTAAGAGTTCATACTATATATACTGTACTATGTAACTTGAGTTCATAATATACATACTGTACTATATTAATTTATTCACTTAATATAGTCTGGAGAATTTTCTTGTCACTACATATGAGACTACTTAATTCTTTTACGCATAGTATGGATGTACCACAATGTTCTCTAGACTCCATTAATAAAGACCTAGGTAATTTCCTATTTCCCATTATTATAAAAAATGCTGCAATGAACAGCCTCATACATATGTCTAGGTGCATATGTGGGAGTATTTCTGCAGGACAAACCCCTAGAAGTAAAACTACGGGGTCAAAGAGCATGTCACTAAAAATTGTGTTAGATATCGCTAAATGGGCTACATCATTTTCAAAACAAAGAGATAAATGATCTGGTTTGTGCATCTATAATTTCCTTATGAGTCTCTGAAATGATAAGGACATAAGCTTCACATCAGGGATTACTTAATGAAGAAAAATAATTCTAACCTATGCTCTGAAGTCAGCCTAGACTTAGCCAATCAATTACTGTGGTGGGGGCCCTCCAAATAACTGCCCTGATAAGGATTCCCTTTTCTCAGGAACTGCTGCTTCCCTACCCCATTGAGATCATAAGGTGGGTAGCAACTGCCATATCTGTTCCAGGTTGTCCTCAACCTTCCCTGTACTGGTTGAATGATGCAGACCTGAGCATCTGGCCTACTCAAGGGCACTGATTCCTTCCCCAGGGAGTCTGAAATTCAGGGTAATCTGGGAGCTGCTAAAGGCAATGCTCCAAAGTAGCACTTAAGAACTTCAGTTCTTCACTTAGGACTTTTGTCATTGCTGCTTATATACCACATGTACTCTTACACAGTTAAGGTTTTTCTTTAAATCTTATCTTTAAATCCTCTTTTAGGATTTTGCCTAGAGATGCCATATAGCAAAGAGTTTAAGAGTACATATTCTGGAGCCAGACTGCCTAGATTCATATGCCAGCTCTGCCACTTATTAGCTGTGTAATCTTGAACAGCTTGCTCAACCACTCTCAGTGCCCAGTGTTTTCATCTGTAAAGTGGAGATAACAGTATGTATGTTGTTATCATAGGGGTTAAATAACTGTAAATATAGTTCTTAGAATGATCATGTCATACAGTAAATGTTAACTATTACTGATCTTAAATTATTTCACCTTTCTATTCAAATAAATCTTTACAGGAAACTTTACATCCCAACTATCTGGTAAGGAGCCCACCCATGGAGCACCCACAGAGCAGCAAGACCTGACCTATGGTGATGGAGTTATGCATTATACTACCACCGGCATTCTTGAGGGGGCATCCTGGGCTTGGTGTAGACCAGAGTCTCCTGGGCTTCTGGATGCCTCTCTTGGTGATGGGCAATCCTTTGCCCCTCTAGTCCCATGCCCACCCCTACTCCTGACCAGCCCGTGAAGTTCTTATATGAATCTTTGAAAAATAACTGGTCTAAACGAACATTTCTGTGGTACACATGAGGAACCAGCAGATCTGAAAAATCTACTCAATTAGTTAAGGTTGTAGCTATTAGATCTAAAATCCAGGTGCCCTAACTCCCCATCCAGTGCTTTTTCTTCTATAGTCAGTAAATTTATTTAGAAGTTAGGAAAAAAAAAATTCATACTGATACCTTACCTTCTTGAAAACTGCTAAATGTTTCAAGTAATTGTAATGATTGCACCAGGTACAATTCTAGAAAGGTGGTAAAGTTTAATTTTCGAGTCCCTATCTCCTTACAGCATTTCATCATCCACTTCAGGATCATGCCTCCCCACATCAGAACCTTTAGGGATAATCATGAGTCACTTATTCTTTAGGGTAAGTTAAGTTTATCTAAACAGACAGTTTTGTTATCAGAAAGCTCTGGTTTGAAATCCCAGCTTCATTTCCTATGATCTGCAGAACATAGTTATCCCCCCATCTCCAGTCTTGGTTTCCTCTCTATAGAAAGTGGAGTGGTCAACAGGTATTTCTAGGACTTTTGTAAGGAGGAAATAAACTTCATTCACTGAGGAAGAACAAAGGTTTATGAAATGCCAACTACCTGCTGGGGAGCAGACAAGGCCTTTTCCCAATTACTTGCTTAGAGGGGTAGATAATAAATGTCTTCTTTTTTTTTCTTATTTACTCTTTTTACAAAGTAGACCTAGATTTGTTTGCTCATTCAAGAAACATTTATTCAGTACTTGGTACATGGCAGGCACTACTCGGGCACTGGGAATGCAGAGTAGACATACAGGGTAGAGTAAAACATGGTTCCCGCAACCTGTAGTGGGGAAGGGGTTTGACATTGTCCTTAGATCTCCCTAAGCTAGACACCAAATTTAGGACTCTTTTGGGCTTAGGAGAGTAACAAGGTCAGTGGATGCCCATCATGCAACCCTGCTCTTTCAGTCACGCAGGTAGGAATCAAAGTGCAGAGATCCTAACTACTTTGATCAAGGCCATACAGGTAGCTACCAGTACAATCTTCATCTTCTAATCTTTTCTGTATTTTATGCTGCCCCAAGAAGCAGACAAAACAGGTTAAGTGTTAAGTTTTCTAGATGAAAACTTCTTAAAAAATGACAAAATAAAATCAGGGAGTACAGAATAATCATTGTTTTATAATGCTGGAATGTATATCTTCCAGAAATTATAACTTATTAGCAATCCTTCAGATATGCATGTGGTATGCAGATATTTCATTTTACAGAACTTAAAAAAAACTGAACTAGTACTTGACAAGCAATCTAAAAAAATCAATTAACATTGATTATATGGTATTAAAATAATCAAAGATAATCACAGAGATGAATTTTGTAATTGAATTTGTGAAATCTGCCTTTTTCTTCATTATAAACAGAAAGAGAGACATCTGAAAATGGTCCATGTTCACCTCAGAAAATGTGTTAACTTTGCAAAATATCTTAAGGTTGCAAATTTTGGCTGCAAGCCCCAAATAGCTATAAGCAAAAAGATCTGATTTATTTATAGAGACTGCCAAGACCATATGACTTTTGGTTGCCCCCCTCCTCCCCCAGTTATCTTTGCCTCTTCCTGGATCTAACCATGACCTCCATCCCTACCTCCTGGGTCCACAGTGCTCATCTCTCCTTCTGGGAAAGGCAAGTGACATGGCTCATTAAAACAGGCATTCATCTTAAGGACATACATTTTTGACAACTAATAAAATGTACTTTAAAACAATGGCCAAATGTACATGTTGTTCTGCCAATCTTGTACTAGTGAGCTCCGGTGATGTGCCAGGCACCAGGCTTGCTGCCTTGCTCTCTATGCAGAGTCTCGCTCTCAAAGAGCTTAAAGCCCAACAGGGACAAAAAATAATGAACAGAAATAGAGACATTTGAAAATGCCCCTGTTCATCTCAGAAAGTACACTAACTTTGCAAAGGGATAAAACTACACATCCCTGTCAGCAAACATTTTACTCACGCTTTCAGCTGAAATAACAGGAAGCATCTTAAAAAGTCTGGATTTAAAGAATTAAGTGGAGAACATGAGCTCATCAAATACACTTTCAACTCATTGAAAGACACCTCTACTCCGTAAGACATTTTCGGTAAACAGGCAATTGAGAGAGTGTGGCTGCCTACATTATTGTACCTCTGCCCTAACTGTACAATGTCTCTCTAGTTTTCCAAGTTATCTTTTACATGGCTTTATACATTTCCACATTTAATCATCTCGGCACTATGCTACCATTATTGTCTTCCTTATCCACCAGCCTGGTTAATTCTTGTGTTCACAGTATGATTTCCTTTCACCACTTTGCATTCTTGGACATTCTTCTAATCAAGTACAATCAATTAAAACCTATAGTAATTATTTTTAAACTATTGATGGCTCCTCTGTTTACAAATGAATGCATTCGTAAATAAGCTGTAAAAATAAGAAGTTTAAGTAAGTGATAAGATAAAGCTGAAATATCTGAGTATAAAGTACTAACTTCCCCTATTAAAAACTTAATGATAGTTGATACCAAATGGTTCATAAGCCAGCATGGAGGTCAAAGATCAGCAGAATGTATAAGAAAAGAGAGTCATTTAATAAACACTCACTGGATTCAGATGATACATAATCCCATTACAACAAGCTAAAATATGTTCACCTCTATATATTTCACAACCATATGAAATAGCCCATTCCTGAGCTAATATATGGGGGGAAAAGCTTTAAAAATTAAATATTTTGATTATTTGTAACTTAAAAGAGTCAAAATAGGTGAAAATTGAGAAAACTGTTAATCTAGGTTATCTAATTATCATTATCAGCAATAAAATTATTAATAGAATACCTACTATGTGTCAGACCCTAAAAATATAAAGAATAAAAGAAGTGTCTTTGTTCTATTGATGAGAATGTATTAAAGTATGAGTGTCTATGTGCTCTTTCTTTTCAAGTATTTTAAGGTACAGTCTGTGCCCTGAAGGCTCAAGGTATAGCTGGCAACACATTACAATGACATAAAGAGATGTAGTAAGAAAACCATACATATACAGTAAGTGTAAAATGATAGCCATTGTCTGTGACTGCTATAGTTATGGTCACTGCGGGGAGCAATGAGGAGAGGTAACAGGAGAGCTGGACGTTCCTTGAGGAGGAGCACTTAGATCACTGAGAGCAAGGATGCTGTGCCGGTGCCAGGTACGGCTGCCACAGCAGTGCTGAGGGGTGGGCATGGGGAGACTCTCCAGCCTGCTTGCTGCTGCTGTTGCTGGTCCCAGCAGGGCTCACTGCCCCTGCCAGACAGTGAACAGAGTCAAGAGCTGCCCTGGAATGGTACGGGAATGGTATGAGAACAGCTGCTGCCAGTGGACAGAAACTGGAATGTGAGTGGTGCACAGGCTTAGGATAACGGCTTGGGTGTCTCTCTCAGACAGGGCCTGAGAAGAAAAGAAATGAGAACAATACAAGGAAGGAGGAGAAAAGTAAAGGAACATCCTTCATTTTCTGGCCACGTCCCCAAATATTTTGGGTAAATTAAGGGGAACAAAATGATTGAATTGCTACTATTTGTCAAAAAGTCATTTTCACACCGAGACAAAATAGTATTAAATAACAGGCTTCTTATTTACATTTGTTTAAGTAAGGTTACCTAAACCAAAGAAATGTGGACCTAGGTGCTGCAGTAAAATATTCACTGTCAGTTAATTATCAAAATGTCAAGTCATTACAGTACCTAATTTCACCAGCACACTCTCATCTGGACGCAAGCGCCGGCCTGTGATTTAAAACAGAGGCCTACATATTCATCAGAGTGGTGTGACACAGTTAACCCAGTCTGAAGAGAGCAGAAAAATGAGTAAGCTAATTTAGCCCTTTGTCCTCATTCAAATTCTAAAGAAAAAAATCCAGTGATGACTTCTAGCAGGGGAAAGAGAGAGAGAACACCCTGGCTCTCTTTTACCAAACCCTGTTAAAAGATACAAATGTACGCACAGTTCAGCCCCCACCCCCCCACCAGGCCTTACATTTAGGTAATAATTTAAACAGTTTCTCATTGAACTGCCTACAACTGTTAAAGTCTTCCCCTACCACATGCCCTTCTCTTCTCCAAAACAGGGGAAAAACCCACAAAACTGAGCCAGCGTCCAGAGGTGAGGGATTACTGGTGCAATGTTGGCGCTGCACTGGGAAAGGAAAGGATGCTGGGTTTTTTCTCTGGTAGCAGCTAAAGGTCAGTGGCTGTCATTCTAAAACTCTGAAAACACCAGTAGTTTGATTTCTCTGTATTTATACAAAGACCTAATTATTCTAATGATATTATTAATGGCATATCTCAAGTTAGCATAGGGTACTATCCCTTTTGCTGGATATTTATCATGTTAAATGATCAATTACAGCTTTATATAATATTTGATTTAAATCCTAAAGTAAGAAGATATAGAATAACCTACCCAGCAGTACCTATATATGGTTCTTACAGTTTTAAAATATATTAAGTCAAAAGAAAATTACATTAAACTCTGCTCATTAAAAAACATTTAAAATTCAAGTACATTTAGCACAATTAAGCATGTTTGAATATTCTGTTTCTTCTCTAAAGAAATTCTGATAGGATCTGGGGTAAAAAATTAAAAAGTACAGTTCTTGAAGGGTTTGTACCCTGATTATGAGAAAGACAAAAGCAGATAATGGCAACAAAGCATGGTAAATATATTACAGCTATTAAAAATATGAGTTTGGAATAATAAAGACCTGGTTTAAATCCCAGACCTGCCACTTACTGGCTGTGTGATCGTGGCTAAATTATTTAACACTTCCATGCTCTACGGTCCTCATATACATAAATAAAGGGGTGTCACTACTTACCCTTTAAGACTGTTGTGAGACATGAATGAAATAACACTTGTAAGGTGTTTTCAACACAACATTTGGTGTATGTCTGCGCTCAGTACGCAGTAGCTGGTACTACCAACACCACTGATGTTTGTAAAGACGTAGGAGGTGTGCTAGGGGAGCCCAGAAGGGGGGTAACCGGCTCAGCCTGGGGGTCAGGGAAGGTTTCCTAGAGATGAGAGTTGAGCTGTGTCTTAAGAAACAGCTACAAATTTGTCGGTCAAGAAAGGTAGGAACAGTGTTTCAAGCAGAGGAAATAGCAGTTACATAAGGCAAACATATTTGCAGTGTGGTATTTGTTAGGGGGCCTAGTGCAAGAAGAGTTATTACTCAGTTCCCCCTGTCCTTGGCATTCAACAGCAGAGCTGCTGCCCCCTCCTCAAGTTCTACCATCTATCCTCCCCAGAAATGCCTGCCCCGTGCCTGACAGCTATGTTGCTTTGTCCTTTAAGAATAATTCAGTCCTGGCTGGTGTAGCTCAATGGATTGAGCATGGGCCTGTGAACCAAAGGATCGCCGTGCAATTCCCAGTCAGGGCACATGCCTGGGTTGCAGGCCAGTTCCCAGCAAGGGATGCACAAGAGACAACCATACATTGATATTTCTCTCCCTCTCTCCTTCCCTTCCCCTCTAAAGATAAATAAATAAAAATTTTTTTTTAAAAAAAGAATAATTCAGACCTACAAAGGAAGGTAGAGCAGGCCTCTCTAGAACTCTACCAGAATCTGCTCCTTCCATTTGGCTTTGCGACATGAGAAAGGGTAAATTGCAGAGACAGTGGAACCCGGTGGTTAAGAGTTTGGGCTCTAGAGTTCAACTGCCTGCGTCCACAGGCTGGCTTCATCACTGCATCACTTTGGGAAAGTTGCTCACCTCTGGATGCTTCAGTTTTTCCAGCTGTTAAATGGGTACGATGAATCTTCCGGCCACGATGGAGGCATAGATGGACACACTGTGCCTCCTCTCACAACCAAAATTAAGGACAACAAAGATTTAGAAACAAGAAAACAACCAGAACTCAGAAAACTGAACTGTTCAGAAGTCCAACAACCACTCATCTAGACTGGTAAGAGGGGCGGGATCACAGTAGGAAAAAGTGGAGGTGCAGACCGCACGCAGGCAGCAGCGGCTGGCAGACCCCAGGTGCACAGGCGGCAGCTAGCAGACCCTGGGCACGGGGAGGCAACTATGCAAACACAGTGAGGCCACGCAAGGCGGCTTGCTGACCAGGTGGTCCCACATTTGTGTGCAGATAATCCAGGCGACTGGAGAAGCAGCGGAAGGGACTAGAATCCGAGAGTGAGCAGAGCAAGTGCCATTGTTTCCTCTCGGACCCCGCCCCCACACAGCATCACTACCCAGAGACTGGGCTGCCCCGCCCTGGGGAACACCTAAGGCTCCACCCCTCACTACGTAACAACTGCAACTAGACAAAAAAAAAAAAAAAAAAAAAAAAAAAAAAAAAAAAAGGCTCAAACCGGAGAACAAATCAAAGCCCCAGAGCCAATTTATCTAAGCGATGAAGAGATAGCCAACATATCAGATGCACAGTTCAAAGCCCTGGTGATCAGGATGCTCACAGAATTAGTTGATTTTGCTCACAAATTAGATGAACAAATGAAGGCTGCAATAAGTGAAATGAAGAAAAACACACAAGGAACCAATAGAGATGGGAGGAAAACTGGAACTCAAATCAATGGAGTAGATTAAAAGGAAGAAAGAAACAACCAAACAAAAAACAAGGAAGAAACAAGAATTCAAAAAAATGAGGAGAGGCTTAGGAACCTCCAGGATATCTTTAAACGTCCCAACATGCGAATTATAGGGGTACCAGAAGGGGAAGAAGAAGAGCAACAAGTGGAAAACTTATTTGAACAAATGATAAAAGAGAACTTCCCCAATCTGGCAAAGGAAATAGTCTTCCAGGAAGTCCAGGAAGCTCAGAGGGTCCCAAAGAAGTTGGACCCAAGGAGGAACACACCAAGGCACATCATAATTACATTAGCCAAGATTAAAATGAAGGAGAGAATTCTAGAAGCAGCAAGGAATAAAGGGACAGTCACCAACAAAGGAGTTCCCATCAGACTGTCAGCTGATTTCTCAAAGGAGACCTTCCAGGCAAGAAGGGGCTGGAAACAGGTATGCCAAGTCATGGAAGGCAAGGACCTACATCCAAAATTGCTCTATCCAGCAAAGCTGTCATTTAGAATGGAAGGGCAGATAAAGTGCTTGTCAGATAAGGTCAAGTTAAAGGAGTTCATCATCACCAAGCCCTTATTATATGAAATGTTAAAGGGACTTATCTAAGAAAAAGAAGATAAAAAATATGAACAGTAAAAAGATAGCAAACTCACAGGTATTAACAACCACACCTAAAATAAAAGCCAACTAAACAAACCACTACAACAGGTGCAGAAACACAGAAATGGAGATCACATGGAGGGTTAGCAATAGGGGAGTGGGAGGAGGACTGAGGGGGACAAGATAGAGAGAACAAGTAGCATAGACAGTGGGTAGGAAATAGACAGGGGGAGGGCAAGAATAGTGTGGGAAATGTAGAAGCTAAAGAACTTATGACACATGGACATGAACTAAAGGGGGGAATGTGGGTGGGAGTGGGTGTGCAGGGTGGAGGGGAATGAAGGGGGAAAATGGGACAACTGTAATAGTATAATCAGTAAAATATATTAAAAAAGGGGTACAATAACAAATCTCTTAGGATTGTTCTGAGAATAAGTATTAGCAATTGTAACCTAATAAAATTAAAATTTCTGTGTTTTATGGACAGAAATTTCTGTCCATGAAATGGACATCCTTGAGGAAGCAGAGAATGCACTAGATTAAAAATGTGGTCATCTGTGAAAGGCAGAAGATAGAAGGAAGAATAAAAGAGCAAAAATAAAAGTAGATTTATTGAGTACCTACTAGGTGCCAAAAGTACTGCATTAACAATTTCATTTTTTTTCAAATGATCATTATAATAGCTGTGCTAGGTAGGTGGTATTGGTCCTATTTTTACACATGAGTGTACTGAGCTCAAAAAGGTCAAGAAATTTGCCTACACAGATGGACAGAACCACAATTCAAAATCATAGGTGGATGAATACAGAGTCATGCTCTTCCAACAACTACTTCTCTTCATATTAATGGTGAAAAGGGGCCTCCATTTTACTTAGCTTAAAAATTATAATACTAAACTTCACATTACTAACAAAAATACTGAGAGCAGCCTAACTTTTTTTTTTTTTTTACATGCTATTCTACACTTACTCCAGGAGATATAAACATTTGTTCAAGTTCAGGTATCATGTGCTATGCTGACAATTCCATTTCCTACAAATCATGAGCTGTAGTATACAAACCAAGAGTATATAACCTTGCCCAGAAGTTCAGAGCATATTAGAATTACACAAAGGTTAACAAATATTCTCTTAGGACTCTAATTCTATATTTTCAGACACAAATTGATTATGCTTACATTTATTTTACAGCACAAGGTAGGCCCAGTTTTAATCTTTAATTTATATTTTTCCAAGCATATATTTTGTGTAAAGTAGTCCATGGATCTTCAATATCTTTAGGATTCATACTGCATAGTAATTTGGCTTCTTAGACATCCTTTTATTCTACTAAAAACATTAGTTTTTAAAATTTTGTTTGTTAGTTTATTTTGTTCATTAGATTCCACATATAAGTGAAATCATATGATACTTGTCTCTCTCTGACTGCCTTATTTCCCTTGGCATAATACTCTCCAGGTCCATCCATGCTATAACAAAAGGTAAGATTTCTTTCTTTTTATGGCCGAGTAGTATTCCATTGTATAAATATATCCACTCATCTACTGATGGACACTTGGGCTGCTTCCAAATCTTGGCAATTGTAAACAACACTGCAATGAACATAGGGGTGCTTATATTCTTTTGAATTAGTGTTTCAGGTTTTTCAGATATTCTCAGAAGTGGAATCAGTAGGTCATAAGGCAGTTTATTTTTTAATTTTTTGAGGTAACTCCATACTGCTTCCCACAGTGGCTGTACCAACCTGCATTCGTACCAACCTGCATTCCCACCAACAGGGCATGAGGGCTGCCTTTTTTCCACATCTTCGCCAACACTTGTTGTTTGTGGATTTATTGATGATAGCCATTCTTACTGGTTTGAGGTAACAGCTCATTGTGGTTTTAATTTACATTTTTCTGATGATTAGTGATGTTGAGCATCTTTTCATATGTCTATTGGCCATCTGTATATCCTCTTTAGGTAAGTGTCTATTCAAGTCCTTGGTCCATTAAAAAAAATTGGATTGGTTTTTGGTATTGGATTGCATAAGTTCTTTTTATCAGATGTATCATTAGCACATATATTCTCCCATTCAGTGGGTTTTCTTTTCATTTTGTTCATGGTTTCCCTTGCTTTCAAAAACTTTTCAGTTTGATGTAGTCCCATTTGTTTATTTTTTCTTTTGTTTTCCTTGACTGAGGAGATATATCGGAAAAAATTTTGCTACACGACATGTTTGAGACTTTGCTGTCTATGTTTTCTTCTAGGATTTTTATGGGTTTTAGTCTAACATTTAAGTTTTTAATTCATTTTGAGTTTCTTCTTGTGTATGGTGTAAGAAGGCGGTCTAGTTTCATTTTTTTTTTTTTTTGCATATTTGTCCAATTTTCCCAACACCATTCATTGAATGGATCATCTTTACCCATTGTGTGTTCTTGCCCCCTTTGTCAAAAATTAATTGTCCATAAAGGTGTGGGTTTACTTCTGGGCTCTCTATTCTGTTCTATTGATGTATATGTTTCTTTTTATGTCAGTACCATGTTGTTTTGATTACTGTGACCTTGTGGTATACTTTGATATCAGCTAGTATGATTCCTCCAACTTTGTTCTTCTTTCTCAAGATTGCTATAGCTATTTGGGGGTCTAAAGTAGTTCCAAGTAAATTTTTGAAATATTTGTTCTAGTTCTGTGAAATATGCCATTGGTATCTTGATAGGAATTGCATTGAATCTATAGATTGTTTGGGTAGTATAGGTGTTTTAACAAACATGGTGTATGTTTCCACTTATTTGTATCTTCTTCAATGTCTTACAATTTTGCAAGTACAAGTCTTTTACAACCTTGGATAAATTTATTACTAGGTATTTTAATTGTTTTGTGCAATAGTAAATGGAACTGATTTCTTAGTCTTCCTTTCTAACAGTTCATTATTGGCATACATAAATGCAACTCATTTCTGGTATTTATTTTGTATCCTGCTATTTTACTCAATTCATTTATCAGTTCCAGTAGGTTTCTGGTGGAATCTTTAGGGTTGTCTATATACAGTATCATGTCATCTGCAAAAAATAACACTTTTACTTCTTCCTTTCCAATTTGGATATCTTTTATTTTTTCTTGTTGTCTGATTGCTGTGGCTAGGATTTCCAGTACTATGTGGAATGAAAATGGTGAAAGCAGACATCCCTGTCTCATTCCTGATCTTAAGGGGAATGCTTTTAGTTTTTGCCCACTGAGTATGATGTCGGCAGTGGGTCTGTCACAAATGGCCTTTATTATGTTGAGTTATGTTCCCTTTATCCCCACTTTGCTAAGAGTTTTTATCATAAGTTGATACCGGATTTTATCAAAGGCTTTTTCTGCATCTACTGATACGATCATATGATTGTTATCCTTTATTCTGTTTATACAATATATCACATTTATTGATTTGCAGATATTGTACCAAATTTACATCCCTGGAATAAATCCCACTTGATCATAGTGTATGATCTTTTTAATATATAGCTGGATCCAGTTTCCTAATATTTTGTTGAGGATTTTAGCATCTATATTCTTCAGAGATATTGGCCTATACTTTTCTTTCTTTGCAGTATTTTTATCTGGTTTTGGAATAAGGATAATGCTGGCCTCATAAAATGAGCTTGGATGTCTTCCCTCCTCTTGAATTTTTGGAATAGTTTGAGAAGAATACGTATTAATTCTTCTTTGAGTGTGAGGTAAAATTCACCTGTGAAGCCATCTAATTCAGGACTTTTGTTTGTTAGTTTTTTTTTTTTTCTTTTCCTTAATCCTCACCTGAGCACATGCTTACCGATTTTAGAGAGAAGGGCAGGGAGGGAGAGATAGAGGGAGAGAAACATTAATGTAAGAGGGAAACATCAATCAGTTGCCCCTCATATGTACCCTGACCCAGGCCCAAACCTGGAACCTAGGCATGTGCTCCAAGTGGGATTGAACCCATGACCTTTCAGTTTATGGGACGATTCTCCAACCAACTGAGCTATACTGGCCAGGGCTGTTGGGAGTTTTTTTGATTATTACTTCAATTTTATTAGTTGTAATCTGTCTATTCAGATTTTCTAATTCTTCTTGACTTAATTTTGGAATATTGTATGTTTTTAGGAATTTCTCTATTTTGTCCAGACTGTCCAATTTGTTGGCATATAATTGTTTATAAAAAAAAACACATTAATTTCTTATGACAAAATAAAGTCAGGAAAAATAAAGTTAAAGAAAACCATGAGAAAGGTGAATAATATGAGATTCTGTAGCCATAAAGTAGTACCTTCATGAGCTGAAACCAGAAATATAAACTGCAATCTTATGCATCTTATACATATAAAGAAGGAGCTTTTCATTCTGTCACTTCTTTGCCAATGGAGATGCTCTTTTACAGTGTGGAGGAAAATATCTCTTTTGTCTCTGTGTGTGTCTCTCTCACACACATACACACATGTCTAGTCATATGCTGGCTGATACTGATCAAAGAGCACCAATCCTCAGGGGAAGCTTCAAACAGTCTAAGACAAGAAGCTGCAAAGGGGAGGAAGGAGAGCAAGCAATCCTTTATAGAGTCATTTTATACACATACATACTATTTTTTAAAAGTAAAATACATATAATTTTTTTCTTTAATTACAGTTTCCCATATAACCATTAGTGGGTTCCAGTGATGCAAGCCATATTTATTAGAGGCAGCGTGTCAAATAGGAGTTGACAATTACAGTCTCTATCAATACACATTATGCCAGACGGTAATGAGCCATCCACAAAGGGCTAGCCATCCAAAATAATCATGCTGCTTTCCAGAGAGATGTCGAAGAGGTTATGGTTTATTACACAGTGCTCATTAGATATACAGTGGAAGCATTAGCAATTTTTCCTTCATTTGCGTCTCATTTAAGGATCTGCCCCCACAAGCACAGTCAAATTAGTACACAAGGTTAAAACCATTATGCCCAGAAAAAATTAAGTTCCATTTTATTTTACAGTAATGGTGGATCAAAGGTCCTTGGACTCTATTACTTGCAAAACCATTATCTAACAAAGAATATTAACAAAAGGTGGGGGGAAGCAATGCCCTGGTAGCACGGCATTGACAGGAACAAAGACAGACTGTTTGCGATAAGCAAACACCATATTATTTAATTAAATACCCCTTTAAAAAAATCTTAAAAATAACATTAAGGTTGTGACATCAACTGACAAAAGTCACAAAATTAAAGTTGATGATGAAGCATCAACCTATACTTTGAAATGCCTCATTTATATCACCTTATTTTTGCACAATATGGTTATAAATTCACTTACTGCTATAAATAATTATTTTCTTAAAATAGATAATCTACACTCTCATCTTTGTGGTAAACCTACATTTACTGATATTTAATAAATTTGAATTTTAGATGTAACTATGTAACAAAAAAGATCTGGTCAGGAAGACAGATCTTATAGTAAGTTACAAAACTTAAAATAGATCCTGCTAAATAACAGCTACTTAATGGATTTTGTCAAAGCATTGCATCTAAATTACTGACAGGGTAAACAGCTATAGCAAAGAGATCTTTTGAAGAGATTTCTAAAGTCCTGATCAGTTGTGAATAAAATGGTAAAATTCATCATAGATAGCAGATAATACTTCAAATATTCTTTCCCGATATTTTATTATTAACAGACTGAAATTGTAGTGAATATTCAAGGATCCATTGCTTTCATTTAATGAACATTTATTGAGAGCCTGCCACATGTAAAAATCCCATGACAGCCTCCAAGAATGCATCAAGAAAGGGGAAGAAAACCATTGCTCTGTCCTTAAGAAGCTCACACCCAGATCAGTGAAGGATTTAGACAGGAAACCAAATGATTTCAATCCTGGGCAATACCTGCTATCACAGAAGTAAACACAGGGTACCAAGGGAGCCCAGAGGAAAGGGACCTGACCCAAACCTTGATGGAGTAAGAGAAGGATTCCCAAAGGAAGTAACACCTGAAGCAGGACCTAGGAATAATTCCATATAGTAGAGAACTATTAGGAAGAAACATACTGAGAATGTGGAGAAGTAAAGAGCAAGGGGGCTAAGGCAGGATCATTTACCTCAGATGAGAACATACAATTTTAAGGAATATCTTTTAAAAGCTGATCCCAAATTAGAAGAAACATCCTGAAGTTGGAATGATGGACTTTATTTATGATCAACCAAATTTTGGAATGGATAAATTTATTATCCATTTTAATATTAACTGCAAGTCTGACTGAAGAACATGCCATGGACAAATTCTGAATTTCACTGGCTATTCTAATTGATTTTTATCTTTGCAAATATGGTATCTTACCTCTTTCCCCTTAAATATGATGAAAGTGTGAGATAATGTTATATATCTAATACATGTGCATCTACTCTCGAAACAGATGTAACAGATAATAAACTGAAAGGATTGAAAGTAAAATGATTTAACTTTCTGGTTATGGCACCTAGTACACAAAAGTTTCTTTACAATGAAAATGCCATTATGTCCTTGTATAGAATTCTACTATGGAGAATTATTCCTTAGGTCCTGCTTCAGGTGTTACTTCCTTTGGGAATCCTTCTGTTACTCCATCAAGATTTGGGTCAGGCCCCTTTCCCCTGGCTCCCTTGCTACCCTGTGTTTACTTCTATGATAGCAGGTATAGAATTATATACAGCTATGACCTATGATACATACAGTAGATTTTTGAGTGGACTGTGGCATTATGATAGTAAAACTTCATTTCTTCCGAGGTACAGATTTCCTCTTGTTTTGTGAATATTGTGATATTTCTAAATTAGGTCCTATATATCTGCACTCATTTATTTTTTAATATGACTACCATTTTCCCTTCCTCAACAGTGTTTTAATGCAGTAGTATTTGACCTGCTAAGGTTTTCATCTGTTAAATAAATAATAAGTATAGATCCCAAAGATTTTTAAAAACTACATCTATAACTATGTACATATTATGTACATAAAGCTTTGTGTAAAAGGTTGCAGCATCATTCCTGACTTTGAATTTTGCTTGGTTCTATTTTTTGTTCCACCAGGAAAAGCCCCAGCTAAAGAACACGGAAGTAACTAAAGGTACAGAGAGAGCATCCTGAGATGATAATCACAATATAGATGCAACAAGAAGTCATACTGTTGAACTATATAGAAAAAGAAAAAGCAAAGGGGCCCCATTCTGGTAATTTACTGCTTGAAACTCATTGCATTACCATATGTAATTATGCATTTCAAAGACCTAAACAAGAATGAGACTGCTGAAGATGGAAACAGGGAAGGACACGGGGCACCCATAGCAGAAGGACATCCAGAGGCCTAGCAAAGAGGTTGCTTTGTCAGTGTGTCTTTTCCTCCCACTACCCTGAGGACTAACTGATTCATTTGCTCGCATTTCTGCCTTATTCTAGAGAATTTAAAATGGTTTAGGTATTCCTAGATGGTGTTCAATTAACGACAAAAAGCACAACCAGCAGAAGTGGGGAAAACATAAGACAAGAGTGTGACAAGAGATAAAGTATGATAAATTGAGAAAGAAAGGCACAAAATGGAAGGGAGGGGGAACAAATGGTCATAAGCTAATAGGCTGCATTATAGACTTTTATGGAGACCCTGGAAATACAGCCTTTTTTCTGTGTGTGTGACAAACCTGCTATTTTATCTCAAAATGTAAAGATGAGTTTTAGGTTTGATGACCATACATTCTCCAGAGATGGTACATGGATGAAAACCTTGCCTGACTTCCTAGTTTTAGGAGAGAAGGGGAACTCTGCCTTGGAAAAAACCATCAGGCCTTTGGGTTACATTTCCAAATCCTATTCCATGGGTAAAAGTGAAAGCTTCTGATACAATACTCATCATTTATAACAATAAGAAAGGGGATAACTTTTTACTGTTTGAAATGGCATAAATTAGGAATGGTCACCACTTCTATAGCAACAATATTTGATAACTTATTATTTAATGATACTGTCTAAATCAGTGGTTCCCTGTCTGGATTTCCCAGATCTGTAAGGATTCTTCACAGTAGATAAAGAACTCTTCACAGAGTGAGTTATTTCCCTCTTTCCAAATGTCTAAGGAAAGCCATTCATTCACCCCTGGATAAAGGTATATCTGTTAATAAAAATGTCAATTTTCTTTAGTTCTGTACTTATCAATAAGATGTGACAGTAGTAGTTATCTCATGGTCATCAGATGCTCAGGCTATCAGTTACATGCAGATCTAATAAAAAAATAGAAAATCAAATAATCACTCTTTCACATGTCAAGAGTGTTTGGTAAACAGACTCTTTTGAACAGAAGGGTAAGAAAATAGCAAAAGGAGTCCGAGGTGGTAAAGAGGCTGGGAGGTTATCATCACAAAGTCTACACTGGCTAATTTCCCTCCTTTTTCCCTTTCTTTTACCAAGGCATTCTAGGACAGCCGCCATCCGCTTCCACAACACATCTAATAGGAGTCCAGAAGGGGTCAGTGGAGAGCAGTGCCAGGCACCCAGTCCTCCGACCCAGAGGGGCTGGGCTCCAGCATATCTCAGGTCTCTACCCAAAAGGAAGAAGCCAAGAAAACAGAATAAATTTTTGAACTCATTTTTTTAACTCTGAAACAATCAGAGATGGCTTTAAGGCAGTCGTAGTGTTTACTTTAAAGAAGAAAAAGGTTTAAAGTAGAAAACAAGATTTTAATGTGTTTGTAAAATACAAATTTTTACAGCAAAAGTTCCCTGAAAAGGACAGTGATAATAAAAATAATGCCTTGATATTGATAAACAATCCTATTCTCTCTAATAATCCATCATTTGTCAAAAAACATGAATTGTAGGAATACAGTAATTCCCATTTAAGATACTCAATATTTGATTATTTCTGTTTATGGGAAAAAACAGTATGTAATGCAAAAGAACTGATTAAGTATTATGAAGCGTTTACCTTCTAAATTAATTCTAAAACAAATAGAAAAATAGAAAAATTAAACATGTTGTTTTAAATGTTTTAAGTATTTAAACATAAAATTTTCCTCGTTAGCTTCAGGGAAATAAAAACTCAGTAGAAAGCACCACCCCCCCTCCCCCCACCGCTTTCAGAGCTGAAGAATTAGAAGGAAAAAGGCTGTAGACTTTTACGTAACAGTTCTTGTGTTTTGTTTTCACTTGCTTCTCTTAGGGACTTTCCGTGTGACAGAAGGCCCACCTATAAGGTGCAGCACCTACAAATGAGCCTTAGCTAGTCCTTCACAGAGGTGCTACTTTCCCACCAAAATGAAGGTCATGGTCTGGGGCATATTTATTGAGTATACATTTTTAGTAGTGTGTCAGGTACAGAGAGAATGTAAACCACAAAACAGTATGTGGTATCTGACTTTAGGGGCTTTATGAATCTAAGAGGGGAAGCAATAAAATTAGAAAATGCTAAGGAAAGACCTAATATGGGTGGATATATTCAAGAGATTACAGAGAGGTCCAAATTACCTTGCCTACACCGCTAATTGTTCCTGAGGAAGATTAACTTTCCAGCCAAAGTGGTAAAGCAAAACTTGTATAAGGTACATTTGAAAATAATGAGTTGCCTATTAAGCATTGCAGCTGTGTCAAAAAGAAAAAGAGGTTTTGCAAAATTGAAGCCATAGGTTGAATTAAATAAGCCATAAGTTGAATAATTTAGTACTATTCCATTTCAATTCCCTGACAATTCTAATTTTCAGTTTGTTTTTGTTAAATTAAAATTGCTCTAGCCTATCTACAAAAAGAGATAAAAGGAAGTTCCTACTTTTTTAAAGTTCAAATTGAATGATATAAAATTAAATACAGAAATGCATTTTAAGGACAAAGTATCCTTCCACTATTGCCGGAAAACAACTAACAAAGGGGAGTTAAGTAGTTTCACCGCAGTGTTTTCTCACTCTCCTTTACTGAGAACACAGTCATTTGCATGGCATAATAAGCTGTAAATTATAAACATTTTTACATAGTCTGCTGCAAGGAAAAATCTGCCAGCTTTCTACAATATTGGATAGTGTTCAAGGGATTAACTACAGCTTTGGAAATAAGGGGTGGAAACTTGTTTTGCGTTCTCAGTTTGTTGGTTCTCTTTTGTACAACCTCTAAAAATCCATTACATAATTATTTGCAATGAATATGTAAGTAATTATAATAGAGTGATAGAAGCTTCCTATTACTGCAGGATGTAAATTATCTGTAGACAGCAGCAAATCTTGTAGGTGCACAATTATCCAGGTACTTCTTTGAAACAGTGTCTCCAATAAGTATGAGTGTAATGGTTTTCAACATCAAAATTTGTAGCACTCAGCATTTCAGGACTAATGACCTATGAAATATGCATTGTTCTTTGTCTATACAGGAAGCCCATTAGACAGAACATCTGCTTGCAGCACAAGTCTATTTAAAAAAAAAAAAAAACCCAAAGGTTGCTTTATGAAAGATAATACACAGGTATCTGTATTCCTCAACAAATAAAGAATAAATTTGTAAAAGGAAATGTGCAGTAAAAGAGATGAGCCTAAAGACATAAAAGTTTTTAAATATTGTATAGAGTGTGATCCATATTCAACCACAAAACAAAAAGACATTTTGTCTTAATAAACTAATAATAATTGATGGAGCACTTTTATGCCTGCCATGGTGCTAGGCATAAAAAGAATTTTCTTTGGAGGCCAAAGAAAGAAATTCTGTTACTTGGTTTCTATCCACTATACAATTCACCACCACCAAAAGCGAAGATCTGTGCTTAGGACCGGGGATATCAAAATGAGTGAGACAGTATATGAGAGCATTCAGGGCATCCTAACCCAGAGGCCATCGCCAGTAACAGAGACAGCACAGGTTCCACAGTCAAATGGGGTTGAGTCCCAACCCTGCCATCTACCTATACTACAAACTGGAGCAAGTTATTACATTTCTCTAAGCCTGTTTCCCAAGAAAAGTGATTTTTTTGTTAATCAGTTGTAAAGATTAAAGGAGTCAATATATAAAAAGCATGTAGAATAGTACCAGACATATAGAAAATTTGATATGTCAGCTATAGTAATTATGATTATTTTTCTATATTTATTAAAGTCAGCTTTGCCCATAGCAGGTGCTCAACAAATGCTTGTTGAATGAGTGAATTGGTCAATGAGTGAACAAACAAATCTGTGAGAGGGATAAGATAGGTATACAAATTACTACAAGATAGACAAGAAGGGCCCCAAGATACAAAATGCAATAAAAGGCTCCATGGTAGTAGAGGTGCTGGGTTGGAAGATGACTAAGCCACAGGCTCTGACCTCTAGAATATACTGCCCAGTGGAAAACCATATACACAAATCAGTCTTCATAAAACAATGTGTTACATATTCTGGATATTCACAGAACATTCCCTCTAGGTTCTGGTTCTAACTGAGCCACAATTTTTCCTGGGGTACTCAAATCCCTGCATCTTTCTAAGGGGCTCTCATTAACCTCCTACAAACCATAAACTGAAGGGCTGAGAGGTGGGACCAAGTGCTTTCATCGTTTCCTCACCATCGTGAGAAAACCACTGTTTTCTGACGCCGGCTCTACTTTCTGCCATCACTCCTCTTCCCTGGCACTATGTATTCACTGAAGTCTTTGGCACCTTGCTCAGTTCTGTTGTTCTCCTGGTTGACTTCAATCACATGAACTGTCCACCCTGTAGCTTGTCAATCTACTCAATTCAACCTCTACTATATCCTGTCAACTCCACTCTCAGAACTAGAATTTACCATTCAGAACTGTTCTGCCTCTGACATGTTCAGTTCAAATGTGCTATTTTGTACCTACAATCTCCTAACTTCTCAGCTCTCCCACAGCCTTACTACCTCATGATAGGAATCTCATGACCTCCAGTCCTTAATCATTACTTTCTCCCCAGTTTTGGACCCCACAGCCCTACTTCCTTCCTGATGGAGCCCAAATAATTTTTTATTAGGCCAACCGTTCCTTTGCACCTACCCTTCTCTTGGTGAGCAAAGAAAAACCATGATCATACTTTTACCCTCTTTACTAGTTACTCTAGGGCTGGCTAGGAAGTGCTTGTTGCTGAGCTAAGGAATTTATATTTAATCCTGTAGGAAATGGAACACCACCGAAGAATTAAAAATATTTTCTTCCACTTAAAAACTTTAAAACTTGAGCAGAGGAGGATGGAATAGGGAACATCTTAGTCATAGAAAACGGTGATTTAAGATCACTGAAAGGTAATCCCAGAGGGGAATTATCAGAGAGGAAGGATGCCAAGGCTAGACATAACCAACCTGAGAATCTGCTCTTTGGTCTCTGTTACCACCACCACCACCACCACTCAGCTGCACGGTCCAGTGTGTGCAGCTGGAGAAGAAAAGTCCATGGGCACAGTGAGGAACGAGTTCCTCAGGCACTAAACCACCTGTAGATACCAGTTCTCCCCTAGCATCTTACGCAAGTGGTATTGAGGACTATTTGTCTTTAGTTAAACAAAGGGTGGCCAGTGAACACAGGTGGATTATTAGCCCAACAGGGAATATGATTATAGTTCTAGAAGTTAAGTTCCACAAACAAAGCTCTAGAAATGGAATTGCATCAAATGTCAGAAGGCTGCTAGATACATAATTTTTTTCCTTACCCTGTCACTTGAGGTCACAGACTATTTCTTATTAATATTTACATTTCCCTCAATTTTCAGCCCTGCGCCTTGCAGAGAAGAGTTGGTTAATGTGCTATATTGGACCACACACTACTCAAACCTAGCTGGATAGATGTGCTACTAGGTTCCCTGACTTGAAGCCCATTACTACCCTCATCTTATACAAGAGTAACCACACACAGTGATTAAGCAGCTTGTGTAAGGTCAACTAACCAATCAGTTACATATTTGAGACGAGAACCCAGACCTCTGGCCTTTAACCCATGTCTCTATGACACCACACTGTGTTGTACTGGGGGTGCCTTGAGTTTGGGTTCAAAGGATCAGCATTAAGTCATGAAGCTGTTAAGTAAACTTTGCCATTACACCTTTTAAGTGACTGAAAGTCTTCTGCATAGAACTAACATTTTACTGTGATGAATTTCAAGAACCAAACACTGTTTAAAATGCAGAATTAGGCAGTGGACGTTGTCTTCATGGCTTCTTAGTAATCAACAGATAGGCCTTCTTTAAAAAAAGATTTTAATTTTTTTCACCACTAACAAAATAATACAGCTTGGTTTTTTTTTTTGTTTCTTTGTCTTTCTGTTTTTTGTTTGCTGTGAAGTAGGCAGGCAGGCTAATCTTATAGCAAGATGTTTATGTATGAGAAATCTCAGTTGAGAAAATTAGTAGCTGAGCTCACCTACTTTTTGTGATTAATTACACTGTTTTGTAAGAGGCTGATCTTATTTTGTTTTTCCAACAGCTCTGGAAAAGTAATGACTTGTGATGTACAGTATGTTAAACATAAAGAGCCTTCGCCTTCCTCTTTCTTGTTCAACATATAATTGCTGCATTTGTGCATGCTGTGTAAGTTGAAAATAACAATGAAAAGTTAATGAAGAAAATAAGTATTGGTGGTAATGAATTAGTAATATTGTTAGATTTGTATCTGGAGTTTATTTTTATTGTTGTTAAGTGGAATACAATTAATAGGACTATGTAATCAAACTGTACATGCTGTCATCTCATGAGATCTCTCTAAAAAGAAGTTAAGATATCTTTATCTAAAGAAGCCTACTCTAAATTCAGTTATTCAGCATAATCATTTTAAATAAGCATTCTCCATGTCCCAGGTTCCTGTAGTACAAAAGACACATTTCTTAAATAGGCTTTCACTGCTTTCTAAGTATGAAATAGAACTTTCTTTTAATTTTGAAGTTTATTTTAATTATACAAAATAATATGAATAGATTCTCTTTATTTAAAAAACTGAAATATTACAAATAAAGTTCCCTTTGACTATTCCCCTATACCTACCCATTCCCAAATCTCCCCCTCCCCACCATATCCTCCAACCACCATTATTATCAGGTAGGTGAGATTTCTTCTACTATTTTCTAATGCATTTACACATGTCATCATCAAGTAATGATAACAATAACAGTTTCTTTTAATGCTTTCTATTTAATATTAATGATTCCACATTAATATAACTGAGCCCTAAATAAATCATATGATCAACATGTTCCTACTTAAGCCTCATTTTCTAAGGTGCGTTTTGGTTTGGTCAATCCCCAAAGGAAATGTAGTTTGTTAATTCCGTTTGGCACTTTTAAGTGCCAGACAAATTCTAATATGTGACATGAGGAGTGATAGTCACAGCCTATTGTTACTCTAATGAGAAGTCATCAGAAGCTAATGAGTACCACAATTAAAATGATAAATTATGAACTACAATATCTTCAACTGAGACCAAGACCAATTCCCTAAATTTAAAATTTATTTTAAAAAACCCAAACTTGCTTCATTCATAGCTTATGTTCTCCACTTCTTTTCTTAAATTAAGATTCCATATAGGCCTCCAAGTATTCTACCAATTTTCTATAACAGCACACCAAGCCTCACCAATTTTCCCTTAGAGAAGAAAGTAATGTTACAATCGGTAAATTCATTTTCAAGATTTAACTTACTATGTTTATAATGCTTTTTATATGATTAGTTCTTTTTCTTTTTTGGTGTTAGTTGTTGTCATTTTTTAGTATATTTTATTGATTATGCTATTATAGTTCTCCCATTTCTCCCCCATCATTCCCCTCCACCTTGCACACCCCCTCCCACCCACATCCCCCGCTTTAGTTCATGTCCATGTGTCATAAGTTCTTTAGCTTCTACTTTTCCCACACTATTCTTGCCCTCCCCCTGTCTATTTTCTACCCACTGTCTATGCTACTTGTTCTCTGTACCTTTTCTCCCTCTCACTCCCGTGTTGCTAACCCTCCATGTGATCTCCATTTCTGTGTTTCTGTTCCTTATTCTAGCTGTTTGCTTAGTTTGCTTTTGTTTTTCATTTTTTAGGTTCAGTTGTTGATAGTTGTGAGTTTGTTGTCATTTTACTGTTTGTAGTTTTGATCTTCTTTTTCTTAGATAAGTCCCTTTAACATTTCATATAATAAGGGCTTGGTGAACTCCTTCAACTTGACCTTATCTGAGAAGCACTTTATCTGCCCTTCCATTCTAAATGACAGCTTCGCTGAATAGAGCAATCCTGGATGTAGGTCCTTGACTTTCATGACTTGGAATACTTCTTTCTAGCCCCTTCTTGCCTGGAAGGTCTCTTTGGAGAAATCAGCTGACAGTCTGATGGGAACTCCTTTGCAGGTTAGTGTCCCCTTATCCCTTGCTGCTTCTAGAATTCTTTCCTTCATTTGAATCTTGGCTAATGATGTGCCTTCGTGTGTTCCTCCTTGGATCTACCTTCTTTGGGACCCTCTGAGCTTCCTGGACTTCCTGGAAGTCTATTTCCTTTGCCAGATTGGGGAAATTCTCCTTTATCATTTGTTCAAATAAATTTTCCACTTGTTGCTCTTCTTCTTCCCCTTCTGGTACCCCTATAATTCAGATGTTGGGATGTTCATAGATGTCCTGGAGGTTCCTAAGCCTCTCCTCATTGTTTTGAATTCTTGTTTCTTCCTTGTTTTCTGTTTAGTTGTTTCTTTCTTCCTTCTGGTCCACTCCATTGATTTGAGTTCCAGTTTTCCTCCCATCACTATTGGTTCCCTGTGCATTTTTCTTCATTTCACTTATTGCAGCCTTCATTTGTTCATCTAATTTGCAATCAAAATCAACTAATTCTGTGAGCATCCTGATCACCAGGGCTTTGAACTGTTCATCTGATAGGTTGGCTACCTCTTGGTTGCTTAGATGAATTGGCTCTGGGGCTTTGATCTGTTCTCTGTTTGAGTCATTTTTGGTATTTTATTTTTATTTTTTCATCTGGTTAAGGCTGTTATGTAGTGAGGGGCAGAGCCTTAGCTGTTCCCCAGGGTGGGGGAGCCCAGTTGCTGGTTTGTGACTCTGTATGTGAGGGTGGAGTAGTGAGGGAACAATGGTGCTTGTTCTGTGCTCTCTCAGATCCCACTCCCTTCTTCCACTTTCCCCAAGCAAATTGGGCCCTTCTGGTGCTGATTTCCTTGTGTACGTTCTAGGATCCTCTGTGTCTCCCCAACAAACTCTCTTGTGAGGCTGGAGCCTCTCCTGGCACTTCAACCCCCCTAAGTGTTTTCAATCGGTGCCTTTAGGCTTTATTTCTCCGTGCTGGGGCCCTGGGTTGCACAGTATGCCTCGCTGCCCGTTTTCACCTGGTTTATCTATCCACAAATGTGTGACCATGATCAGCCACCTTGTGGGCCTCGCTTGGTCTGCTCGTTGCCTCCCCACACCCTGTAACTACCGCCTGTGAGCTTGGGGTGTGCCAACCACTGCCTATGCATCCGGGAACACTAGCCACTGGTTTTTCCTGCCACAATCCCTCTCCACCAGCCACCCCTCTTGCTGGTCTGGGTGAATCGTTGTCGGAGTTCCGTACAATTCAATTTTCTATCTGTTCTGGATTTTTTTTTGGTTCTAAATTTTTGTTGTCCTTAATTTTGGTTGTGAGAGGAGGCACAGTGTCCACCTATGCCTCCATCTTGGCTGGAAGTCTTGTGATTAGTTCTTGAAGTCCAACAATTACCTCAGCATTTTTATCATTAATTCCACCTTAATCAATTGAATACACTGAGTTGAAAAAGAATTAGCACAAGAAATTGATGGTATCAATTTTAACATGGATTGTAAACCTAAGAAAGCTAATCTAAAGATATTTTGCTTCACTCCTGCTTTCTTTATGAAAAAAATATATGTAGTTTACCCATGTTCATAGGATATTTTATCTTGTCAAAGATAAAAAGTTCGGATCAGCTCAGGGACTGCAAGACCCTCCTTCTAATGACAGGACTAGGCTAACTAACTACCTTCCAGTTAATTAGCCTAGTTTGTTGTTGCTGTTGTTTTAACCAGTTTTTAAGAAGTGTAAATTAGTAAAACATTAGGTGATTTAGCTGTTACTTAGAGGCTAGATAAGACACTTGAAACACAGTTAAAAATAATTCAGAACACTAAAGAGGACATAAAATGAATATTTCCCCCCATCAGCTGCCTCTCCCCAGAGGTGACCACTATAAACAGCTATTTGTGACTCCTTTAAAACATTTTAAAAACATCTGCAATGTTTTTTTGTTGTTATTTTTTGCTTTTTGTTTTTCATGATAGTCCACTATTACTTTTCCTTCTTTAAATGTCACATTGTATATTGCTTTACATAGTAACTAAGTCAAAAAATTAAGACTGTTCCATGAAGAGTGCTTTGGAGTCTGATTACAGCTCACATCCTGAACGGAGGCAGCAAAGGACATAATACAGTACAGGCAGGCACTGTAGGACATGGTTCGTGTTAAACTACTCTAAAAGGCACATAGTGTAAATGTGTGATTCAAAGGTTTATTTTGGTCTAGAATACTTATGCTAACGGAAGATTCAGTCATCTAAAGATTTAAATGAATAGTTTGTCTAAGGCAATGGCAAGATGCAGAGATGTATAAAGCTGGCAAATATAGTCTAGCTGGATACTGAGAAAGAAAAGAAAATGTGTTTAGCAAACTTATGTCAATCTCTCCCACCAGACTTAACAAGAAGTTCTGGGAAATTTCAGGCAACGAAGATAGGATAAAGATATGTGGTCTCTTTTTAAGTGCTAGTTAGATGAGAAATAACTGAGTCAATTAACTGCTAAAAAACTGAGAAAGCTAAACCATTAGTAAAAAATTCACCTAATTTTTTAAACTTAATAATCATGTTATATTAGAGAAGTCTAATTTGAAATGTTATGTTTTATAACTATAATGATTTGCTTTTTGTACACAGATGTATCCTATCGTTAACAGAACAGGAAATTATAAACTTATTTTCTCAGAAGTGGCTAGGGATACTTTTACATTAAAGTTAGTAATTTTTTTGACTGATGACCTTTGTAACTGATTTTTAAACTCAGAATTGGTGGAATAAACATAATGGTCATAGCCTTCTTGGCAAAAGGCTATGGTAGATGTTTATAGTGGGTTTTTATAAATGTAGTTCTCTTACCTGTTTTTCCAAATGTAGTTATTACATTTTTACCTAAATTCTGCCTCTCTTGGCCATATGGTAAGTTCACTAGACACATCTACAAGTTATATACATAAGTTATATCCTTAGGCCAAACAAAAGAGGTCACCTAACTCACTTTGGTCCCTTAAGTAATTTACTCAGGATCCATTATCTGACATCAAAGTCAAGTTTATGAGAGAAAAACACCAACAATGTAAAATCCCAGTAGTTTGGAGGTGAATTTAAAAAGCTCCCAAGTCAGTGCTTTCCTCGAATGTTGAATAATTCACTATGGCAATACAGGTATGAACCTCCAGCAAAAGTTACACTTGAACAATTAAGAAAGCAGGAGCCAAACAAATGACTTCAGGAATAGAGAAATTGATGGTTTCTCATAGTACTATGCCAAATTAGATTTTCACATTAACAAGTGTATGAAACACCCAAGCATCACCAATGACATACTGGATTAAGTTTGATTACAGAAAATAGCCTGAAACCAGGATTATTCCCTAAATGTAATTGTGGATTCTATACACTTGGGTACAAAACCCATTTATATTATTTGGAAAATTTTTATATTCATAATGCAATACCTACTCTTTTGCAAAGTTCTTTACAATTCCTCATGTTACCCTGACCAACTACCAAATGTATACATTTTTGTGAAGGCTCAGAAGGTGATGCAGGTGTTACTTACAGGCTAGATAAGAAACCTGAAACACAAGGTCACATCACAGTGCACTGTAGGTATATGAGGACTGTCAGGAAAAAGACCAGCCATTGTTAACAAAGAACGGTTTGTACATGACATCAATGTAACCTGGCAGCCAAGGAGAGTGGGCTGGAATGCTCATGCATGAACAACGATGACTTCACTGTATGAGTTAGTGGGGGCCGTGGACACTATTGAGTGAGTATGTGTACTGTGTGGCTGTGGCATTCAAAATGACTGCATGAGGACAGCAACAATGAATCTGCATCAAATTTTGCATTAAGCTTGAACATTCCTCTGCAGAAACTGTCTGGATGATTCAGAAGACTTCAGGTATGGGCAACTGGTGATTGGCAGCTTCATCACAACAATGTGCCCGCTTATGCATCACATCCAGTGCAGAGTTTTTTTGAGAAGCATCAAATCACCCAGGTGATTCACCCCACTTACAGCCCAGACTTGGTGCTCTGAGACTTCTGTTTTTTTGCAAAACTCAAATCACCTTTGAAAGAGAAGAGATTTCAGACTGTCTATGAGATTCAGGAAAATATGATGGGGCAGCTTATGGTAATTAGAACTGTGTGAGGTCCCAAAATGCCTACTTTGAGGGGAACTGAGATGTCATTGTCCTATGCACCATGTTCTTGTGTCTTATATCTTCTTTGGTAAATGTCTCTATTTTTCATAGTAAATGACTGGATATTTCTGGATAGACCTTGTATAGATTTGGGCACATACATAGTAGAAAGGGTATATACTTCAGAGTAAAACCAGGATTTAACTCCCAACTCTATCACTTTCTACTTAGAGGATTTCAGATAAGTCTTAATCTCAGCATTAGCTTCTTTTTCTGTAAAACAGGGATGATTCACTTATGTAACAAGTATTTATTGACCACTTTTTATGTGTCAAATAGTACTTTACATGGGTTACATTAGAATTAGAGATAATAAAACTTGGCTGGTATTCATTACTGGTACATATGGTTACCCACTTGCAAGGGCAGACACCTGCCCAGTAAAGCAAGGTCAAAATCAGCAGGCTGAAACCAAAGGAATTCCTAACAGGAGACCGAAATACATGGGATTCCAGGTGATATGAAATTTGTTTGCTTTCCAGGGATTAATGAGTTATTGGTATTCATTATGGATCCTTATTTGTTTTCTCCAGTTATTCCAACTAAACTCAGTCAAGAGCTTTCTACAAAGTTTATAAGGTACAGTCTGACCTCTAATTTGAATACTTTGGGGGAAGGATGTAAATGTTTTAAAGATTTGCCAAGTTGCCTTTAATTCAGGAGGTTTTCAAAGAAATACAAAAAGAAGACCCTTTCTGGTATATTTACTTAATGGTTAGTCTAATCTACACGTAAAATAAATTACTTATATCTGACTAAAAAAGAAGAATGGAATCAAGAAAATAAACACATGAGATTCGGCAAAAACTATAGTTAGGATCTCAAATTTTCTCAATTGCCAGTTGTGCCACTTCGAAAAAGTCTCAAGATTTTTATATCTGTTTTCTCAGGAGTAAAATAAGTATCTTAACAACTCTTACCTACAGAATTATTGCAAGGATCAAATGGGATAACTGTCAAAAAAATGATCAGTAACCTACAAAGCACTAAAAAACATAAATTATTCTAGAGTAAGTAGGAACTAAAAATGACCCCAAGATATCTCTTTTAATAAAGATATTAATATGGATAAGTGGTAAAAGATCTGCAAAAATTATTCTGGATGGAGGAGTGGGTCATTTGCAGCCACAATAGTAATAATTTGGCTTGCTTAGTAATGAGGAAGGATCACGGGACTTCATAGCTAACAAGCAACAGTCATTTCTAAATATTATAGTAGAAAAAAACATGTATGGATAAGACCACTAGCAATTAAAAAAAATCTAAGAGGTGAACTGACTTTTAAATTAAACCAATAAGATACGAAGGGGCACTTCCCCAAAATGGAATTGAGTTATAAAAAACTGTGTTTTTATTCTTACATGTTTAAACTTCAGCCACCTTCAAAGTACTCTCCATTTGATGCAATAACACCTATCGAGACATTTTTTTTCCTCTGCTCAGAACAGATTTTGAACTCGTCAATTTTGATGCCTTTGAGTGCTGCTCCCATTGTTGTTTCACCTCTTCCACATCAACAAAACATTTCCCTTTGAGGACTTTTTTCATCTAGGGAAACAAAAAACAGTTGCTCAGGGCCAGATTGGGTGAATAGTGAGGATGCGGCACAATGGTCACGCCACTTTTGGTCAAACGGCTGAACACTTGGTGCATTGTGGGCAGGTGCGCTTATAAATCACCCATCATGAAATGGGCAAATGCACTGAAAGAGTCTTCAAAAAAATTCACTGAAGCCAAACACAGCCTCTCACAACGAAGCCAGCTGGAGCACTACGACAGATGGGTTCCATGAACACTCACCTAGTGGCGGAAGCCTGAACTACAAGAGCCCATCCTCCAGAAGATAATTCATTTTTTGGGGGGGATCCCTCCATGTATATCAGCTATAAGTTAAGTTTCTAGAAATGCTTCTTGTCATGAGAAAAATTTCCTTGTCACCAGGTTTTTTAGGGTAGTTTTAAATTCATGTGCTAAAGTTCACCTGCAGATTGTTACTTCTATAGAAGCTTTTAACCCAGTGCCAAGCACTGTACTAAGATTAAATAAAGTTACTGATGATGTACTATTACTAAAAACTATACAGTAATTTTTTAAAAAACAAGATGAAATTTGAAGTTTTAGATGCAACAAATGTGACAATACATACTCATAAATTTATTTTTAATCTAGGTGTGTGAAATGTAAAAATTTCTTATTCTAGTAACTTCAGTAAAAACTCTTCATCATAAAAGTAAGCAAACTAAAAGAAATGATGTAGCACTAATGTATATAGAAATGATATAGCATCTGCTAAAATGGTGGTTGTATCATTATTTTACAACTATGTATCAGTTTAAGTAGGTTTAAAAATAAAAAATCCTGGACTAAGTGACAAAGAGGTCTCTGCAGAGATATGATGGTACCCTGATGGGGGAGGGGGCAGTAATGAACAGAAAATTTTACATGCCCAAGGCAGTAATGAAAGTGTTCGTCACATAGATACAGGTAAATTCACCAGTTATACATGGAGCAGCCAAGACTACCAGATTTGTTAACAATGAAATTCATATTTTTAACTTTACAAAATATTTTAATCTATCTTTTATTTAGTGAATGATAAAGAACTAAACAGTGATTTCTGCCACTACTGTTCAGTATATGAAAATACAATTTAGAGAGCAATGTCAAAAGACAAATTTCTTACCATGAATAGATCCCACTGACCATGTCATAATTCTGACATGAAGCGTTCACGCTGCTTGGCCCAGCTGCTTTAGAAATAAGGAGCACCACCAAGCCCCTCAACTGGAGGTTATTCCGGTTGTCTTGTACAAGCCCTCTGCCAACAAATAAAAAGGTTAAGATTAATACACTCTCATAAGATCAGTCATATCATGTTAGCAAATTGCTACAAATATGCCCATACTACCCAAATCAGACAATGGAACTTGTTGAAAAGAAATAGGATTGGGGGAAGAAAGAGAAACAGGATTGGGGGAACAAGAGGAAACACCGAGTTCCACACACAAGTGGAGAACCCCGAGGCTGGCTGTAAAAGTCGCAATCTCAAACTGTGAGCTTGATGATCCCGCTTTCTCCTCTTTCTGGGTTTTTCCCACTGTCTATGCCCGGCCTCAAAATATTAACCATTTGCTCTGATAACAAGAAGAAACCATAGTTTTAAACTGCTTGTGGTAGTTGACAGCAACTGAGATAAATACAGACTACATGGCTTAGATGAAGAGACATTATTTGGTGATGGTGGTAAAGGGGAGTGATAAAAAATTATTTCAGTTTTCACAGCTAAAGAAGCAGCTCAAAGAATGAAGGGATTAAACCTAATCCAAATGACTCAAAATGTGTTTGAGAAGTAAAATGGAAATTAATATCATGAGGAATTATCTTGCCATTTCCTATTACTTATGCAAAGTATTATGACTCTAGGCAACAATGAAGCTCTGACTCAGAACGTTTTTTTTTTTTTTTTTTTTGCTATGAGGATTGAACTTTTATAATTACTACTATAACTAAGGCCAGGAATACTTTCTTGGAACATGCTGTTATTTTTTTTTTCTCGTTGTTCTTTTATTTTTAAGTATTCCAAATGGTTGTCATACAAGAACTAGATGGCATCATTAGTCTGGATAATATAATAAATTAATATTTAGAACAATGCATATGAGCAATAATCAAACAGATCACATTGCAGCATATGTAAACAATACACAAATATAATTTTTTTTTCCAGCTTAAAATAACACAGGTTAATTGTCTTACAGTTCTGGATGTCAGAGGGTCCACAAGGACAAAATCAAGGTGTGAGCAGGGCTGTGTTTCTTTCTGGAGACTCTAAGGGAAAATTCATTTCCTTGCCTTTTCCATCTTCAAGAGTCTGCCTGCATTCCTTGGCTCATGGCCACATCACTGAGGCCTCGGCTTCCATTGTCACGTCAACTCTGACAATCCTGTGTCTCTCTTATTAGGACCATTATGGTTATACTGGGCCCACCTGGATTATCTCCTTTTAAGGTCAGCTGATTAGTAAGCAGCCTTAGTTTCCCTTTGCCATGTAACCTACCTACCATATTCACAGGTTCCAGGAATTACGACATGGACATCTTGGATGAGGGGCATTATTCTGCAGATCACTAGCAAAAACTGAAAAACTTGAGTTATTACTGTTCAATGTAACCCTGACTACTCAGGTTGGCAAGGCCTAGGGAAACTAGGTTACACTTAGAAATTTTTACATTCATGAAAATAAAACAAGATGGCATATTAAACAAAGCAAATGTTGGTGACATGTTCTATGTAAAAAACTCGAAATTATGGTATCATGTTATTTTCTATGGACCATCTCTTGCTCAATATAAATGCTAGAGAATGCTTTTCCTCCATAGTTTTAGTAAGAAATTTATCCATTGATTTTGCTGTGTTGCAGATGGGCCCAGCTTAAAGATAGCTTTCTGGGGTTTTTTTCTTTTTCTTTTTTTCCTGTGTTTTAGTCCTTCCTCCCAATCAAAACCTTTCTGATTTTACAGTTGAATGTCCCTAATTGTTTCTATTTCCAAATTTATGAGATCATCTTTACCCAAAATGATCTCTCAGTGGAAAGGGCAGACTGGTAAACCTAGGGGAAACAATTATCCATAAAGGAAACTGGCCTTTGGGAAAACAAACACAAGTTCATTCAACGAAAATGCTGTTCTTGCTGCCAATCAGCTGAGGGGTAGCTGGAGGCACCCAGGAAGTTGTTTCTTTTCCCTCTTTCCTAAAATAGCCCTAGATCCCCATCATGGGGATTGAAAACGAATTTTGTTATTAATTTACCTCTTGTACAGGTTTGGTCCCTCTTTATTTATCTAGGCTTCTCTCTCCCCACACCTCCTCAGGCGCCTGCAGGGTTCAGGCCATGGGAAGAGCTGCCACTTTGGGAAATCCCAGCACTCTCACACCTGCTGGTCTGGGCAGCCTCTCCCTTGTTTGTCGGACAAGATCTTCCGAGCCCCAACTCAACATGTCTACCATTCTGTGCAAAACACTGCCCCCATCTCAAAGACTGCTGAGTCCAGGCCTCTGAATGCCTGGAGCAAGAGAAGAGAACTGGACTTAATAAGTACATTTTTAAAATCATCATAGATAGTCTCGATACTCATACCCCACCAAGCCCTGAGATGGCTGTGCTGTGCGCATGTTCTCACTGTCTAATGGTGTGCTGTGATCTTGCAAGGACACTATGAGTCAAATCTTATCTCACATTTCAGCTCAGCAAAGTTTAGAGAGATTGGAAATGTGCCCTAAATGATGGAGTTGGTAAGTGCCAATGTCAGGCTTCAGCACCAGTCAGAGGCCTGATAACCTTAAGCTTAAGCCCATGACCTTAACCTCCCTATATACTGCCTGAGCACTATAGGCAGAAGCTAAGGGTATGGGCAGGCCACAGAGGTGGCCTGCTACAGTAGACCAAACATGCACTGTCATGAGAAAACTTTGGCTTAAGTAGCGCAGGGGCCACTTGCTTGCTGTGTCATCTTGGGCAGGTCATTTGGCCTCTCTAAGCCTCACTCAGTTTCCTCATGCCTATCTCATGCCCTTATTGTGAGGGTCAGGTGAATGAGCCCATGAATACCCAGATGACCTTTCTCAACTGAGCATCAGAGGGCTCTTATCAAGGGGCATCAGGGAAGGCTTCCTGGCAGAGGTAGCAAAACAGATACAAGGAACAGAAGTCTCCGGTCCATCCTGTGACCCTGGGGCAGATACTGGGCAGACAGGGAGAAGACACAAGAAGAGGCCCAGCTGCACAAGCACCGGCCTCCAGAAGTTTTCCCAGATGCTGTAAGAATGTAGGTGGGACAGTCCTTGGCTAAGTCACATCCCACTGCTCAGGGAATCAGCTGTGCTGGGGAGGGGAGGGGAGGGGATGGAAGAGATGGGGAGGAGGGGAGGGAGATAAAAAGTAGAGGAGAAGAGAAGAGGGGAAGGGGGAGGGAGAAGAGGGGAGGAGAGAAGATGAGGGGAGAGGAGAGGGCAGGGGAGGGTAGGAAGGTGGAAAGGAGAGGCCTCTGGGGAGAAAGCTCCAGTCTCACTAAAGTGTTAAGTCAGTGCCAGAGGCAAGTCTCACTCTAGGGAGGGGTTCACAGTGGGCTCCCTTCCACTGAGCCACAGGAGGGCTCATCTGGTGAACAGAATGCCCTGCTGAGTGTGTGAAAGGGGGTCCTAGTCCAGGCTGTGCTTGGCATCTCAGCTTCCTCATTTGAAACAAAGGTCAATATATCTGCACTAGGACCCACTTCACTGCAGTAGGAGAAGTAAGTGGGATAAAGAAAATCAAAATTATTTGTAATATATAAAGTATCAACACAAAAAAACAATAATCGTGGTCTTCTGTGGGCTGGGGAACTAGGTGGCAAGGGGACTTTGCACTATGTCCCCTTTATATGTTTTGATATTTTGAAGATTTTACTTATTTACTTTTAGAGAAAGGAGACAGGACTGAAAAAGGAAGGGAGAGAAACAATGATGTGTGATTGCCTATTGCACACCCCCAAATGGAGACCAGGCCCATAATTCAGGCATGTACCCTGACTGGGAATTGAACCAGTGGACCTTTGGGTTCGTAGACTGGAGCTCAATCCACTGAGTCACCACAAATATATTCTTGATTATGGTAAAAAACCATTAAAAATTTGTATTATAATACTTCATTTATTATTAAGACTTTCATGAATTTAGAACAAAGAATCAACTGAAATTAATTATGTTAACTAATCCAAAATTAATGAGTTAGTCCACTATTTAAGAAAAATCTTTGTTCCTCATGCCTCCAAACAGGATTTTGAAAAAGGGACACTTCTTGCCCTTTCATTAGTTTCAAAATAAGAGAAAGCTTTAACTATCAACAAATGAATCTAAAAAAAACAAACAAACTAAGGAAACGCCCAGAAGAGTTACAGATATGGAGATCACTTGGAGGGCTATCAGCTGGGAGGGAGGAGAGGGAGAAAGGGGGAAAAAGAGCAGAGATTAAGAAGCATAATTGATAGGTATGAAGTAGACAGGGGGATGTTAGGAATAGGAAATGGTGTAGCCAAAGAACTTATATGTACAACCCATGGACATGAACTAAGGGGTGGGGGATTGCTGGAGGGAATTGGGGGTACCAGGCAGTGGAGGGCAAAGGGGGAAAAATTAGGACAACTGTAATAGCATAATCAATAAAATATATTTAAAGAAGAGAGAGTTTCAGGCTCTCTGCAAAGTGTAAATTACAGCTGTTTCTTGACATATTTTCTCCTCAATCTTGTCAGTGATCTTCTGCAAGTTAGAAGGGTTAATGATTTTTAAAAATAAGTTCTAATTTCCTATGAAAGGAAGTTAAATTAAGGTAATTAAGCTATATCACAGTAGAAACAATCATCGGGATATCCAAAGCTCTTTATTATTGTGCAACAATCTGCTTAATCTTGTAGACCTTAACCACAGAGAGGCTAGAAAGCATCCTATTTTAGAAAAAGAAAATGTAAAATGGGAATTCTTTGTAATTTTTTTGCTTAAAACTACAAATTTTAACTTGTGCTACTTACCCTTATTTCTGTATCACCTAAGGTGACTCTTTATTCTTCCATTTCTGTATAACAATATTAAAGAGAGGGTCTAAATCGGCTCCTAATTCTAGAACGGGAAAAGAGGAAGGTGAGGATATGAGTGCAAGCTTGTGTGTGTGTGTCTATTTCGGGGGTTAAGCCTGGTTAGGGTAAAGGACATGATGACATAGTAGGAACCCTAAGAGGCTAACCTTGGGATAAGTCTGACCATGTCAGACTGATGAAACAGCCCTGGTAACCATTCTGACAACACCTTCTTCAAACTTCTCAGAGATAAGACCTTTCACAGGGGACACACACACACAAACTAATAGTAGCAGCAGCAGCAACAACAAACACATATTGTACTTTATATATGCCAGGAACTGCTCTAACCATTTACTGCATATTAGCTACAATTCATTCACAACAACTCTAGAAGGAAGGTAGCTCGGTTACCCTGATTTTACAGTGGAGAAGAATGAGGGAGACAGAGATCAAGCAACTTGCCTAGGTACCACAGCTAGTAGGCATCAGAGCCTTGATAGAGCCAGGATTTGAACTCAGGCCAACTGGCTCTTGAGTCTGTAATGATTCTCCATCTGCTTCATCTCACCAACAAAACTATTTGCTAAGCCAAACTAAAACAGTGCTCCTTTAGAAACAGGTTTGAAAAATCTTTCCATTCAGTAGTTGTGTGACTCACATTATCACCTTTTCTATAAAATGAGGTTAATAATGTCTACTTTCCACAGTCATTGTATGGAAGAGACAGCATGAATAAAGTAGACAGCACTGGGGAAGCACATGGTAGGTGATTGAATGATCAGAAAAGCACATTCACTTTCTAACTTTTTTGCCATCTATTTTTTCTCAACTCCTATTTCTCTTTCTTTTACTCTGTTTCTCCTTCTATCTCTCAAAGCCCTCCCCACTTTACTAGCATATATAATCTCCTATAAATATTGTTTCCTTTTCTACCTCCCAAAATAACAGAAATTAAATTCTTCCTAGCTCCCACCCCAAACATCACATATCATTAAAACATTTTTCACTTTCCAAATGCATTATTGAAAAGGTCAGGACAAGCAAACATAGTGGACTGGTTAGCAGAACCAAGAGAGCAGTCAGAAAAGCATACCATCTAACCAGTAATTTTCACATAAGAGAGGAGTTAACAATCTGGAGAATAGATTAACAGCTTGAGTAAATTATATAATTGTTTCCAAAACACCTCTTCTTTAAATTCACTTCATTAACACCCTTAAAAAAAAGTACAACCATAAGAGAATAAGAAAATTTGCTTCTCAGCATTAAAAAACCCCAGGGCTCTAAATCTACAGAGATACCATGTTCCACGTAGTCCAGGTCACACTTCACCTGGAACACTTGATTTATATTCAGTGCCTCTCTTAAGAAGGGACACTGACAAGTTGGAGCACATGCAGAAGATGGTGAAGTCATGCGTGACTGAAAAAAACAAACAATGGATGCTAGCTGGGAGAATGGTAAGGTTGGTGTTCTCAAATTTATCCAGTCAAAAATGTAGTTGGTGCTTATTATGTGCCAGGCACAATGTTAAACAGACAGAGGGTAACATGATGATGAGCTCTGGTGAGCTGTAATCTTCCTTCGTGTGGATAATACAGTCTGGATTAAAAATCATAATAAAATGAGGCATGAACAAGGGCTGTGAGAGTGCAGAGAAGGGGCAACTAACATAATTGGGGGGAGCAGAGCCCAGAGACCTCCCTGAGACCTAAAGGGTAAGGAGGAAGTAGCCATCGGACCTGAAGCGGGGAGGGGAAGTAAAAAACAGGTGTTTTGAAGAAGAAAATGTGTGTGAAGGTATGGAGAAGAAAGAGGAGGACACATTGGTTCTGTATTTCCAGAACCAATACAGCAGGAGCACAGTAAAAAGGACAGGGAAGATTAGTTAGGAATAGCCCCTTCCAATAGTCCAGGTGAGAGATAATGAGGGCCTAAATCAGGCCAGCGGCAGCAGGGGTGGAAAGGAAAAGTTGAATGATGGCAACAGAATGGAGGTGGAATAGGACAGTGTGGTCAACTGACAGCATGTGGGAGACATTGGAAGGGATCGATCGCTAAAGGAAACATAAGGGCTAAATTTCAGATTCAAAGATGTTTCAAACGTGTGATGATGCTAGCATTAGCAGAGACTGGAAAAAAGGAGAGTTAATGGGGAATTAATGAGTTAGTTTTGGACATGTTAACTCTGAATGCAAGGACTTCCAGATGGAGACGCCCAGCAGGCAGCTGGAAATGCTGTGGGTATAGATTTGTGAAGCATCTTCCAGAGGTGATGGCTCAAGCAGCAGAAACTGATAGATGAGTTTTGGGGGAGAGAAAAAAGAGAAAAGAAGGGAAGGGCAGGGAAGAGAAGAGAAGAGAAAAGGAATCATAGAGAATTCCTGTACTTAGGGGACCAAGGAAGGATGAGTCACCAAGAGAAGGAACACAGTATGTCCTCAAGCAAATCAACGGGTCTCCGTAGACAACCAGAAAGAAATGGGGACATACACGCACACTGGAGGCCAGTGTGGCGTACAGAAACAGTGCCAGTTGTTGCCCCTTCTGTGCACTTTTATGGCCCTTATTATAAATCTCTAGTTTGGCACTTAAAACAATGAATAATAAAATGGTAACAATGACACAGACAACAACTACAACCTACTATAATAAGCCAGGCATGTGCTGTTTTACATGCATTTGATTTAATTTTCACAAAAACCATACACAGTATCTGGTAATATTCTTTATAGATGAGGAAAATTAGCGAGAAGGCTTAGAAAAGTGAAATAATTACCAGTCACACTAGCTGACTAGTAATGGAAGTATCAAGATTTAGACATAATTTGGACTCCAGAGCCCAGGCTCACTATGCTTTTGGCCTTGCTGTATTTGTTCACAGGTACTCCCTCCTAAGTCTGTGAGAACCTCAAGGGCCCTCAGGCTTAGTCATCTTTGGATGCCCTGTGCCCAGCAGAGTAACTGACACAGGTCTCCTGAAAAATGCAAATGAGAGAATAAATACCTTCAAGAAGTAGAGCAGCAGACTCTCCATGTTATATATCTCACAACCTGTTATACACTATTCCCAGCTTTCCTCATCTTAGTCCTGTTACCCATGTGCCACACCCAACCATTCAGTTCCGAAGTCTTGAATCCTTATTCCTAAATCATAGCGGCTTCTTTGAAAGCAACAGCCCGACAGGAGAAAAGCCCCAATACATTCTAAAAAGCATGCTGAGATTTATTTTAAAGCTATATCAAAAAGTTACTGTATATGAGAATTATGCTAGATTAAAGGACCTATTCCTTAAGCTTTAAATAGAGAGAACACAGTAAATCGGAGTGCTTATGTGTTTTGTTTTTTCATTTAGGAGAACCGACTGAATTGGCAGCTGCATCAGTGTCCATGCGAGAGAGCTGCCCTGATTTGGACAGAAAATTGGGGTGGTTCCAGATGGGGAGTTGAGGTAGGATGGTAGAAATGGGGCATGAGGGAAAACTTTGGAGATTTATGCTTAAGCACTCTAACTTATGCCAGTGATGCAAACCACCATCTTTTGGTAAATTTGAATAAAATATTAAGGAAACAATTTACTGCCTTCAAGGGACCATCGCCTCTGAGTCAGCTCAAAGCACCTCAAAGAAAAACTGAATGGGAAAGAATCAGCACCAGCCAGACACCCATGAGGGAGAGAACTCCCTCCAATAGAGGTGTGGAGTTTGTTTTACTACTTTATTACCACTCTTTCATATATCCAATTCCAACAAATCAATTCAGAAAATGTAAGCATAAAAGATGGGTGTCAAATCTAACATCTGTGAGATGGGTTGACTGGTAAGATTCCCAATAATGCTTGTGACTATAATCCCCAGTTAAAAAAATTTAAATGTAAATACAGATAATTGAAACAAAAGATTTGACAACAATTTGAAGTTTTTGCTAAAGAACCGTAGGAATATTCTGATCTTTTCTTTTTTGTAACACTGAGTGACCTGTTAAATTGATTTTGTGACCCACTAATGAGTTGCAAACTGCAATCTTTTGAAAAATACCATTTTAAGTCATGTGATAAATTAAGTCAAAAGGATTGGAAGTATAACGTAAAATTACATAGAAATAGAGTTATCAGTATTTAAAAACAGAATATCTGTCCACACACTAGAATAAATTTAGTGTTGCCACAAAGCATTCAATTGTTTTAATAACATGAGAAAATATTTAGAATGTTAAATGAAACAAGACAGAAGAATAAAAAATTGCATATACAATATGATCTCAGTTATGTACAATACATGAATATAAACAAGGCCAAGGACAAAAACTAGAAAAAATAGGGAAAATCATTAATATTTTAAATCTGGGTATCATTATATAGGTGTTCAACATACAAAGTGTAGTTGTATTTTTCTGTGTTTAAAATATTTTGTTTAAAAAAAGTGAAAAGAAACAAGATAGGAAGAACATATACCCGAATGGTAACAAGTGTTAATCAATGGGTTTTTAGATGAAGGGTGATTTATTTTCTCAATTGTATCAGAGCAGAGATCTCTTTTTAAGTCTGGAGGAAAAAATATCATACTTAAAAAATAATAGAATTTTAAGAAGGCAAATGACTTACTAAATTACATTTGTGTTTCTCATTTAAGGAAAAAATTTAGCCCACATTTAATGAACCCGAGTCCTGGGTTGGGTATCTTTTGAGTTCTCATATTTCACCTTTAATTCTCTAAGATTTAGACACAAGGCAAAAGTTTAAGTGTTATCAAAGAAGTGATGTTAAAAAACATATGTATAATTAACAATTCAAAGATAGTGATATTACTCAGTTGTAAAAGAAAAAAATTAACACTCACAGAAATTGTTTTTTAAAGCACTATAATTTGAGGGAGACTGAAAATAGTCTGCATGTCACAGATTTTTATATAAAATTAGCAGAAGAACTGGAGGTTAATTTCTACTGACAAAATGACCCAAATTGTATTATTCCTGCCATAACTATCTTGAGACTAAACTGCCCTGGACTTGAAACAACTTTAGGGCCTGAGGTGACCAGCTTTTGGAATCCGGGAGCTATAGCAGCCGCTGAAATGGCTCGAGGGCCACACGTACATCCCCCACGAATTAGATCCCTGAGGGACAGCTGGGCCAAGGAACTGGCTCACCAAAGCCCTCCCTAAACTGCAATTAGGTTTGATGGGCATGTGGCAGAAGACTGGCGCTGGAAAAAAGGAAGTAAGAGAAGAGAAAATAGAATGGGGGTAGGGCAGAGGGGTTGCTGAACAGGGGGAATCAAGTAGGAGCTTTTCAGAAATGGTTATTATCAAACACCAGTAGTTTAATAAAATGATTGAAATGAAAAAGAAGTATAAAATAATGCCATAATTGAGCAAGTTTGCAGCAAGATGTAGGCTGGCCATCTTAGAATTAAACTTACCATCTGAAAAACAAAAACAAAACCCACAAAGATTTCCCTGCTCAAATGGTAACTGAAGATTTATTTTAAAATACTAATGTAGTAAAATAGGGCCATTTTAAAAAATAATATTTTGGTCATACTGAAAAATCTGTAAAATGATCTCATAGAGTAATTTTTTACATACAGACCCCCTTTGTTCACATTTTAAAAAATCAATTTCGTGTTGAAGCAAAGGGGCAGAAAAATTGAGTGCTGGAATACAGGCATCATTACACTCCACAGACATACGAAACTCACACCACCACTCAAGCAGTGACACTGGCTAAGAGCTACAGCGCTGTGAATTACACCTCGCACTACCACAGTCCGTCTGTGCGGAAATAAATCAACCAGACGTGCATGAGTGCTCCCTGACGTTCAGGGCTTTTCTCAACTCGCAGTTCCGATTCCAACAGACAGTTACTCAAATGCAAGAGAACTGGTCTCAGATGAACCTTCTATAATTTTCTATGGTTTTATTCAGTTAGCATAAAAGCATGTTTTTATTAAAAAGAATGTTTCAACGTAAGTAATAAATATTTATTTAGTAATTCACATATCAGTCCTATTAGATAATGAAGGTGGTTCAACTGTGCAAAAGTTAAGAGAATTTGCATCAGAAAAAGTTGGAAAGGCAGTTTGGCTTTTACATAACATATTACCAAGAGGCTAAACTCAAATGCACAAGATACAATAGCAGATGAGAGAAGGTAGTGAAAACAAGCAAGCTGAGGAAAAAACGATGAAACACTTTATAGAGAACTAATAATACCTCAGGGGCAAATTGGGGTGAGGTTGGTGGAGGAGCAAAGTGAAATACAACATGGATTTTAGAGGGAGAATTTAGTTTTAAAAAAATGAATAGAAAAACAATCAAAAGCTGAAGCTACATTATTGCAACATGATGGTTCAGAAATCTAGGGCAAAAATTTTAAGAAAACCTCATCTATTTTTCCAAAATCAGCACTGAAATCAAGGTACAGGAGACCAAAGCATAGGAAAATCAGAAGTGATGGGCGGCAGGACACAAACTGCTCGTGTTCATCTTCCACAGAAAGATTTTCCACCAGAGAAAAGATCCTATTGTTGGCTGCCTCAGTTCAAACCTATTAGCTCTCATAATCACAAACACTGCCTTCCAAATGACATTGAGACCTTACAGATATCTAAAGCAGCCACCAACAGAGGTAGTAAAGGGAAAGGATTTCTATGAGTGGCATCTCTCAAATTATGTATGTCAACAAAAAATAATCATTTTTTTTTAATTTAATTTACCTGGTATTATTAATAGGATGGCATCAATTGAATGAAGAGAGAGAGAGATACTTGCAATAAATTACATACAGGTTATTCTAGCCAATTTAATCCTCAGAGAACAATAGCACTTCTCTACTCTAGCAGGCCAAAAAGGTCAGGGAAGAAATCCTCATTTACCAGTTGCCAGCAAGTTACCTGGAGGCAGACTGTCTCATCTACCCTAGTATATCCCTAAGCCTTCATTGGTGCCAGCTCATCTAACCTGACAATCATCCCATGTGGTGGTAGTTTTTTTCTTTTCTTTTTTCTTTTCTTTTTTTGTACAGAGAGGAGAAGGGAGGGAGAAAGAGAGGAAGAGAAGCATGGATGAGAGAGAAACACTGATCAGCTGCCTCTGGTACATGCCCTGACAGGGATGCCAAACCAGCAGCCTAGGTATGTGCTCTGACCTGAAATCAAACCTGCAACCTTTTGGTTTATAGGACGATGCTCCAACCTAGTAAACCACACTGGTCAAGGGCAGTTTTTCTCATTTTATTGATGCAAATACTGAGGCTCACAGGGATACTTTATTTTCTCCATATCAATGATTATCACTTACATACTACATATTTGCATTCATTTGTTTTAGTTATTATTTCTCTTCCTGGACTAGAATGCAACCATGTTATAGCATATTTACTTGTCCACGGTTATATCTCCAGTGCTTAGAATAGTGCCTGGCACATACAGATATTCAATGAATATTTGTTTAATGAGTTAATAAGTTAAACTACCCAAAACTATACAGCCAACAAGTGAGAGACCTGAGGTTCAGTTCAGATGTCTGCCTGCAAAGCCCATATTCACCCAACGAGGAGAGATAATGATCACAGCAGCACTAAACAGAGAGAGTAAAAAGGAATGAAGGCTTAGAATTGGGGCTCACAAAGTACCTTTTAGGTAAGAAGTGTGAAAAAATGTCTAAAGTTCATTTCTCCTAAGCACCTCAAAACCTCCCTTGATTATAGGTCTGTATATTGAGAACTGGGCAAGCAGTTGAGTGCAGCCTTCTCCTTATGGGCAAGTTCAACAACCCTCCCAGGCAGCACAGATCGGAGGATTTGCAGTCCATTAAACACAGAGCCATGGGAAGTCTTGAATAGCCCATTCACACGGAGGCTGAGAAAAGTCTGCACTGCAGTGAAAGTGCTGTCCAGGTTATAAACCACAACTGAAAAACAACAACAAAAACCTTCAGACTGCAGGAGCAGCCAGGGTCTGCGTGACAGCCAAGGAGTCTTGCAGTGAAATGAGCATCTTCATAGGTCCAGCTTGTGGCCTATGGCCCTGTGCCCTTATGGTGGTCTGTGACAGTCGATTCTCTAAAATAGTCCACAAAATTATAACTTTTACAGAAGGAGAAGATCACATTTTTCTTTATTCTTTACTGAAAACCTTGGGTCCTTTCCTTGAAAATGGGCAGAGTGCGAGTTTCTCCATGAAAATAGCTGATTAAAGAGCTACTCAGTTAAAAGAATATATATTCTATGTGTTTATTTCTAGGAATATATTAAAATAAGACAGGAAATTTATGTTTGGAGACTTTTTGTCCCCACCCTAATAGTTGTATTTGAGCCTAATTCATGCTAAAATGATTCATTTTTAAAGGTGAAAAAGTAAAAGAAAGCACTACAGCTACAAAGTGCTGGGACATGTCAAAAATGTTGTGGTCATCGTTAGGCTTTTCCCACCAGGATGCCAGTTCTCCCCCATAGCTTTCCTTCCCAGAAAACTGCAGTGCATGGGCTGCAAATGACAGCCCACTAGAAATGAGAAAAAAGTAATGACGTAAGTCACAGATTCTCCTCTCTCCCCAAATAAAGCAGTGGAGCTGACAAACATCTATCTGCCTATCCCTCTGACTGACATGTTAGGAGCAAAAGGATGGGATTTGGGAAGAAGGGAAGGAGCAAGCTATTCTTGTTACCACACGTACTATGGGGGTACACATTTTATACGCACTCGATAACTATGAAGCAGGTCCTACAGTTATTTCCATTTTACAGGTGAGAAAGCTGAGGCTTAGAAATAGGTCAGTTTCTTGTCCAAAGTCAAAAGCAGGTATAGACAAGTCAGAATTCAAAACTGGGACTGTATGACTCTAAAGCCGCTACTTTAATTACTGGTTTTTAAGTTGAAGTTCTTCGGTTCCCAGGGACCAGTAATGTTGACGCAAGGTTATGACATCAAATGGAAAGGTGGATGGCGTTTGGGAGCAAAACAAGCAAGCTAGGTTTTGTTTCTTGTAGGAACAAGGTTGAAAAGCCTTTAAACAATCCCTGGAATATCAAGTTAAAATAAATAGCTACTATCAGTAGTTTTTAAATTCTCTAACTATGCAAATAAAAAAATCATTGCTTATTTCAATGTGCTGACCTGCAGCACAATGCTTACTTCATATTTCTAAACTGAAATGTTTTCATCAGCACAAAAGTCACTTTATCAGAACAAACAAACAATAAATAGTCCTAGATTCCAAGCACTACTTATTAACAGACTACAGACCCAATCTTGGCCACGCTATCACAAAAAGATGAATGCAATAAAACCCATAGAAAGATGAAAGTAATAACCCCCAATAACAACTAGTATCTATTGCATGCACTACTCTTAGCACTTTATATGTATTTATTCACATAACCTCATCCATGACTGTAAGGTAATATTTTTTATCCTAATTTTACACATAGGGAAATTAAGTCACAAAGAAGTTAAGTGATAAGTAAGAGACAGGACCATAAGTAAGTGGTAGGGTCATGATTCTAACCCAGGCCTTATGACTAAAGAGCATGTTATTCAAGAGCTAAAAAGTGCTCCATAACACATAAGCACTGACCATCCTCACTGTATACTCTGGTCCCCATTCAATCTGGTCTCAAATGTGATATAAATAATATACCAGCTATTGCTTACATAAAATTTATTAAAAACTGTAGTTAAAATGCACAATTTATTTAAGTATGTCTAAAAGGTCTAATAGTCTCCCATTCTTTCCAAAAAAGCTATTATTCTCTATGACTGCATTCTTCCAAAATGTTCTTTAGTTAATTATAGTGAGATCTGGTAATTTCCTACCAATCAACATTAACAAAGCCATGTATACATTTCTGAAAATATTTGAAATGATAAAAAATATTTTCATTATTTTATGAGATTTTAAGGGAAAGGGCTCATAAGCTAAGACTTTTGGTAAAGGAGCCCATGAACCACAGAAACCTAACTTGATCAGTCCTGAGGCCTGTTGGGCCCGCATTTCACTATATCACAATTTTAAAAGGCTGCCAATAAATGTATTTTGTATCAAAGCAAACCTTTAAAAAAAAAAAAGCAGCAAAACAGTCATGTTTTTAAAAAGATCAGAAAGTTAACCAACACTAAGTTAGTATTGCTATTATGAATTTACCTTAAAAAGATTCTTTAACTTTGTAAGAATGGGCCATGATGATGATCTTCTAATTTTTTCAGTATCATAGGAAGGATTCACACAAACTTAACTCTACTAAATAATCCTATACAAGTCAATAACAGGAAAAACAAACAAATAGAAAACCCTTAGTTTGGCACTTATAGTTGAATACATAGAAATAATGATTCCCTACCATTTTTAATATATGAAATTCAGTAGAAGATTCTAAAATTTATTAAAACTTATCTTTCATGAATGTGTAACTTCAGTACAACTAACATCAAACATCCCAGCTGTTTCATTATGCTGCAAAACAGTTTTCAAAATCCTGGATAAAGAGGGCTATCGTAATAGATGGGTTCTGCTGAAGTTATTAAATCAACAACTGAACAAAACTGGAAAATAGCCAGTATTAGAAATGATGTGGCAAAGGGGGAGACAACATGGGAAGAGGAGGCGGTTTACAAACAACTTCCACTGGGAAAAAATTGAACTGCTGTTTCATCTTCTGGGGTGACTGTAATCCCCCGGCAGACTTCGGCGATGTCTAGAGATATTGCTGGTTGTCACAACTTGGGGCAATGCTATTGGCATTTAGAAAGGAGAGGCCAGGGCTGCTGCTGAACATCCTAAAACGTATCTGACAGTCTCCCACCTGTCAGTAGTACCAAGGCTGAGAAACTCTTATTTAGAGACTGTACAATGTATTTACAACATTTACCTCATAGAATTATTATGAGCCTAAATATAAACATTTAGCATGTACAAAGTTATTACACAGTATTAGGGCACATACTATGAGCTCAAAATGCATTAGTTATTACTATTATCAGTATTACTACTGATATCTACACTCAATGATTTTGGCTTGAGTGAAAGCTGGAACAGATGCAATCCTATTTTACTTGCCCCAGTGTAAAAATATTAACAACTTTTAAGACTTTGAAAAAATTACTCTTGAAGAATATAGCAAAAAGCTTCTTGATTGTCTATGTAGACACCAGGTTTATATAAACAAAGCACGTGGATGTACACTACCATTTGAGATTAAGAAAAATTAGTTCTAGATTTTTTTTTTTTACAGTAACAACAACAGTAAAACAGATAGGGGGTAGGGCAAAAGTAGGTTTACAGTTATTCATATTGAAAATTATACAATAATAAATAAATAATAATACAAGAATAAACTGTTTCATGTACTCATAACTGTAAACCTACTTTTGTTCCACTCTGTATTTTACTTCTTTCTTCCCTACGCAGGATTTCCAGAAATATTAATTGATTTTATTTAGTTATTTTAACAAAGTATTTTTAGTAGCCATAATTTTTAAAGTCAATCATTCTGCTTACAGCCAAGTATTTCCCTGCTTTATTTTTCTCCTATCAGCTAGTATGACAACAATAACTAAACATGGTTAGCCACTATCACTACACTTTTAACTGACTTTCCTCCCCAGGTACCATGTTCTTATATTTGTTACCTCTTCAGATTCCTTTTTAGTTCTTACACCAATAAAAAGTTTTTCTAAAGAAGCAAAGTCTTTAGTTATAAAAAGAGAGGTGGCACCTCTCAACAGGATTGTGTTAACGTTTTCTCACCAGTTCTTGAAGATGCCAAAGATTCTCTAATTAAGAGCCCCTCAACTGAATTCATAAAATCCTGAGGCAAATATCAGACTAGATTTAATAAATGAACTTTACAGATAAATGACTTTAAGAAAATCACTGGAAATCTGTAAATGTATTTTTCTATTCTTTTACTCAGGAAAAAGGCTTATGACTTTAAAAGGTTGGAGAATTTAAGCAAATGCTCAGTGGTTTTGGAACTGTAGTTTCCACGGCAACCAACATGGTCTTCTTTATATAGCATTATAAACAGATGGTAAAGAGTGGTCATGTTTGTTTCTTTGCCAGTATATCAATGAAACTGCTGTAACAGTGTATTGAATACACTTGAGCTATTTAATAAATTTATATACTAACCACAAAATCTAGTAATTTAGACAGACAAATATAATTAACTAGTATCTGGGTGGTGTTTTTTCTTTTTAATAAACACATGAAGATCCTGAACAGTTAAGTCACTATACTCCATAGAGTCAACAGTCTCCCTTGGCAACACTTTGTACAAATGTTTTCTCAGCACTTGCCACACAGGGCACATCACCGCAAACAGGAATCTGACAAGGAGAATATAATTGATTAAAATAATAACAGTGGAACCATATCTGTATACATAGTCCTTATCCATCTTTTCTTAAAGAACAAATGACAAATTAAGAAGCATGAAGAGTTTCTTTACAATAAACAATAGGTTATAAGCAAATGGCAAAATTGTCGTTTGAAAGTCAGACTCCATTCCATGTACATAGTAGTGGCTTTCAGAAATGCAGGTGCTCCAAATTCCACTGGTTTAACTGTGGTAACTTGCTAGGCACTGTTTGCTAAAGAACTAAAGTAAGCCAAGAAACTATAAATGTGATTAGTCTGGCAGTAGAAGTTTGAACAACCAGTTCTTGCATGTATGACCAACACATTTGAGGCAGAACCCAGCATCTGGAAGGCAGCCGGTCAGAGGAAGGGCCTGTCTATGGGCCTTTGACTCTGCAGGGGCACTGGCAGCCCTTCTTAGCAGGCCCGTTTTAGAGGCCTTGACATATTTTCCAAGCTGGGGGAGGAATGCTTACCTTAAAAAAGAAAAAAAAAAAACAAAACTTGGGGCAATATTTACTATTTTTAATTATATAAATGGCCATTTTGATTATACTTTTAAAACCACATTCAGTACATGTTTCCTGTTCTGCATTCTCCCTCTCATGCATCCATCCCTAAATTTGCTGATTTTTTATCTTTTATAAATTCTTCTATGCTTCCCATATCAAAGTAAGTTCACTAGAAGTGAGGTATTTCATTGTGCAAAACAATTCACAATGGGAATATAGAAAAAGGGTATACATACTTATGAAAGGAGTGAGTTGAATCATGTAAAGTATGTCATAGTTTAATTTTTAAAATTTCAGTTGAAAAATTTTAAGACTGGCAGAGACTGTCCTAGATTTATATTTGACTCAAAATTTGGGGAAAAAAATGTTAAACTTATGTACCTTGGATGAGCTACAGCGAACTCCACAGTCTACCAGAAACGGTTGCCATAATACGATCTTTGGAAATTACTTAAACCTGGAGAACTAAGGAAAGAGCCTCCTTTCTTATGCAAGGCTAGAGAATCTGCTATAAGGCACCAAGCTCATCCACCCCCAAAATATGCCTACCTATAGCAAGTGATCACCTCCTGAGTGGTCACTTGACCAGAAGCCCCTTTCAGAGGGTTTCCAGTATGCCTTCTTTCATAGTACTTGTAGTGTAGGAAGTAGCAACGAGAGCGCCTAGGTTAGCTTAACTTCTATGAGTGGTTCTTAATCCTGGTGACAAAATCTGAACCACTTGAAGAGCATTAAATATAATAATACCTACATTCTAACATATGTCAATTTAGGCAGAATCATAAGGATTGGGGTCCAGGCAAAGTATTTAAAAAATACTTACCAAGTATGATTCTAATGTATAGCCAGTATTAAAAAAACAAAACAAAACAAAAACAAAGACTGTGGTTTGTGTTCTTTCTACCCCTGATAAGAAAGAGATCTCAATTTTTATTTTTATTTTTTATTGAATTTATTGGGGTGATATTGGTTAATAAAATTACTGTAAAGGATACAAGATTGAGGTGTAAAAATATAAGATTGAGATGTGAAAATAGTTTCCTTGTGAACTATACAAGGAAATACAAGTCAAAATACAAGATTGAGGTATGAAAATGCTTTCCTTATGAACTATTCCAGATAGTAATGTTTAACTCTTATAAAGATTACCATTATCAGGAAGAAGAGTGAATTTATTTTCATTCTATTTTTGGGATGTACTCAGCATTTGAGCTGCTTACCAAAACAAATGTTCTCTGGGTTCCCAATGCATCTAAAAGAACATTCTGAAGAGCCGACTTACATGATCAGCAGTGTAATTCTCACTTATTACTTCACAGATACCATATCCCCTTTTTTAAGAATGACCTTTAAACTATCACCTACAGTAGTGAAAATTCAGGCGTTTGCAGAAGGAAAAGACGCAGGTGTAAGAAGAACACCATCTCCTTCTGTAGCACATACATAAAAACAATTCTTGAAAACTTGCTAATATGCTGTCCCCTGAAGAGGGTAGAAATGAATGCCATAGATCACAAATGTTATTTCGAGCTATACATTCATAGCAAAATTCTACCATGTACAAAGATGTAAATGTCTGGTAGATTGTAATAATAGTTCTTAAAAAAAGAAAAGAAATTGGTTAGGTGCTCGCACACACCCATTTGGGGACCTGGACCGCAACCCAGGCATGCACCCTGACTGGGAATTGAACCAGCGACCTTTTGGTTCACAGGCCAGCGTTCAACCCACTGAGACACAACAGCCAGGGCAATAGTTCTTTAAATATGTGGCTTTCTCCTCTCAAATTATCTACAAAAAAGGCTAATAACTTTTTGCTTGATATTAAATAGCAAATAGAAATAAATAATTACAAACTCTCCAAATTGTCAACAACAGAGAATAGGAAAAAGAGAGTACAGTTAAGTAATTTCAGAGGATAAACCATGAGAATACAAGAGCCTTGGAATTGAATTCTATATTTTTGTTTGTTTTTTTACATTTCCACAGACTACTAAAATTTCCACAAGTCATTTATTCTTTCCCCGAGAAACTTCATTTGGCTATTTGTGTGTCTGGTGCTATTAACTCATCATAATTTTACATTAAATCTTCATAACATAATATAATTGAGGTTTAATTCCAAAAAAATTCAAAACACACAAAACAAGAAAAAAAAATCACCCTAATGCATTTGGGAAGAAACAGCCTATTAAAGAGAGTAAGTGTGTCTGGCAAAATTCTAGAGATGACACAAAACAAGAGGAAACATTTCCTAATGTTATTTAAATCTGCACATAGGAGACAGAGAGATGTGCTAGGACAGAGAGTCAACAGGAACTCTCCTCTTCCTGCACAGAAAATGGGGCTTCATTAACAATAAAGGAACAGGTGTCTTGGGACCCATTTATACAGGCTATTAACTGTTCTGAGCTGCTGGTATCCAAATTTATTTTAGTACTAGGAAACTGATTAAAAATAAATACAAATTTAAATTTCACCTATTAGCATGTAAAAGCAATGCCTAGCTTTCCAAAGTCTGACTTAATACAAAGGTATTTTTCTATGGTCCTGACCACAGAGGATACTGAAGTTCATAGACAATATACAGTATTTCCTAAGTCCCAAAACAAAGACTTTCTTTTGAATGTAAAAAAATTGATGAATGGCCTTTTGTCTTGACTTAACAAGATAAAATAAGCTTTGTTTACTAAGAACTGAATTTTTACTCAAACTTAAACGCAATGAAACAAATACACACATCCATCTTCTAAAGAGTTGGGGAAGGAATCATAACACCAACCTCTGGATCTAAACTCAGTGCATTTTGCCACATTTCATACTACTCATTTGGAAAAAACATGAGTGGCAATGATTGTCCTGATAACTTTTACTGTCTCATATATAATTACTGATTAATAAATTAAATATTTGAGCATTTAGGAAAAATCATCTGTACATCTTACTAAAAATATTTAGAATGTTAGAGTTGGAACTGTAGAGTTGAAACTGCAGCAAGAACATCTATTTCAAAAAAACCTTTTTTACAGAACAAGAACAAAAAGTACAGTGATGCTAAGTACTTTGACTAAGGTAAACACAATAGCAATATTTGACCACATCAACTGTCTAAATACTACCATACTGTAATGCCAGTACTTATTATCCAAAGATGTGAAAATTCAATGTGCTGATTGTTGTTGAGAATATTTCAAATGCTACATTTACTTGCATCTGGTTTAAAAAGAAATCATTTTGTTTATTCACTTATGTATGTTCTGATATTGATATTATTTCCACTTATTCCAGAGCATTCAATGATTACTCTTTTTTTTGTGCCACACACTACAGAGAATAAAGATGGGAGAGCATGATATACAGTCACATGTATCTAGAAAAAGCCACTGTAGAAATGAAATGGTAAAAAATATGAGAGATTGATGAGTGAGCCAAAGATAGAATCATGTTTCTTAAAAATATGACGATAATTTAAATAGAAATACTTTATTAAGACCAGGCAGGATTTCTCAACATCAGCACTATTGACATTTTTGAACTGGATTTAATTCTCTGTTGTAAGGGCTTGTGCATAGCATGATCTTTAGTAGTATCCCTAACCTCTACCCACTGGATGCCAGTAGCATCCCCCCAGCTGTTATAACCAAAAATGTCTACAGACATTGCCAAATGTCCCCCGGGGGGCAAAGTTATTCTGGTTGAGAAAACACTGGCCAAGATAAATATATTTCATGTTGCTTTTTTCAAGTTGATGATATGTACTAAGTATAGAGGCAAAGCAAATTGAGAGCTTTACAGTTCTTTTAAAGATAGCTTCGGCCCTGGATGAGTGACTCCATTGATTAGAGCATTGTCCCATACACCAAAAGGTTGCAGGCTCAATCCCTGGTCAGGGCACATACCTAGGTTGCAGGTTCGATTCCCAGTTGGGGCACATATGGGAGGCAACTATCAATGTTGCTCTCACATCAATGATTTTTTTCCTCTCCCTTTCTCTCTCTCTAAAATCAATAAACATATCCTTGGATGAAGATTTAAAAAAATATAGCTTTGGCTCTAAGATATAAAGCATTAGGGTACTGAGTAGAGGAATAAAATCACAAATTTAGTATCAGCATGTGGCTTGAGTTTTGATACAATGGTTTTCTGCTACTAACTGCCAAAAAATCCAAAGAAATATGAATTCCATGCTCCTAATGAGGGAGAGGTTATCGTTCATTATATTGAGGTTTCTCAAGTTAGAGATAACTCCAGCCTCTCCCACAAACCTCTAAGAAACCCTTAGTACTTCGTTTCCTACTCTGCTAAAATATAGTAACCTGCCATTGTGGGAAAGCACAATTTTCAGTCAAGTACAATTCTAAGCTGGTGTTCAGGAGCAAGCTATTTAGTTTATATATAACCTATCCAATCAATGACCTGTGAGTATTAAAACAATGTGGTTTTGTTTTTTGTATATTGTTTGTGGGGAAAAATCATGATAAAACCATTCTCAAATTTCATATTTTCCAAAGATCTCAAAAATACCAAAGATTTATTAAACTGGATATTTCTAAAATGTTAGATCAAAAATCAAATAATTGAGGTAATAAGCAAAAGCCAGGTCTTTGTAATACATGAAAGAGAAGAACTGATCTCTGTCTCATGCATCTTCCTGTTCTCTTCCTGTCGCTCTCTGCTCTAGCCTTCATCCCTGCTGAAGCAGTAAAGTCTGAGCAATTGCTTGGTATTGGTAGCGTGTCATTGAAAATCTGGGGCTTAAGGCATTTGAAAGTTTCTACACGAAGACCACTAAGAGAAACATGGAGAGGAATGTTTCAGAATCAGCAACCAAACAGGAGTTGGCAGAGGATCAGATTTGAAAACAATTAGGCTCACTAGAGGAAGAGTCCATGAGGCAGGCCTACTATTAGTGCCCCCTCTGCTTCTAGGAACCTACGGGATTGCATTATTTAAAAATTGTATACACAATTGACGAATTTTAGAATCATAATCATCAAGAGGACAGTGCTGCACATTTTGGTTTTGCCTTCACTTGAAAAGTTACCAAGTGGTCTTCTTGTCTCAGACTCAACAAACTTGTTTCTTCAACATTGTAAAAGGACAGAGTGGTCTGTTTTCGCAATGGGATGCCTACAGGCTGAAAAGCTCTGTTAATACTGTTTTGTTTTGACTCTATGTATAGTGATTACATCTTCAACATTAGAAATTTGGACATAATCTGCGAAATCTGAATTTACATACTGGGCAGTATTTCCTCTAGCAGAGTCTAACTGGAATAGCATTTTATGGTACGTGATAATTTAATTTCAAATGTTAGAGATACATAGAAATCTAATTTAGATAAAAGACAGCTTATCTTTAGTTGCAAAAACCTGCAATGCCAAACTATTTTGCATTTAATGCTACAATTTACATATATTACAATATTCATGCTATATCATAAATACCCAAATCCGATTTGGAAAACCTTAACTGTGAAAAAAATTAGAATTGTAACAAAATGGTGCTTCACATTTCAAAGAATGTTTTAATTTAACAAAATAAACATACTAATTTGACAAATGATATTAAACCTACTAATAACTTCCAACATCTTTGCTATTTCTTGAATATTTCTAAATATTAAAGGTAAACACCATATACAGTATGCTAATGACTTTCTAAATTTATAAAGTAAATAAATGAGCACCCTGCATTTTAAGTATATATTGTGGACACTTCACACAGGTACAGGATTAACTTCGCAAAGGATTATTTAGTTATAACAGGTAACATGATATCACAAACTAAAGAAGAACGTGCTCTGTAATAGTTAATGCTCTCTGACCCATTTCACTTATAAATTTGTGTTTAAAGAAAAAATTTTAGGATTCACATTTTCTACTTGAGCCTACAGATATCTTTTCTCCAAAGTATTATTTCATGTGGGTAACAAATTATCCACTGATTTAGGAATAAAAGAAGAGAACTCACCACTGGCTACCAAAATTAAAACAACCGTAAGGAAATATAATGAACAACTTTATACCAACAAATGAGACAACTCAGAAAATGGACAAATTCTTATAGACAAATTTCCAAAACTGACTCAAGAAGAAAAAGAAAATATGCATAGGCCTGTAACAAGTAAATAAATTGAATTTTTAATTAAAAACCTTCCCACAAAGAGAATCTCAGGCCCAGATGGTTTTGTTGGCAAAATCTATTAAATATTTTTTTAAAAATACCAATGCTATACAACATCTGTCAAAATATAGGGAAGGAGAGAAACCTCCCAACTCATTCTACAGGGCCAGTACTACCCTAACAACAAAGCCAGACAAAGACATCACAAGGAAACTACAGATCATTATCTCTCATGACCACAAACACAAAAATCCCCAACAAAATATTACCAAGTGAAGCCAACCACATAAAAAAGGCTCATACACGGTGACCAAGTGGGATTCATCCTAGGAATGCAAAGTTTAACATCCAATAATTAAGTAATATAATATACTGCATTAGTGCAATACGGAACAAAAACATAACCATTTTAATAGACACAGAAAAAGCATGTATGATTAAGTCTAATGGACATTAATGATAAAAACTTTCAATACATGAGGAACAAAAGAGAACATCCTCAACCTAAAAGAAGGCATCCAGGAAAAACCTACAGCTCACATCACAAAATGATTAAAAACTGAATGGCTCCCATCTAAGACCGGGAATAAGGTAAGAATGGCAGCTTGTGCCACTTCCATTCAGCACTGTACTGCAGTCAGTGCAATATAAAATTAAAGGATTGAAAAGGAAGAAGACAAATTTTGTTTTGAGGATGATAATGTATATGGAAAACCCTAAGGAATCTACAATAAAAATACCAGAATTTATACATGAGGTTAGCAAGGTCTCATGCATATATAATAAAGATACAAAAATCAATTTTTTCTATATTCTAGCAAAAAATATAAAAAAACATAAAAACAATTCTACTTATAACATCAAAGAGAATACTCAGGAATAAAAAAAACTGTGAGAAATTAAAGAAGATCTAAATAAATTATCAATCAGAAACAACATACACTTTTAACACCCTGTTTCAAGTCAATACCAAGCAGCCAAGTAATTCTAAACTCCTATCAACCCAGCAGCTTTCCTGTCAACTCAACAATTGTCAGCCTATTTATGTCACCTGGGTGAGTCTGTCAGTTCCATTTGATTATGAACCAAACTGAGGAGAAAGATGTTTTATTCCTCTTTCCATCTCTTCTGTACTACCATGTTCTATACATTGTGTCTTCTAAGAAACAGAGACTTTCACTGTCTTTCCTATGGTTCTCTTATACCAAGATTTTTGCATATTTGTTCTTAAAATTTACCCATTGCTTGAACAAAATTTCCCTTTCAATGTCTAACACTTATCTTTTAATTTATTTATGTGAGATAGCTTCTCCAGAAACACATTAACAGTGTTAAAACAGGACAGTACTTCAACTTGGGAAAAAACCTAATCCATTTTATTTCTCAGGTACCAAAGGCAACTGTGAAAACAAATTGGACATTGGATTTTAAGTCAAGTAATCTGGACTTGACATCAACCTGACCATTTATTTTAGTACCTTAATGCTTCAGTGCAATTCACTTAACTTCTATGAGCTTCCATACCCATATTAGTAAAATCAAGATAAAATCTACTCAAGGGGTTTTGTGAAGGAAAAATACCTGGAAATAAGCTCTCCTAAGTCTTCACTGAATCTGAGCACCAGAGAGTTAAATTGACTTAACCAAGAATTCAGGCCTCCATTAGTGTCCTTTCCACTTCATTAAAGGCAGAGTGCCATAGAGGAAATCACTGCCAGAGACTTCTCTTACACAAGAATAAACGTATTTTACCAAGTGTTCCATATATCTTTGAGATAAAAAAAATATATTTATGACATTAAAAAATTAGTATCTTTCAGATCCAGCTTTTACATGTTCTTTAAGCATTCACTCTGTATCCAGGCTCAACTATCTCTTTACGTAATCAAGTAAAATTTATGGTGCTGGCACGTTAATATCCCTAGGATAATTTATAATAAAAAATCTGGAAATAAAAGTTCAAATAAAAAGTAAATGGTTAGATTCAACTGCATAGAATGTTAGCTATTAAAAAAATAAATATAAGAACTACAGTAATATGGAAAACATGTACATTTAACCTAAATGAAAAGTAGAACAGAACTGCATGTAAACTATAACCACACCTATGTAAAACATACATAAATATGAATACAGTTGGAAAAATACATTGAAAGGCTGCTCAGAAAAAAGATATATTATCATGATTGGAATACAAGGAAATTTACAATATCTTCTTTTGGTGGTAATATGATAAATATGTTATGTATTTGTTTTGACCCATGATAAAGCTAACATTTTTGTAGATATTTTTAGCTACTAGGAAAAGAAAGTAGTAGAAAAGAGACAATATACATATTTCTACAAAACTTACTTATTACTATTAAATGATTTAAAAAACTCAGTGTTACTAATAAAATTTAAAGTATTCTTTATGAATCCCAAAAGACCTTTGACAATGAGAAATAATCTCTGAAAATTAACCACAGCTTTGACCTTCTGTGCTGTGGAACCACTGAAAAGGTGGAGTGATGGAGAAGCCAGAGAGACCTTTGAGATCGTCACCTCACCCTGTGATTACAGTTAGCTCCAAATTACACTGGAGCTGAGGCAGTTTTGCTAAAACTTTACAGAATTATCATCCTGAAGTCCAGATATTTTTAGTACAAATTACTGACAAGGTCTTGAGGAATTAAGAGAATATTCACCAGTGATTAGTAGGTTGTGTTTCAGTGAAAACATTAGCAACTCTTCACTGGATCTTTACACAAGACCAGCTTCAAAAGTGATCCATTTGATGAACACAAGACCATGCAAAGATCTGAACACACTACCACTGAGAATTTCACCAGTAAAACAAAGTATCTTGATTTGCACTTTCCATTGGGAACTTTGCACTCAATAACATCTGCAAAATTAAAGAATCTTTAAAGATAGCATGGTGTGGTTTACCATGCTGAATTTTAAGCCTGTCATCTAAGCATAGGTGAAGTGTACTTTAAAAGATAAGGAAGTATATATTAAAGAATGATTAAATTTTAATTTCTCCCTCTCCAGTTACAGTGCAGGATATTCAAGTATCAATTCTGTTCTTTCTCACTTAGCAAACATCAACTCTGGACCAACAGGTAACAACACAAGAATAATGTATTTTATTGCTTCCTTTCAAGAGGCAGAAGGCAAGACAGTTCTTTATGATGCTAACAAAGTCTGGGCACCTCTGCACCTCCAGTTTCCAGTTCATAATCAAAGCAATCTTCCTTTTTACCTCTTTAAATACAGATGTAATGAATGCTTTAAGAAACTGTCAACTACCAGAAGCCACAGAAAAGCATACTGAATATGAGGTTTCCCTGTAAAACATCATTAAGAAAGGTCTATTTATAAGTTACCACAGTTATTCAACTCGGAATAAATGGACCAAATTCTTTTTACCAAAGGACTGGAGTATCCAAAATTCATGTATAATGGAAAATGAAATAGAACATTTTAGATTTTCTTTCTAACTCTCATATTAAGGGGAACAAAAAGTCCAGGAAGAAACCAAAAAATAGTGAGATTCCAGAACAGTTGGAAGTGGCAAAAAAATTATCTACAGGTATTATGCTTCCATTTTTTCGTTTAACTCAACTGACAGTTTCCCTTATAACCTACTAAATAATTATTCTAGCTCTTTTTTCAAAGTAAGTTAAACGCTCCCTGGCATGTTGATTTAGGTTATTTTAGATTGAAAATACTCCTGTGGAACATAAATATGGTAACTATCTATTAGTAAGAATTAGTAAGCATGAAGGAAGACAGACAACTCCTGGACCGAAAAAATTCAGCTGGGTCTTAAAGTGTCTTAAGGATTTATTATACTACTGACATCAATTCCTTAAGGAACAACTTACAATTTGAACAATTTGTCAAAGAGTCCAACAAGAAGGGAAGGGATCTATTGTCTGTTGAGTTGCTATTCTGATGCAGGCACTTGCTAGGAATATGCATTATCTCACGTAATCTTCATAACAACAGACAGGCATTTTTTCTCCTGACTTACACATAAAGAACTTGATATTCTGGTGAATTGAGGAACTTGTTACAGTGGAACAGGGCAAAATTATTAGAGATTCTATCATTTTAAAAGATTCAGGTATAAAGAAAGTAACAACCATGTACAATATCCTGATGTTATGGACTTCCTGTCTTCTACAGGACAGCCAGGAAGATGACCAACAAACTGTGTGCTGGAGGCAAGATGCTGGGGCAAAGGTTTCAGCAGGTCCAAGCTTTCTTTTTCCATCCTGGCTCTCAGTCTCTCGCTGTTGTACACTTGCGATTGAAAGAACCATGGTCAATAAGAATGAGTGAATCACAAAGCTCAGCAGTATAGCTAGTCTAAAAATTCTAGGTACACTGATTTTAGGGAAAATTCATGACCACTAGATTTAGTTATGGGGGCAGGGTGTGAAGGGGCAAGAAATTCTCTCCTTGGTCAAAAGTACATTTCATCATTATCATATGATTCATACCAAACTATAATCCTTGTACATTAGCAAGTAAAAAAAATTGAATAATTATCAGTACTAATCAAATGAGTAACAAATTTAAAGCAGAATTTAAGCGACAAATTTCAAATTCTAGGCCTCAATTTTTCATGTTTCCTGGTATATATAGGCAATTGTAAGTGTTGCAAAACTAAACTTATGCACTTTATTTTTCACTTGATAAATCTAAATATCCGTTTGATGAGTATGTTGAGTAATTTCTTCATCCATGAGGCTGAGTGAAAATAATGGACCTTTAAAAGTTTAAAGACCTAAAACTTCTAAAAAATGAGTTTAACTCAAAAAAAATTTTTATCTTATCCATTATAATATTTTTACACTACTGTGATTAATATTACCTAAAACAGGAAGCAATTCACACTTTAGGGCTTGTACTGAATTCAGAAATGGCCTGTAGTCTCTGTTCTCCACTGTTCCTTATACTCTCACATGATCAACCAGGAATTCTTGAGCAGGGCCTAATCTATTTTTTCTTTAAAAGTACCACCAATAACTTTTATATAAAGCTAAAAGGAGAAAGAAGTAACTCTTCCCATCCTCCCTTGAGCCATCTATGAGGCAAATGTCTCTCTACACGGACCTAAAAGGAATTATCTATCCTCTTCCTCTCCCTGCCAGAGACCACAGTTCACGAAAGCACAGTAGCTCTGGGTCTGGGGATAGAACCAACTGCTTTTTCCCCACTCTGGAGGATGGATAAAGCATAAGTTTTAGCATGGCCCTCTGCTCCATTTTCAGATTACTGCGGAGGACAGGAAGGAAACTTCTTTCCCTTAAGCAAATGAGTCCATTTTCTCTTCAAAAAGAAGGCTCCTGTGAACATCTTATATATCATTACCAATTACAGCAACTAAAGGCAATTAATACTCTTAAGTACTGTTGCCAACGGTGATGCTGAGTGTTAGGTGCACAAACTTGTTCCCTTCATCCAAACTGATCAAATGATTTTTTTATTTTTATAATTTAACCTGGAATTATGCAGTCTTTATTCAGTTCAGCTATTACTGAGAACCTGCTATGTGTAAAGCACTGTGCTAAGCCTTGGAATTAAAAAGACTAAAGTCCAGTTGCTACCAAATCCATGTGCTCAAGTCTTATACTGGTTAGACTTATACTGGGGGGTGAGGCCTGGGGCATAAAACGTTAAAGTGTGTTAAGTACCACTGCAGTGGTTTGAACAGCCTTTCAGAGAGTACAGGAAACAGTTCCTGGAGGAGATGATGCTGATCTTGAGCTTTTTTTTCACATTTTTTCTTTATTTTTCTTATTTTCTCTTTTTAATCATTTTTAGACATTTACTTTACAGCTCCTTTCATGCTTCTCTACAGCTCAGGTTCCTGAGGCGCTTACCCTATTTCCTTTTACTTATAATTTCTATATGGGAGTTCACCACTAGGCATTATTTTCTTTGTGGTAATCTTATATGGCCTGGATACTGGAAGTGTTACTCCAACTCAGTTTTGTGTTTGTTAACACTGCGGTCCCAGAAGACCAAAGTATGGTGTGGTTATAATGGAATGCCCACTCCTGATTCTGGGCTTGAGGATGCCATGCCACATGGGTAGGATAAACTTAGACTTGAAACTCACAACAACACACAGATTTGGGGGTGACGGCAAGCTATATTTTCCAGATTTGGCTGAAATGCCATCTGCCATTTCAAATGTTCTTCACACCAGACCCTGATGATCCTCCCATGAAGTAGTAGGATCTATGTGTTCTCCCTCTTGAAAATGAATGGGCCTTTGTGACTGACTCCACACAATGCAGTAGAACTGTGACTCCAAAGACTGGGTCATAAAAATGCTACACCCACCTGCCTTGTTCCTTTAGAATGCTCATTCTTTTGAAAAAAAATTTATTAAAGTTATTGGGGTGGCATTGGTTAATAAAATTATATAGGTTTCAGATGTACAATTCTGTAATATATCATATGTACACTGTACTGTGTGTTCACTACCCCAAATCAAGTCTCCTTCCATCACATTTATCCCCCCCCTTTACTCTCTTCTACCTTCCCCTACCACCTTTCCCTCTGGTAATCATCATACTGCTGTATGTGTCTGTGATTTGCGGGGGGTTTTGCTTAATTCTTCATCTTCTTCACCCAGTCTCCAAGCCCCCCACCCCACTGACATCTATTAGTCTGCTCTCTGTATCTGTGAGTCTGTTTCTATTTTGTTTGTCAGTTTATTTTGTTCATTAGATTCCACATATAAGTGAAACCATATGGTACTTGTCTTTCTCTGGTTTATTTCACTTAGCATAATACCCTCCAGGTCACACAGCAATCAAACAAGAAGAAAATATAAAAGGCATTCAACTGGAAAGGAGGAAGTAAAACTGTCATTATTTGCAGATGACATGATACTGTATATAGAGAACCCTAAAGATTCCACCAAAAAAACTACTAGAACTGATAAATGAATTCAGTAAAGTAGCAGGTTACAAAATATATATCCAGAAGTCAGTTGCATTTTTATATGCCAATAATAAACTCTCAGAAAGGGAAACTAAGAAAACAATCCCATTTATAATTGCATTTAAAAAAAAGCTAAACCTAAAAATAAACTTAACCAAGAACATAAAAGACCTATACTTAGAAAATTATAAGGTACTGAAGATAGAAATTGAAGATACAAATAAATAGAAGCATATACCATGTTCATGGATAAGGAGAATTAACATCCTGAAAATGTCCATGCTATCCAAAACAATCTACAGATTCAACACAATTCCTATCAAGATACCAATGGTATATTTCACAGAACTAGAACACATATTGCAAAAATTTATGTGGAATCACAAAAGACCCTGAATAGCTACATCAATCTTGAGAAAGAAGAACAAAGTTGGAAGAATCATGCTACCTAACATCAAACTATATACTTATTACAAGGCCACAGTAATCAAAACAGCATGGTACTGGCATAAAACTAGACACATGGATCAATGGTACAGAGTACAGAGCCCAGAAATAAACCCATGCCTTAATAATCAATTAATATTTGACAAAGGAGGCAAGAATATTCAATGGTATAGTCTATTCAATAAATGGTGCTGGGGAAGATGGGCAGAAAATGAACTTAGTCAACCTCCTTATACCATACACAAGAATAAACTCAAAAAGGATTAAAGACATAGATGTAAGATTCAAAACCATAAGAATCCTAGAATACAGACCATAAAATTTTGGACATTTCTTGTGGAAATATTTTTTTCTGATATATCTCCTTCAGTAAGGGAAAGAAAATACACAGGATGCTCATTCCTGAAACTCAGCCAAGTGCTGGGGGATGTCTAACCAGCCCACAGAGAGGCTCAGGTGGAGGGGAACTAAGGCCCTGGTTGAGCTTCCAGCTGAAGCCAGCAGCAACACGCCAGCCATGTGAGTGGGCGTTCGACTTAAGGTGGCTGCCTTAGTTGAGCCACCTTAGTGTCATATGAAGTGGAGAGGACTGTCTCTTTCAAGTCCTGTCAAATTTGCAGTTCTGTAGCAAAACAAATGACTACTGTTTTAAATGATAAAGTTTTAGAGTAGTTTGCTATGCTGCAATAGATAAATAAAATAGGATTTCACCTTTTCATTGAATTTTTTTCATTCTGAGTCCCAAGCAGATACTGTTAAATAAATATCTCTCTGTAATAAAACAGTGGTGCATACCAATACCTAATGGAAAGGTTTTACTGGACAAACAATATAATCTCTTTCAAATGTATGTTATCAGCACCCTTGCTAAATTATCTTTTTGAAATTGTTAATTTTGAATACAAACTTCAGCTACCCCTTTCCTTGTGTATGTGGCCAAGTTTCATGTTCTCAATCTGAATGTCACAGCTTCATCCTTTCTCTGCTCACCACAAGGAAAACTCCTAGGGTATGAGGGTATTTTCAATTGTACTTGTGTATAATAAATAGCCTCTTAGTTTGATGTACGAAGGAACCAGAGTATGGTGATACCTAGGCTCCAGCTAGCAAACTTTGTCTTTCTTCTTGCAACACAGTCCTTATAATCAAAAATCTTATTTTTAAATTCTGAATCTGTGGCCTTATCTTCTTCAAGAATATATCATTTCTTATAGTCTTCTTGAGCCAGCAGAAAGTTTCTCTAGTTCCCTTTTCTCTGTGCATGCATCACTCCAAAGGTTTTGGTTGTATGCAGGGGTATGCAACTCTTCATAACCTGAAAGCCCAAGGGTTCCTGGTTCATTTTCTATTTCTGAATGGACATTAAAACTCAAGCCTGCCCTGGCCAGTATGGCTCAGTTGTTTGGAGCATTGTCCTGTACACAGAAAGGCTGCAGGTTCAGTCCTCTGGGCACACATGGGAGATGACCGATTGATGTTTCTCTCTCACATCTTTAGTTTTTCTCTCTCTTTCTCCACTGCCCCCCACCCTCTGCCCCTGTCTCCCCTGTCTTTCTAAAAGCAATGAAAAAATGTCCTTGGGTGAGGATAAAAATTTTTTTAAACAATAAAGAAACCCTCAAGCCCTACTCAAGAGGGTCCAATAATAACATCCCCTTCCTCCAAATGCCATTACAGCATTATCTTATAAAGTGCTTATTGCTGTGACTTTGAGGTACATTTTCCTTTCTGGCATTTTGAGATTTCCCTATTTTTTCTTGTGAGCTAAATGTATTTAAAATAGGTTGTTGTTTGAGATACATTATCTGGTACCCTTGTGTATCTGTGGCAAGGGGTTCCATATTACCTTATTCTATCATGTTGATGGAACAGCAAGTTCCTCAGTTAGCCAAGTAGAGAGAAAAAGAAAAACATCCTAGACAGAGGAAATAGCATCTGCAAATACTTAGAGCTGAGCAACAACTTGGTACCTCCTGGAACTCTAAGAAATCTGTTGTTGAAGGGCAAAGGTGATACAAGGTGATGAGTATCAAGATGAGACAGAAAGGTGAGCAGTTGCTAGATTATAAGCACTTTGTAACACCTGCTCAGGAGCTTGAATCTTTCCTGCAGGAAATGGGGAACCACCCAAGAGTGTTAAGACATATTTCAATAGATCATTTCAAGAGATTGTGTGGATGATGGATTTGGGTTGGGATGGGAGGTGGAAGGAGCTCACAAGAGAGACAAGATATCAGTAAGTATCTTCTAGGCAGAGGGAGGGGGAAGGAAACAAGCCAAAGATGAAGATCTGAACAACAACAGAAATAGTAGTGACTGAAAGGCAAGTAGTGATTTGCAGGCCAGGCCTCCAGTTAGGTGCATGCAAGAGGAAAATGATTGATGTATCTCTTGCACATCAATGTTTCTCTCCCTTTCTCCCTCCCTTACCCTCTCTCTAAAAATAAATAAAATATTTTTTAAAAAAAGAAAAAAATTAAGGAGTTACAATGAATAGGGACTGGCAAATCAGAAACAATCTAGGCTATCTTCCAGATTTGTAGTGTGAGCAACCAAATGGATAATGAGCCCAGTGGGAATGCAGGAGAAATGGGTTTGATAGCAGGAATTCAATTTTAGACACATGGTCAATATCCTCATAGAGATGAGCAGTGGGCAGTTAGATGCCCTTACTAAAGAAGAACTGTAGGAAATGGAAGGATCCTAATTCCATGTGGAGTCCATTGTTATTCTAGGAATTGGCATGCCCAACACTATCCAGTGGACATTACTATCATCAGGAAGTCAAGTGCGGTGGCTGGTATGAGCTTGTCCTAACAACCCAGGAGACTGAAGTTAAATCTTGGAATTCAGGTATCCAACTTACATCTATGGCAACCATATGTCTCAGGTCTTCTGAGACATTGAACTTCTGGTTAGAAAAACACACTGAAACTACATCATCCCAACACATGCACCAAAGACATTTAAGCCAATTATCCCCAAGAAAGAAAGGAGTACCAAGTGCCCAAGAAGAAAGGAGGCAGTTGAGGTCAGAAAGAAAACAGACCATCTGAACAACCCTGTATGCTTATCAGATGATGACCCAGGGTGTTACTTTTTATTTTTAAAACCTAGCTTTTCCTTCCCCTACAAGATTAAAAAGGAAAAGAGAGATTTATAAAGTCCCCCAGGGAGGAGAGATATTAATTAATAATTTTTCAAGTGCCTGAGAGTAAAACTCCTCTTTTGTTGAATAACTTTTTATTCTGACATAATTTCAGGCTTATAGAAAAGCTGTAGAACTAGTACAAAGAATCTTCATTTACTCTTCACCCAGATTCCCCAAATGTTAACAGCTTACCAATTCACTCTATTATTTTCTCTATATAAAATGCTCATTTTTGCTGACATGCTCTTTTACCCCTAAATGATTCACTGTATTTCCTAAAAACAAGGACAGTCTCTTACATAACTACAGCACAAATATAAACATCAGGAAATTAGCAGTAATACAATATTATTATCTAATCAACAGACTTCATTTGGCTTTGTCAATTGTCCCAATAATGTCTCTTACAGCAAAAGAAAATCCCAGATCACACACTGCAGCCAGTTGTCTCATCAGTTTCCTTTAATGTGGAACAGTGCTTCAGTTTTTCTTTCTTTCTTTTTAAGAGTATAGGCTAGTTGTTTTGTAGAAAGCGCTCCCTCCCCATTTCAAACTTTTCTTAGTTTGCTCATGATAGGATTTCAGGTTAAGCATTTCTGGCAGGAATACCAGGGTAGTGATGTTATGCTCTTTTCAGTACATCATACCAGGAGGCACACAACATCAACTTGTCTCAATATTGATGATGCCGGTTTTACAACTTTCAGAAAGTAGTGTCTGCTAGTTTTCCCCAGTTACTATTTTCCCTTTATAATTAATATTATGGGTAGATACTTTGAAACTATCAAAATATTCTATTATTCATTAAAACTGTGCCTACCAATTTTAATAATTATTGATAACTTTTTCCTAAAACAATTATTACTATGAGATAACAAATAGTGATTTTTTATTTCCATTATTCTTTCTACTTTTATAGTTGGCATTATACTTTCACAAAGAAAGTTCCCTTCTCTCTTATATGTTTCTATTTATATGAACTCATGCATTCTTTTTTGGTTCAATAAATTATAATTCACTATTTTCATTCCTTTGATGCTGACACTGAGGTATAGTCTGTTGGAGTTTATTCAATCTGGTGCCTGTGACTCTTGGACATGTCCTTACCATTTTTCATCACCTCCTACTTTTGGTCACAAAAAGATGTTCCAGAGATATTTTGCCTTTCACAGGAAGCCCTGGTTTTTTGTAGTGAAAGAGGTGTTTGGAAATCAATACATGACATGAAATGTACTCATCATTACTACTGGGGTATCATCATTTCTAAGTCGACAAAAAGAGATAGGAAATAGACTGGTATCTGCGTGTACTCACGCATAAACCTACATATGTATAAATATATTTTATATCTATATGTACCTATCTAGCTAAAAAATGAGTTTCTATGGCTACCTCCAATTCCAACTCCTAGACTTGGTAAATATGAAAGTAAATACAAAATTCATTTTTTTCTGATTTATAATTGTTCTAAGAGATAAGTGAATCTAAAAAATAGTAACAATATATTATATGTCTGTAACATACATAAAAGTAAAATGTGTAACAACAGTATTACAGATAACGGACCAAAAGACTGGGAGTATACAGTCAGTTGTATGGCTCTTACACCATATGCAAAGCAGTATACAATTATTTAAAGGTAGACTGTGATTGATTAAATAGAAAACTACTAGCAAGACAGCAGACTTGAATTCAGCTATATCAATAATTACATTAAATGTAAATGATCTAAAGACACCAACTAAAAGACTGATGTTGCCAGAATATTAAATAGTAAAGCAAGACTCAGCTAAATGCTGTCTATAAGAAATCATCTTTAAATATTTAGACAGGTTAAAATTAAAGAATGGAAAAATATATAAACACTAAGCAAAGAAAGGTAAAGTGGATACAGGAATATCAAGGTAACTTCAAACATGGATTATTACAAGTGAAAAAGAAGGGTGTTTTAAAATGTCTTTTAAATAATAAATGAGTCAATTAATCAAGAAAATATAACAATCCTAAATGTACTTTAAATCATAATTTGCTTCAAATATATGAAGCAAGAAGGACAGCCCTGAAAAAGAAATATTAAATCCAAAATTATACTTAGGAATGTCAACACTCATCTCAGTAACCAACAGAAGAAGTAGAGAGAAAATGAGTAGGAATACTGAAAACCTGAACAACATTATCAACCAACTCAATCTAAGGGACATTCATAGGCATTCCATCTGACAAAAGAATAAACATTCTTTTCAAAAGCACTTGAAATGTTCACAAGAGAGACTACATTCTGGGCCAAAAGTCAAACCTCTGCAAATTTAAACAAACTGAAATCATACAAAGAATGTTCTCCAACTATAAGAGAACTATACGAGAATTAAACTAGAGATCATAATTGAAAGATATATGGAGTATCCCTGAATATTTGAAAATTAAAATAAATTTCTACATAATTTATAGGACACAGAAGCTATCACAACAAAAATTAGAAAATATTTTGAACTGAATATAAAAATATAACATCAAAAACTCAGGAATGCAGTGAGAAATTTATAATACTAAATATTTATGAGAAAAGAAAGGTCTCCAATCAATGCTCTCATTTTTCATCTTAAGAAATCAGAAAAAGAAGAGCAAAATAAACCAAAAACAACAAGCAAAGGGAGGAAATAATGATAAAAGCATAAATTAATGAACTAGATAACAGAAAAACAACAGAGAAAAATCAATGAAACAGAAACAAATTCCTTGAAAGGAAATAAAATTAATAAACCACTAACCAATGACAATAGAGAAGACACAAATTACATATATCAGGAATGAAAGAGGAAACCTTACCACAGACCTCACATACTTCAGAAATATAAGGAAATATTACAAAGAACGGTATACCATAAATACAACAAATTGGATGAAATGAACAAATTCCTATAAAAGCACAAACTATGAATGCAATCCAAAGAAATAAAGAACTGGAATAGTCTAGGCCCAAATGTCTTTATTGGTAAATTCTACCAAACATTTAAGGAAGAACTAATACCAGCTCTTTCAGAAAACAGAAGATGAAGGAACCCTTCCCAACTCATTGTATGAGGTCAGCATTATACTGATACTAAAATCAGATAAAGAGAACTCTGATATTAAAACCAAAGACATTATAAGAAGATTATAAAACAATATACTTCATGAGATTAGATCCAATAATCCTTAAAAAATATTAACAAATCAAACACAGCAATATATTAAAAGGAAGAAGGAAACTGCCTCTGCACAATAAAGAATATCTACAAAAACCCTACAACCAACATATTTAGTGGTGAAAAAATAAAAATTTCTACTAAAACTTGAAAAAAAGTATAAATGTCCACTCTGACCATCATTATTCAGCACCATACTAGATATTCTAGCAAGGACAATAAGGCAAGAAAAAGAAGTAAGAAGACATACAGATTGAAAATAAAAAAATTAAAGATGTCTCTATTTGCAAAAGTCATGGCTATCAATGTAGAAATCTCAAAGAATCTTTTTTCAAAAATGTTTATTGATTTTAGAAAGAGAGGAAGGGGGAGCGAGAGAGAGAGAGAGAGAGAGAGAGAGAGAGAGAGAGAGAGAGAGAAACATCAATGAGAGAGAGACACACCGATTGGTTGCCTCCGGTACACACCCCAACCATGGGTCCAACCTGCAACCTAGGTATTACACCCCCAACCTTTTGGTGTATGGGACAATGCTCCAACCAACTAAGCCACACTGCCAGGGCCCAAAGAATCTTTTATTAAGAAGCAAATACAACTAATGAATAAGGTAGGCAAGATGACATTATACAAAGTCAATACACAAAACTCATTTGTATTTCTATATGTTAGCACTGAACAAGTAGAACCTGAAATTTTAAATGCAATACCATTTAAAATACCATCAAAACCCATGACATACTAACATGTAAATCTAACAAAGTATGGTCAAAATTGGTAAGGCTGAAAAATACAAAAGCACCGATGAAAGAAACTAATGAAGACTTAATAGAGAGATAATATGTTCTTGAATGTAGATTCAATATTGTTAAAATATCAGTTTTAATCCAAACTGATATACAGATTCATTGCTTTATGACTCTAGTAGGGTAATTTTTGGTACACTGAAACTCCCTTGAAATTAGTATTGTCATTTATACTTTAAAATTTATCTGCATATATGTCTGTAGAGGCTTCTTACTTTATTTTTTTAATTTTCTCTGGTCTGAATGGTCATTTCTACCTCGTCATTTCTTATTTTGTAAATTTCTGCTTTCTTTCAGTATGATTAAATGCTAGTAATTTGACTATTTTTAAAATTTTATTTATATATTTTCTATTCTCTTCATTAATTTGTCTTATATTTGTTATTTCATTCTTTGTACAGGTATTTTCTTTTGGTCTATTTTGATCTCTAAATTTTTATTTTTAAAAGGGATTAAGGCTATAAATTTTCCTTTGACCACTACTTTAAATGTTTCCCACAGAATATACACAATTTATTGTTGTTTAATTTACTAAAGTCCACAATTTCTTTGGATTTCATTATTTTTTAACAAAGTCCCATTTTCACTCCATTTATCTTTTGCAGGATCCCATCCAGTATATCTAGTTAGCTGCCATACCTCCTCAGTCTCCTCTTGGCTGTGACAGCATCTCAGACTTTCCCTCTTTTTGATGACCTTGGGAGTTTTAACGAGTATGAGGTGGTTTGTAAAATGCCCCTCTTTTGAAATTAGTCTAAAGGGATTTTGGAGGAAGAGCACAAATATTAAATTGCCACTTTCACTGCATCATTTCAAGGGCACATAAAACTCAACATTCTTTATCACTGTTGATGCTAACTGACCTTGATCACCTGTGCTGAAGCAATATTTGTCAGGTTTCTCTAATGTAAAGTTACTCTTTCTCTCCTTCTTGCCCACTTTTCATACTGTGCTCTTTGGAAGGAAGTCACTACACCCAGCCCACACCTAACAGGGTTATGCTACCTGTCCTTGAAGGTAAACTATCTACCTAAACTATTCAGACATCTTGGTGTGGGAGATTAATTTCTCCTCTTTTATTTATTCAATCATTTATTTATGTTAGCATGGATGTTTATTTTATACTTTAGGTTTTTTAAATTTATAAGTTTTGGCTTTACTGCATTTTGATCAGAGCAAATAACCTGCAATATTTCTACATTTACCTAATGTTTACTTTTGTGAACTCATCATAGGATCAATTTTTCTGACCATTTCACATTCATTTGAGAAAAAGATGTATCTTCTATTATCAATGCTTAAAGTCAATACATATACACACAGCTACCTTCCTATATGGTTATGTTGTTTAGACCATCTATACATTTATTTTTGTCTGTCTTGTCTTATATTGAAAGTGATGTGTTAACACTCCCATTTTAAATTAGTACGCATGTGTATCCTTGTATGTCTTATACTTTTTCTTTTATAAATGTGGCCACTGTATTAACTGTTGTATAGATACCTGTAACTGTTATACAAGGCCTGTCCAGAAGGTATCCAGCCATGTACTAAGAAAAACAGAGACATTTATTGAAGAAGGTACAAGACACAAGAAAAATTGTACATAGGACAATGATACCTCAGTCCCCTTCAAAGCAGGCATCTTGGGACCTCACACAGTTCTCCCAAATCACCATCAGCTGCCCCATTGTATTTTCCTGAATCTTATCAATGGTCTGAAATCTCTTCGCTTCAAAGGAGATTTTAGTTTTGGGAAAAGTCAGAAGTCATGGGGCACCAAATCTGGGCTGTGGGGGAATTGAGTAACCTGGGTGATTTGCTGTTTCTCAGAAAAACTCTGCATGAGACGTGATGCATGAGCAAGTGCATTGTGATGAAGCTGCCAATAACCAGTGGTCCATAGCTGCAGCCTTCTGAATCATCCCAATAGTTTCCGCAGAGGAATGTTCAAGCTCAATGCAAAATTTGATGTCAATTCATTGCTCTACTGTCATTTTATAATACAATGGCCACACAGTACATATTGTCATTCAATGGCATCTACCACTCCACTGACTAGTACAGTGAAATTGCCATTGTTTACCCATGTACTTTCCAGTCCACTCTCCATGGCTGCCAGGTTACATCGATGTCATGCAAACCATTCTCATCATGTTAATAGTGCCTGGACTTTTTCTGGAGAGACCTCATACCCTCATTTTGTAAACAGATTTATTTATTTATTTATTTATTTATTTATTTATTTATAGAAAAGAGGAAAATAGGGATAGAGGGAGAGAAATATCAATGTGTGGTTGCCTCCCATGTTACCCCTACTGGGGACCTGGCCTGCAACCCAGGCATGTGCCCTGACTGAGAATTAAACCAGTGACCCTCTGATTCACAGGTCACCACTCAATCCACTGAGCCACACCAGCCAGGGTGTCATTTTGAATTATAGGTTTTTGAAGTGCATTTTTCTTTATTTTTAACACTCTTTGGAATGAATTCTACTTTTTCTGGTATCAAGATTATATATAACCCTTGCTTTTAAATAATTTTTCCTTATGTGCGGTATTCCTTTACTCACTCCTTTATTTTTAGCTTTTGTAAATCATGTTCTTTTAGGTGTGCCCCTTGTACATATCATATTTTTGTTGGTATTTTTTTGAGCCAAATTGAAAATATTTTTTGTTAATAGGTAAGTTGAGGTAGTCCATACATATTGATATAAATCATGTTTGGTCTTAGATATGCCATATTATTTTATCATTATTAAGTACAGTATGTTTATATCCCATATTTTCTTTACCTGTTTTATTTGGCTTTTTCATTTGTAAGATATTTTTTATATTTAGGAAAGTTTTCTTCCTCTTGTTCTAGTGATTGCCTCTGTGCTTTATTGTAAATAAGCCTTTAGTGTGAGGTTTTATGTTTATCTGGCTAGAGTTAGGCTGCAATTAACATTTGCTATCACTATAGGTGCCAAAGGCTTCAATTTCCTCTACTGTCCTTTTTTGTTTTGTCTCCACTGTTATCTTTGGGTTTCCCTAGAAATTCCTTCTTATTTAGAGTCTGTGTCTGGCAGCTCTCTCAGTTGTAATCCACTGTAAGTTTACAGGGGCTCTGTGTTAGTGGGAAGGTACTGTGGGGGAGAAGTATTCTATATTCTTACAATTAAATCTCATCTTTATTCATGGGATTTGACCTTTAGACATTTCTTAAGTCTTTTTTCCCTTCTCTTATGTGAGACAGAAAGGCTAGAGAGGGGTGAGTTGTCTAATTGCCTTTTCCTCCAGCAGTTTCTTTTGAGAGCTACCCTTCCTAAGAACATAATGCTGGGAGCACTTCAAAATAGTTATTTTCCTCTCTACCTGTGAAAGGATGAGGGAATTTTTCTCAGACCTTCAATTTCAAAAGGTGTGCTCCTAGGAAGTTGTGATTCTTTGTATTCACCTATCCCTCTTTTTAGAATGGTGATGTACCTGTGATCTCAATTCTGATAAATCTATGAAAAATTACTGATTTCGTTTTTGAGTTTTTCTTGTTATTAGAAGGGGAGTTACAACTACCAAGTTCTTTACATGCCACAGCAGTAACTAGAAGTTTCCAAAAATATAGATATTTTTATTACTATTTCTTTCTTTCCCCAATGGTAGTTAATAAACTAAATTAAGTAGAATGTGTTAAAAGAGATAGAAAGAGTATGTAAAGTTTTATTTTCACACGGGAAAGCCAGTACCCATTAGTTTGTATTATATGCTATCCTTCATTTCTCTTTATCAGTCGACCCTGTCACCTCCTGAATTGTAGACTTCCTGACAGTAAAAGTCTCCCTTGGCCATACTGTATCCCCGGTGCATTAAACAGTGTGTGGCACATAGTAGGCACTGAATAAATATTTGTTAGATTAATGAACCAGGAGACAAGGGGCTTTCCTGGACTCTGAGCTCCATTACCTCAGGACTGGAAAAGGGCGAAAATCCAGCCCTTTTCTTCCATGTTTTTATTCTCAACACCAGTTGAGACAGAAAACTGTTTTAAATCAAAAAGCTTTAAACATACATGAAATACTCTTCATAGCTCAGTAACAACAGAATTTTTTCACGACTAAAGAAAGCTGACTCATCCTCTTGGCCAAAATTGGAAGTGGGATTTTTTTAACTTCATTTGTGGATGTGTCCCATTTTCTTATGATGTTGCTTATGTTTACTTACTGTATCCAAGAAATTGAAATATTACATTCACTTAGGTGTTGTTTAAACTAATAAGGCAATATGGTCAAATGCACAATTTAATACTTCAGAACATTTGGCACATTCGAAGACCACAATTAGACTGTTCCAGTTTGATATGCCATAATCTAGCTTCATGCAATTCAACTACAACACTTTTAAGATGAAATAATTTTTGCTACTAGGCTTTTCAACTTCCAGATTAGGATGTCAACATACTCCTTTAATATACTTTATCCTACTTATAAATATTTCATTAAAATTATAGCATTTAATTAAAATATATTCCAATATACAAGCCAATACTGGTAATGTACAAGCCAATATGTTAAGTTAAAAAATGCGAATTTTTTACAACTACAGATAAATCTGTAAGACATTTAATACTAGCTATACAGTTTATAAGTAGTATTCTTAAAGAGAGATAGCAGAGAACTTACTGGAAGCTAATGTTAAAAAAAGTTCAAGTACAATTAAATGAGGAACTTGAATTTCATCCTAAAAATAATGGAAATCATTGAAGAATTTTAATCAGAAAAGTAGTCAGGTTATATTTATGTTTTATGAAGATTATTTTGTTTAATTCCCTTTAGTCACGCTATCTAATTCTTCATATTTATCATGTTTCCCCAACTAGAATGTAAGGTCCTCAAGACTACAGAACATATCTGACTTATTCATCAGTATATCCCCAAAACCTATATGCTGCCAGGTTGTAGCAGGTAAACAAACAAAAATGGCTAAATGATTTATTGTAAAGAACCAGTTAAGAAGCTTTTTTCTTGACCTGGGCAACAACAATTAAGATCCCAAACCAGTACATTGGTAGTGGGGGCACAACTAGACCAGTTTGAAAAATATTAAAAAGTAAAAACTGAAAATTAGTGACCAAAAAGATGTGGGCAATGAGGAATAATAGTAAACAGTAAAAAATTACTTGTGGGATTTCAAAACTCACCACAAAGCTACAATAACAAAGACAATGTGGTAATCGCAAAAAAAAAAAAAAAATAGACACATAATTGGAATAAATGAACTAGATTTCAGAATCCAGAAATAAACGTTTCATTTATGGTCAAATGGTTTTGTTAAAGATTTTATTTATTTTTAGAAAAGGGGAAGGGTGGAAGACAAAGAGGAAGAGAAACACTGATAGTGAGAGAAACATTGATCAGGTGCCTTTTGCACACCCCCAAACAGAGACCTGGCCCATAACCCAGGGATGTGCTCTGACCAGGAATTGAACAGGTGACCTTTCAGTTTGCAGGACAATACCCAATCCACCAAGCCACACCAGTCAGGGCTAAGGTCAATTAATTTTTGATAAGGATGCCAAGTTCATTTAGCAGGGAAAGTATAGTACAAATGGACCAGGAACAAATGGGTAGCCACATACAAAAGAATGAAGTTGGACCCTTACTCACACCATATACAAAAATTAACTCAAAATAGATAATAAACCTAAATGTAACAACTACAATAAAAAATTCTTAGAAAAAAAGTAGGAGTAAATCTTCATAACTTTGGATTAGATAATGGTTTCTTAGATATGACATGAACAAATAAAGAGAAAAAACAGATAAACTGAATGGCATCAAAATTAAAACTTTTGTGTGTAGAAGGACACCATCAAGAAAGTGAAAAAACAACCTATACAATGGGAGAGAATATTTGAAAATCGTATAACTGCTAAGAAATTTGAATCTAGATTATATAAAGAACTCTTATAGCCTCAAAATAAAAAGACAAGTAACACCCTTTTTAAGCAAGCAAAGGATTTAAATAATATTTCTCTAAAGAAGAGGTACAAATAACTATCAAGGATTGACCTATAGGACAGTGAAACTAAGAAATAGCTTAACCCTGCAAACTGAAACATATTTGAAAAATAAAAAGAAAGAAAATGATAGTCAATTCACCACTAAATCATAAAAGGAAACAAAGAAAAAGGTCAATTAAGCTTAACTGAGAGGAATGCTGGCATTTGGGAATCCTCATGCGCAGGAAGGGCGAAGAAGGAAGTTTCAAACAGCCCTTCAAGTATGAAACATTTATTCTTAGTGGGATGTGAATGGAGGAGGAACAAGGAAACTTCACTTAGGTGATGAAGATACAAAAAGAGAAGTCCATTTATCTTTGTGCCATTCAACAGTTTTCTCTGCAGAAAGAAAGAAGGAGCTCCTGCCCTTTGCAACAGCATGGATGGAACTGGAGAGCATTATGCTAAGCAAAGTAAGCCAGGCAGTGAAGGACAAATACCATATGATCTCACCTTTAACAGGAACCTAATCAAAAAAACAAACAAACAAGCATAATATAACCAAAGACACTGAAATTGAGAAGGGGTTGATAGTAACCAGAGGGGAGAGGGGAGGGAATTTCAGGGGGAAAGGGGAAGGGTTTGGAGCAACAAGTATAGAGGACATGTGGACAAAAATTAGTGGGGGTAGAAATGGGAGGGAGGTGGGGAGAGCTGGGGTGGTGGGCTGGAATGGGAGCAAAAGACAGAAAACTGTACCAGAACAACAATTTTAAAATAAAAAAATTAAAAAAAATATTTTCAGACGTGGACAACAGTGTGGGAATTGACTGTGGGAGCAGGGATTGGGATGGGCGGAGAAGGGCAAAGGGGAAAAAACTGGAACAACTGTAACAGAGTAACAATAAAAACAATTTAATAACAAAAAAAAAGTTTTCTCTGTGTCCATAACAAGAATCAGACAACCACACTAGGCTAAGCACAGATGTAACACAACTTTAGTTGTTGATACCCAGTAACAGTTTTATGCGACCTGGAACTTTCATCAAGTCTCTTAAGTTTATAAGTGCTGTCAATTCTACCTTTAAAAAGCAATATTGTGCATCAGCAAAAATATACAATCCAAAATATGTAACAGGATTGCTGAGTAGAAGAAGGGTTATCATTCCTTGAAAATTACAGTAACAAGTCTACAGAAAATTATATGCAGGATTTAAAGATCTTACAAATTAACTGTTAATAGAACATCTACCTTAGAACTTCATATTAGATAAAGTTAAGTTTAACCTCCCTTTTTCCTCTAAAAATGTCTCCTCTTGTCCTCTAAAAACGATCTTTGGAAAGATTGCTACAATTTCTTTCCCCTCAAAAATCAACTCAAACTCATTTTAAAAAATTAATATTATATTATTTAGTTAATAGTCATGTACACTCACAGAAAAAAGAATCTGGAGTGAACACAGTAATACACTTTTCTGGGTTTCCATACATTGGAATCAAAGCAATTTCCAAAAGACTTAAAAACTCACACTTACTTATCCATATTAAAAAGTAACTTCATGCATATTAGATACATGCAGAAAGGTTAAAATCAAAACAAAAACTGACAAGTTGATCCTCTATTAAAATGTTACTTAAACACAGTAAACACTATTCTTTGTTCTACTAAGGCTCACAGCAGGATCAGGAGTATATTTAAATCATCAACATTATTTATTATTCATTTTAGGTTAAAATCTAATATGCCCATTCATGTCATCAAACCATGGAGTGGGAAGGTACCCAAAAGCCCACTAGTCTAAATCTGCTCATTTGACAAAAGAACCAAGCAGGGTCAATGGAAGTTACCTGACTTTCCTAAAATGCCTGACCTCAAGATTAGGGGACAGTATAGGGCTACCTGAAATATTTAACATTAAAGTTAACTGAATCATACTTAACCAGAAAGAAATATTTTTCAAAGGCTTAGTCAATTTTAGTCTTATCATAAAGTGATTTTTCTGAGTCTAAAAGAGAACCTGAAGCTGAGCTAGCAATCACTTTTAGTAATAAATGAAATCTTCAAAATATTTCCTTAAGATCTAAAGAAATGGAAAAATTTAAAAACAGTTCAGGAAAGTCCAAAGTTAGAGATAACCCTGCTATTCTCCTATTGTAGTAGATATACAAAAATCTTACATCTGAATTGGATGTAAGGAAAAAAAAAATCACCAGTAGAGCAATTTAATCCACAAGCTACCATCTCCTCAAATAAATCTGATGGGTTTGTCAATTTTCTGCCAACCACTGCACTCTGCTGCAATATTCTGATCACTGTGAACTAGATCTGACTTGACCTGCTTAGACCTTGACATCTGGAAACTGCGCTATTCCCCAGCTTCTCCCCACCACCTGAGAAAAAGACTAGAAAGACGGGTTGGCTGTTTCTGAAGATGAGATGACAGGTCTGCGAATACACCTGTGGCCTCTGAACTGTGAGCAGGGTTACTTGCATGACTGAGTGAAGCAGCAGCCTGGATTTCTAGAAATATTAGCAGTTTTCATTTAAATGAACTGTCCCTAAAGACCCTAGGTAGATTAACATGAATGAGCTACTCAAAAATTTTATCAGCAAACCTTTAACTCTCATTTTTGCTGACACCATTATTTTTGTAAGAATAAGGAAAAGTCATTACAAAGATAGGAGGCAAGAAAATTTTTAATGAAAAAAAAATTGCTCTATCTGGCTTCAGGATAAGGTAAAAAATGACAGTGCCCAAGGCTAATACACAGCATGCCAAAAATATAACTGAGAGAGCTAACCCTGGAATCCAAAGAATATGAAAATTAAAATAACATGAAGGCATAAGATCTGAAGGATAACAGGTATCCACAGTGAATTTTCAGGACTTCCACAAAGAGCCCTTTGTAGCCCCACCAACCATCCCTAGAGGCTTCAGTTGTGAGTCTGACAGAGCACTGCATTAGACGGCAATGATTTCATTTTCTTCATCTCTTGAAGTATTAAGAAATATCCACATTACATTTGAGTACTAGACTAAATGTAAAAAAAATGCACAAAATTAACTTGTGGTACCACTGAAGAAAGTGATGAGACAACTAGAAGAGTGATATAAAAAAATGAGTAACTTCCTTATTTCCTTCCTTCCTTCCTTCTTTCATATTCCATTTTATCTCCACTATCTGGCTCATTAGTTCACTCTCTCTTTCTTTTTTAAAAGTGGCTGTTCTAGGATTTGCAGTATGTATTTTTCACTTATCACAGTCTACCTTTAAATACTATACTTTTTCATGTGTAGTAATTTTTCAACAATATATTTCCATCATCCTCTTTTGATCCTTTGTTCTATTGTCTTCACACATTTTTACTTCCTCATATGTTGTGAACGCCACAATATATTGTTATTATTTTTGTTTTAAACAGTTAACTATTTATTTCCGGCCAAGATGAAGGCATAGGTGGACACACTGTGCCTCCTCACACAACCAAAATTAAGGACAACAAAGATTTAGAAACAAGAAAACAACTAGAACTGATAGAAAATTGAACTGTACAGAAGTCCAACGACCATTCATCCAGACAGGTAACAGGGGCAGAGTTGGCAGGAAAAAGTGGAGATGGGTGGACCCAGGAGTGCAAGCAGCAGCAGATGGCAGATCCCAGGCATGCAGGTGGCAGCTAGCAGACCCCAGGAGCACAGGCAACAGGCAGCGGACCCTAGGCATGGAGCAGCAATGATGCAAAGCCAGTGAGGCCGCGCAAGGTGGCTAGCTGACCAGGTGGTCCCACATTCGTGCATGCGCAGATAATCCAGGCGAAGGGGAAGTGGTGGAAGGGACTGGAATCCAAGAGAGAGTAGAGCAAGCACCACTGTTCCCTCTCGGACCCTGCCCCCACATACAATGTTACTACCCAGCAACTGGGCTGCCCAGCCCAGGGGAACACATAAGGCTCTGACCCTCATATGTAACAGCTGTGACCAGACAAAAAAAAAAACACAAAAAAACAAAAAACAAAAATGACCCAAACAGGAGAACAAATCAAACCCCTAGAGCCAATTCATTTAAACGATGAAGAGGTAGCTAACCTGTCAGATGCACAGTTCAAAGCCCTGGTGATCAGGATGCTCACAGAATTGGTTGATTTTGCTCACAAATTAGATGAACAAATGAAGGCTACAATAAGTGAAATGAAAGAAAATGCACAGGGAACCAATAGTGATGGGAGGAGAACTGGGACTCAAATCAATGGAGTGGACCAGAAGGAAGAAAGAAATAACTAAACAGAAAACAAGGAAGAAACAAGAATTCAAAGAAATGAGGAGAGGCTTAGGAACCTCCAGGACATCTTTAAAGGTCCCAACATGCGAATTATAGGGGTACCAGAAGGGGAAGAAGAAGAGCAACAAGTGGAAAGCTTATTTGAACAAATAATAAAGGAGAACTTCCCCAATCTGACAAAGGAAATAGACTTCCAGGAAGTCCAGGAAGCTCAGAGAGTCCCAAAGAAGTTGGACCCAAGAAGGAACACACCAAGGCACATCAGAATTACATTACCCGAGATTAAAATGAAGGAGAGAATTCTAGAAGCAGCAAGGGAGGAGGGGACAGTCACCTACAAAGGAGTTCCTATCAGACTGTCAGCTGATTGCTCAAAACAGACCTTACAGGCAAGAAGGAGCTGGAAAGAAGTATTCTAAGTCATGAAAGGCAAGGACCTACATCCAAGATTGCTCTATCCAGCAAAGCTGTCATTTAGAATGGAAGGGCAGATAAAGCGCTTCTCAGATAAGGTCAAGTTAAAGGAGTTCATCATCACCAAGCCCTTATTATATGAAATGTTAAAGGCACTTATCTAAGAAAAAGAAGATAAAAAATATGAACAGTAAAAAGACAGCAAACTCACAGTTATTAACAACCACACCTAATACAAAAGCAAAGTAAGCAAACAACTATAACACGAACAGAACCACAGAGGTGGAGATCACATGGAGGGTAACAGGGGAGTGCGAGGAGGAGAGCGGGGAGGGGGTACAGAGAATAAGTAGCATAGACGGTAGGTAGAAAGTGGACAGGGGGAGGGCAAGAATCGTGTGGTAAAAGTGGAAGCTAAAGAACTTATGACACATGGACATGAACTAAACGGGGAAGTGTGGGTGGGAGGGGGTGTGCAGGGTGGAGGGGAATGATGGGGGAGAAATGGGACAACTGTGACAGCATAATCAAAAAAATATATTAAAAATTTGAAAAAACAGTTAATTATTTTTAAAATTTTAAATGACGGGTAAAAAGAACTGTTATATTGACCCACCTATTTAACACTTCCTGAGTTCTTCATTCTTTTCTGCAGCTCAAAACTTCCATCAAGTATCATTTTTCTTCTGTGTGAAGAATCTTGTTTAACATTTCTTATAGCATTAGTCTGCTGGTAATGAATTCTCTCAGCTTTAATTGTCTGAGAAAGTACTTCCTCTTCTTTAATGAAAGATATTCTCAGCGGGTATAGTAATCTAGGTTGACAGATTTTTCTTTTATCAATAATTTAGACATGTCATTCTGTTACCTTTTTTTTAAATCCTCACCTGAGGATATATTATTGATTTTAGAGAAAGAGGATGTGGGTGAAGAGAATGGAGAGAAGAGGGGGAGAGGGAGAGAGAGAAAGAAAGAGAAACATTGACGTGAGACAGAAGCATCGATTGTATCTGTGACCTTTTGGTTTATAGGCCAATGCTCCAACCAACTTAGCCACCTGACTAGGGATTATCTTCTGGTTTTTATAGTTTCTGAAAGAAATCTATGATAATTATTATCTGTTCTTTATATTTCATATGCCTATTTTCCTACCTGAATTTAAGATTCTCTCTTTATCACTTTTCCCCAGCAACTGTATTATGATACATTCCAGTATGATTTCTTCTATGATTATACTGCTTGGGTTTTGTTAGCTTCTTGTATTTGGAAGTTATACTTTTCATTAAATTTGGAAAATTTGGGATGTACATTATTTCTTCAAACATTTTTCTTGTCCCCATGTTCTGATACTCAAATTATACATATTTTAAATCACTTAATATTGGTCTAAATATTAATGAGGCTCTGTGAATTTTTTCAGCCATCTTTCTGTTTATTCTAGAGAGTTATTACTGTTTTCAAGATCACTGATTTTTTTCTTCTGTATGATTTAACTTGCCTGTAACCCAATCAAATAAAATTAATTTAAAATACTTTATGTTTCATCTCTTTTTTTTGTTGTTGAAGTCCAATTTGGCTCTATATATCCTCAATTTCTTTACGTTTAATGTTTGTTTGTCCTCTAATTACATGAACATACTGAGCATACTCAGTAAAAAACTAGCTGTTTCAACACTCCATCATTTCTGCTAATTCCATCATTTCTATTATTTCTGGGTCTGTGTTCTATTTTGGTTATGAGTTATGTTTTCCCACTTCTTAAGTCCAGTAATTTTTTTTATTTGCGTTTTTTGTTTTTGAAGTCCAGTAATTTTTTATTGTATGCCAAATATTGCTGATTTTATGTTCTTGAGTGTTAGTTATTGTTGTAGCCTTTAAAGAGGACTGAACTTTATTCTAGCAGGCAGTTAAATTACCTGTGAACCAATCTGATCCACATGGGCTTATGTCTGGGGGAGTCTAGAAAAGCCTTTATTGTAGAGCTAATTTAGTCCAATTAGAAAGGTGCAACCCTTCTGAAATCTCCCCTGAATAACTCATGTATTCAATGAAGTCTTTTTATTCTGTTGGTAGAAACACAAATGATTTCTGTTCCTATATGAGCTGTGGGAACTGTTCAGCTTATAGCTCCTCAATAACTGTTTTCCTAGTTGTTTTGTGCCTGGTCTTACAGAGTTTCACCATACCCATTGTCAGGACTCAAAGGGACACCTATACAGACTTCTAGAGATCTTTCTCTGCTGCATAATTCCTTCCCTTCTGATACATTGCCCTGTAAATTCTAGCCACCATGGCTTTCCCAAACTCTGATCTGTGTCTGACGCCACTCAGCAATAACACAGAGTTCTATTTGGCTTTCCCTTCCCTGCAAGAGGAGCTAGACATTGCCTCAGGGCAGAAAGCCAAACCAATCATAGAGATCACCTTTTTTGTTTCCCTTCATCTAGGAATCAGTGCTGTGTTACTTGTTAGCCAATACAGGAAGACAGTTGTTTACAAGTGTCTTGGTCAGTTTTCCAGTTGTTCATAAAGGGAAGGCAATTCCAGATCCTGTTATCCTCTTATGGTGAAAGCAAAAGTCCTTTCTCATTATACTTAATTGAATGTCAAACACTGTATATAAAATAACTGCTCAGAGACTGTAGTTGATGTTATTCCCTACAGAGGATTGCCTTTCCTCTGTTGGCAGAAAGAACCAAGCTGGGTTGGGACTTGTATGCTGCGTTAGTTAGACTCTATTCACCTCTATTTTCAAATGTCTCAAGCATAAAACTGTCAGGTGCTCATTGCAGGTCCCTTCCTCTAAATTAGTGGCTCTCAAAGTATAGTCTGTGAACCTCCAGAGATGCTTGTGATTTTTTCAGGAAGGAGTCCATAAAGTGAAAGCTGTAATACAATATTTAAGATTATTTGCCTTTCTCATTGCATTGACACTGGTTCTGATGATGCAAAAGCAACAGTGGTTAAAAGGGCTGGAGCCTTAGCAAAAATCAAGGCAGTGGCACTAACTGCATATTATTCAGTGCCATGCACTCACAGTAAGAAAAGTACCAGTTTTACGAATATCCTTGATGAAACAGTAAAAATAGTTAATTCTATTACATCCTGATCCCTAAGTATACATCATTTTTATAATCCAAGTTACAAAATGGAAGGCATATGTAAAGCATTCTGTTGTATACTGAAGTATGGCAGTGTTCTGAGGGAAAAGCACTTCTGTGATTCTTTGAATCACCAGCTGAATCCACACTATTTTTACTTGAAAGAACAACCAATAGATAAATTATGGTCTTTCAACTTGGATATTTAGCAGGCATTTTCTCAAAATAAAGCAGTGAGCCTGTTACTTCAAGAGATAAAATATTTGTTGCCAACAATAAAATTTGAACTTTCCGGCAAAAATTAGAATTGTAGAAAATTTGTATTAGCCACCATAACCTTGACTACTTTCCAATGCTTAATGAATTGTCTGATGAAACCAGTGGTGATATTAACAAACACATATTTTTAAATATTATATAATGTAACATGTCAATATTTGGAAGACCTGCATACCTCAGTAAACCAAAATTTCCAAATGACCAAAGCATGATACAAAATTATAAATGGGTAAAAGATCCCTTCAAAATACAAGACAGAACAATGGGTTTTGATTTAATAAAGTATAAAAGTTCATTGATGTGATTTCAGATTCTATGCTGTAACTAACCTTTAAGAAACTACCACCTGTCAAGTTTTGGCATAGGATGAAAGAATATTCATAATTATCTGAAAAGTTATTAAATCACTCCTTCTTTTTCCAACTACTTATCTGTGTAAGGCCAGATTTTCTTCATTTAATTCAACTAAAACAACACTTTGCAACAAACTGGAGTCAGAAACAGGAAAATTCAGTTGTATGATATTAAACAAGAAATTCGTAAAACATATAAAACAATTCACTCTTCTCAATAATACGTATTTTGTTTTGGAAAATGTAATCATTTTTCAAAAATATGCTTGTTAATGTTAACATGTAATAAGTTTATTTATATTATTTTAAAATTGATAAATTTTTAAAAATTTTCTTACTTTTAATTTCTAAATTTCTGATATAATAAACAGATATAACCCACAGAAGCAAAATCTCCTCAGCGTCTTCAGTGATTTTTAATATTGAAAAGGGGTCCTGATATCAAGAAGTCTGAGAAACTAGCAAGCCTCTGAAGCACCATGAGACTGCAAGAGATTTTACCCGACTCTTCCAGGCCAGTCCCCAGCACTAACCAAGGGTAAATAGAGGGGGAAAAAGCTTTTTATTTTGGGCTCATCTAGATTTTGGTCTGCCAAATTAGCCCACATGACCATCAAAAGCTCTTCTGATTCTCTTTTCCCCTGTGGACTCCCTCTGCCTGGACCAAACTTAGTCCCAGAAACATGCCCACACTTGACAACTCCTCTCAGGAAAAGAACAACTAGCCACTTCAGTTTACATGAGAAGGGATTTTCCCTTTCTAAATTTGAGTTTATCTCCTCCTCTTTAATTCCACAGCTCTTATAATTTTCAAAGTAATATTTTTTGCAATTTATCCTTTTACACCTGCCACTCCTTACTACATACCACTCAGAGGTCTTAATCCACCACCAAATAACAATACCTAACACATATATCATTTGCTCTCTGCTAAGCAATATTCTAAGCATTTTAGATAATGCTTAGAACTCATTTAATTCTCTAGCCAACCTAGGAAGTGTCCACACTATAGTCATGCAGCTCATTACTGGTAAAGCCAGCTTTCAAATCCAGGCAGTTTGGTTTCAGAGTCCATACCTTTAATCTCTAACAAGCTACCCTTGCCTTATCTATCATACACTTTACCTCAGAAAACTTAGCCTGTTTTCACGGTTGCTACAATTACCTCAAAGATGTCTGAATCTTTCTCTCCAGGTATAACCCGTTTAACTGCTTACTGAACTTCACCCTGGATATTCAGCATATTTAAAAGCAATGCACCTTCTTCACTCCCTGTAAACTTCCTTTCCCACACTAGGCCCTTTCACTGCCACCAGTTCTTCCTCCATCCGTCCCAGCTTTGGTCAATCCAGGCAAACATGATTTTCCCTTCCTCTAAATTTCATTAACATTTATATCTATACCAGTAATTCCCAAAGCTGACTCACAACCAAGTCTACAATGAATGGTACACAGAAAACTAGTAATATGCTTTTTAAAAACCTGTCCTTAGTTTTTCTTTTTATGAAACAGCGATGATAACAGGTCCTTTTAAGTAATTTTTTTATTGGTGGACTAAAAAGTTGACAACACAATAATGATTCCTAAAGTTATCTGGTTGATTTGTTTTGAAAATTTAACTGAACCAGGAAATTAAAACATCTGCAAACTGCCAGCTTTATCAATTTATTAGGATTCTCCTTGGCTCTTCTACCTCTTCTCTAACACAGTCAGGTATAGCAAGTCAGGTGTCCTGCCCAAACAGGCCCAAACAGGCCCAAACAAAAGTAATAAAAGTTAGTAACTTCTGTGACTGTAAAGCACTTGTAATATGTATCGAAATGGTTTCCAAGTGTTTTATCAGCTGGCTTTTTTCAAAAGTCTCAAAGAAAGATACTACATTCTTCCTGCTTTTAGACTCAGTTAACTATTCCTAAATTCATTCCCTTCTCACCATACAGCCCCACCTATCTGTGGGGGAGGGAATTAAGTTACTCTATTTCCAATGGCTTTGAAATCTTTTTGTAGTTTGAATAATGGAAAACCATTATTACCAAGCATTTTCTGATATATAACCTTATTTTATTCACAATCTCCTAAATGGATTTCCATCCATTTCTGTTTTTAATATCATGTTGATAACAAGCAGCATGTTTTGAATGATAAAGAAAGTTAGAAAAAATAAAAAATATCATCTACACCAAACTCCTCATTTCATAATTGAGAACAGCGTAACTTAAAGTCACACAGCTAGTTAGTGAATGACACAATTGAGACCAGAAAGCTAAACTTCCACATATTCAAAGTGTTTTAGGAAGAAGGCCTAATTCATAGAAAAAGAACCAAAAATCAGATAGAACCAAGTCAGAACTCACTATACTCCTAGAGTTAAGCAGGAGAGTGGGGTAGGATAAGATGAGAATGTACATATAACAGCTTCACTAATGGCCAAAGGAATCAGAACTGCTTTGACCATAATGACCAAAAGTCACACTGATGTACAAGGCTCCAGACGACACAAATGAGGGTGAACACCAAGAATCCAATAATGACAATGAACCAAAAAATATCTATCCTTCTATTTAATCACTAAAGTGCAGAATAGTCAAAAATTAGAATATTGATCCAGCAACAGATAAAAAATAAACAAAATGTGGTATATTTATACTATGGAATGTTATTCAGTCATAAAAAAGAATGAAATTCTTAAACATGCTACAATATGGATGCTAAGAGAAGTAAGCCAGAGATAAAATGACAAACATTATATAATTCCTCTTATATGAGGTACCAAAACAGACCAATTCATAGGCACAGAAAATAGAACAGAGGTTGAGCAGGTTTCAGGAGAGGGGGAAATGAGTTGTTTAGTGAGTACAGAGTTTTTGTTTGGGATGATTAAAAGTTTCTGAAATGGACAGTGGTGATGGTTGCACAGCAATGTGGATATACTTAATGTCAGTGAATTGCACACATAAAAATAGTTAAAATGGTGAATTTTATGTTATGTCTATTTTACCACAATAAAAAAATGGCAAAAAGTTAGAGTTCTGCAGGTCTGAGTTTGGGGGGTTATTTCCTCTTAAAAAATGCCCCTGGAAAATAAATAACAAATTCAAACATTTTCATTGATAGGTAACATTTCCACAAACTTAGAGGAATTATAGGGAGCTCCAGAAAACAGTCTTGGCAGTAAAACCAGCCCTGATTGAGTAGCACTATAGTTCTTATTAAATGGTTACTTAACAATCCTAAACCCACCATGGCTGGTGGCTCAGTGAATTCAGTGCTAGTCTGCAAACCAAAGGGTTGCCAGGGCAATTCCCAGTCAGGGCACATACCTGGGTTGCAGGCCAGGACCCCAGTGTTGGACACATGAGAGGCAACCAAACATTGATGTTTCTATCTCTCCCTTCCCCCTCTCTAAAAATAAATAAATAAATAAAATCTTTAAAAAACAATCATAAACTCATTTCTATAAGACATACTAAACTCATTTCTAAAAACAACCCTTGGCACTTTAAAAATCTCATTTGCTGACTTCTGGCCAAGATGGAGACATAGGTGGACACACTGTGCCTCCTCGCACAACCAAAATTAAGGACAAAAAGATTTAGAAACAAGAAAACAACCAGAACTGATAGGAAATTGAACTGTACGGAAGTCCAACAACCATTCATCCAGACCGGTAAGAGGGGCAGAGTCACGGCAGGAAAAAGTGGAGGTTGGCGGACCCAGGTGTGCAGGCGGCAGCGGCTGGCAGACCCCGGCAGACCCCGGCAGACCCCAGACGTGCAGGTGGTGGCTAGCAGACCCCAGGCACAGGGTGGCAACGGTGCAGACCCAGTGAGGCCACGCAAGGGGCTGGCTGACCCGGTGGTCCCACATTTGTGCGTGCACAGATAATACAGGTGAAGGGGAGGCTGTGGAAGGGACTGGAAGCCAGGAGAGCAGAGCAGGTGCCATTGTTCCCTCCCAGACCCTGCCCCCACATACAGCATCACCACCCAGCAAATGGGCTGCCCCACCCTGGGGAACACCTAAAGCTCTGTCCCTCACTACGTAACAGCCCCAACCAGACGAAAAAAAAACCCCAAAAGACAAAAAAAACAAAACAAAAAGAAAAACCCCAAAAAAACTGATTCAAATGGGAGAACAAATCACAGCCCCAGAGCCAATTCATCTAAGCGACCAACAGACAGCCAACCTATCAGATGCACAGTACAAAGCCCTGGTGATCAAGATGCTCACAGAATTGGTTGATTTTGCTCACAAATTAGATGAACAAATGAAGGCAAACGTACAGGGAACCAATAGAGATGAAAAGAAAACTGGAACTCAAATCAATGGAGTGGACCAGAAGGAAGAAAGAAACAACCAAACAGAAAACAAGGAAGAAACAAGAATTTCAAAAAATGAGGAGAGGCTTAGGAACCTCAAGGACATCTTTAAACGACCCAACATCTGAATTATAGGGGTACCAGAAGGGGAAGAAGAAGAGCAACAAGTGGAAAGCTTATTCAAACAAATAATAAAGGAGAACTTCCCCAATCTGACAAAGGAAATAGACTTCCAGGAAGCCCAGGAAGCTCAGAGAGTCCCAAAGAAGTTGGACCCAAGGAGGAACACACCAAGGCACATCAGAATTACATTACCCAAGATTAAAATGAAGGAGAGAATTCTAGAAGCAGCAAGGGAGAAGGGGACAGTCACCTACAAAGGAGTTCCCATCAGACTGTCAGCTGATTTCTCAAAAGAGACCTTACAGGCAAGAAGGGGCTGGAAAGAGGTATTCCAAGTCATGGAAGGCAAGGACCTACATCCAAGATTGCTCTATCCAGCGAAGCTGTCATTTAGAATGGAAGGGCAGATAAAGTGCTTCTCAGATAAGATCAAGTTAAAGGAGTTCATCATCACCAAGCCCTTATTATATGAAATGTTAAAGGGACTTATCTAAGAAAAAGAAGATAAAAAATATGAACAGTAAAAAGACAGCAAACTCACAGATATTAACAACCACACCAAAACAAAAGCAAACTAAGCAAGCAATTAGAACAGGAGCAGAAACACAGAAACGGGGATCACATGGATGGTTAGCAACAGGGGAGTGGGAGGAGGAGAGAGGGGGAAAAGGTACAGAGAATAAGTAGCATAGACAGTGGGTAGAAAAGAGAGAGGGGGAGGGCAAGAACAGTGTGGGAAATGTAGAAGCTAAAGAACTTATGACACATGGACATGAACTAAAGGGGGGGGGAATGTGGGTGGGAGGGGAGTGTGCAGGGTGGAAGGGGATGATGTGGGAGAAATGGGACAATTATAATAGCATAATCAATAAAATATATTTTTAAAAGATCTCATTTGCTCAGGCTGGTGTAGCTCAGTTGGAGGATAAAATTTTTTTTTTTAAATAATAAATCTCATTTACCAGGAGAGAGACCAAGAACTCCCTTGATCAGGCTGCTATAGTAAGACCTCTGAGACATTACTGATTTTTAGTCTCCCTTGCCCTTAACCTAATGGTGTCCTACTCAGCTAAGCCAGGCAGGGGTCACAATCTCAAATGCCTAAAGAAGCCAGGAACCAGGCAAGGAATGTAAATTAATGAAGCAAGCAAGGAGGATGAATTTAGGGGAAAGGGAGGTAGAGAGAGAAAGCCCCTGACAGCCTGGAGTGCTTCTGCCACACCTACAGAGCACTGCCGACTGCTGCCACATGGTAATGCTATGCCTTCCGAATTTTCAAAAGAAGCTGGAAATTCAGATTTTTCAATTTATGGGCTGAGCAAAACAAATCTGAGAACCTCAAGTAGCCTACAGGCCTCTTTTTGGTTGCCTCTCATGTGCCCACCACTGGGGACCTGGCCTGCAACCCAGGCATGTGCCCTGACTGCGAATTGCACCCGGCAGCCCTTTGGTTTGTAGTTTATGCTTTGCTCTACACACAGCCCTTTCCTTATGCAGGAAAATGACAGGAAACAATACTTCCTAGTTATGCATATCTTAGTTTGGATCTAAGGACTCCAGTTTCCTGAGAGCAGGGCAGCTGGTGACATTCAAGAAATGTAGAATAAAGAAACCAAAGGAATAAACCAAAAGGGCAAGTTTCTTAATGCCTATTTAATATATGAAAAGTAAAAACCTGGCACTTAAAATAATGTCATGGTAATTGGAGAATGCTGGAAGAAAATATTAAGTAGTCAGAATATAATTTTTCAAACTCTTCAAAGCCACTCTACAAATCACACTATAAGGAATATGACCCCAGTAATTCAAAACAAATTTGTTCCCTGTATCATATCATGAAATGTCTGTTGTATTATTTTGGATCTCATTGTCTTGAAATCTACCTGAGTTTTACCACTTTGGTTGCTATGATAAATATAGGTCTGCAATTGTATGTGTTAAATCCCAGATTCCAACTGAAAAATTCTATTTTGTGATTTTTTTAAAACAGCCTATTTGACAAAAATAAGAAGAGAAAAAATGCATCTGGGAAAGGGAAAAAATATTTTGTCAAAAATAAAGCTTTCTTGTAGTTTGACTTAGACACATGAGCCAAGAATATTAGAGGAGTAAAAGCTACTTTCCTGTTCTTGTTTCACAAAAACACTAGCTACTCTTCTCCAAAGGTACTCCTTTCTCTGGCCAAGGAGAGTCATTTATTCACAAACATATCATTTCCTTCTAGTAAAAACAAAACAAGATACAGCTGGACCTAATCATATGTGCTTATGTGCTAGGTACCATGCTAACTACATAATATGTATCATCTAATTTAATCTTCTTTGCCCTCTAAAATAGGTAATTTTATCTCTGAATAAAATAGACATGGTCCCTGCCTTCATGAGGCTTACCTTCTAGTGGGAGAAACAGACATTAAACAATCTCAACAAAGGATGTACAAGTGCACTGATGACCAGAGTTAGAAAGGAGATGAACATGGTGTTACCATTAGAAAAGGAAAACTTAGCCTTATCCGAGGAGTCTTCTCTGTGGAAGCAGCATACTATTGAGATCAAAGAATGAACACACTTTAACTAGGTAAAGTCTCTAGGAAGGGGGAACAGCATGACTAAAAGACCCTATGGTACAAGAAAACACAATGAGTTTAAGGTGAGAAAAAATTCCAATGTGGCTAAAGCAGAGAGGACAAGGGGAAGTATGTTGTATGGTAAGGCTGAAGGAACAGGATATCCAGCACCGTGCTATTTGCTTTAGAAGTCTCCAGCTTCAGAGCAACAGAAACTGCTCAAGTTCAGAGAAGGGGTAGAGAAGATATTCAGATTTGTGAATTTTTTAATGCATTTTTAAATCAAAAGAATATAAAATAAAAAATTATACAGTCACACTCCCAACCCGTCACTACCTGATTTCCTCCACCCCAGGGGTAATCCATCTCAGCCTTTCTTATGTATGATATTGCATAAATCCTGATACCAGCGCACACACAAAAAACTCTGCTTTCCTTTCTTACACAAAAGACAGTGTTAACATATTGCTCTGTACTTTACTTTTTTATTTAACATATCCAGTTCTTTTTTTGCAACTCATAGCTTTCCTTTTTTTGGACATACCGTGGTTTATTTAACCAGTGCCCTGTAGATGAGAAGAAAAGGCCCAACAACTGCTACTGGATTTTGATCCAGTATTATAGACAATCTTGTCAGTCGGATTGCCAGGTCACAGGGTAAGGGCATTCATGATTTTGACAGACTGCTAAACTGTACAGTCCCTTCAACAAGGTATGAAAGTGCCTGAACTGAATGAGTTACACAAACCTGGATCACTGACTGAGTTTTGGATTCTTACCAATGTAATAGGTGCAAAACGTATCTTACTTAAGTTTTAATTTGCATTTTTCTTTTTCCAGATAAGGTTGACCATTCTTTCATATGTATACAAGAGCCATCTATACTTCCTTTTCTACAACTATCTGTTCATGTCCTCTGACCATTCTTCTATTATGTTTCTATGAGTTCCCATTATATATATCAATATTTGTTTGCAATATTAGTGGCAAAGTTTTTTCTTCAACTTTTAAAACAGTTATCATGATAAGGTTAATTACACTCATCACTATGCATAGTTAACAGATTTTGTTTTCTTGCCATGAGAACTTTTAAGATCTACTCTTTTAGCAACTTTCAAATATACAATACAGTATTGTTAAAAAAAAATACTCATCATACTGTACATTATATCCCCAGGACGTAGGTATTTCATTACTGGAAGTTTGTAACTTTTGACTACCTTCCCCTATTTTCCCCACCCTCTTCTGGCAACCACCAATCTGTTCTCTGTATTTATGAGCTCTACTTTTTTTTAAAATTTGCTTTATGATTCTACAAATAAATGGTATCACACAGCATTTGTTTCTCACTTTCATATTTCACTTTGCATAATGCTCCCAAGGTCCATCCATGTTGTTACAAATGGCAGGATTTCCTTTTTTTTTTTAATGGCTGAATCACTTTTCATTGTGTCTGTGCATGTGTGTGTGTATGCCACATTTTCTTGATCCATTCACCCATCAGTGGACATAGGTTCCATGTCTTGGCTATTGTGAATAATGCTGCAATGAACACAGGGATGCAGATATCCTTTCAAATAGTGGTTTTGTTTCTTTCGGATAAATGTTCAGAAGTGGAACTGCTGAATCATGATATAGTTCTATTTTTAGTTTTTTGAATACTCTCTGCACTGTTTTCCATAGTGGCTGCACCAATTTACATTCCCACACAGCACATTCTGGCCAACACTTTTTTGCCATAGGTGTGAAATAATATCTTATTGTATTTCTTATTTTCTTTTCCCTGATGATTAGTGATGCTGGGCACCTTTTCATGTACCTGTTGGCCATCTGTGTGTCTTCTTTGGAAAAATGTCTATTCAGATCCTCTGCCTAATTTTTAAGTTGTCTTTTTTCCTATCGAGTTGAATGAGTTATTATCCCCTTATCAGATACATGATTTGCAAATATTTTCTTCATTCAGTAGGCTGCCTTTTCATCTTGTTGATGGCTTCCTTTGTTGTACAGCTTTTAAGTTTGATGTAGTCCCATTTGATTATCTTTGCTTTGTTGTCTTGGCTATTGGTGTCAAATCCAAAAAAAAAAATAATTGCCAAAACCTTTGTCAAGGAGCCTGTCCTCTGCATTTTCTTCTAGGAGTTTTACAGTTTCAGGTTTTATGTTCAAGTCATTAACCCATTTTAAGTTGATTTTTGTAAATGGTGCAAGTTAATGGTCCAATTTCATTCACTTGCATGTGGCTGTCCATTTTCTCCCAATACCATTTATTGAAGAGACTATCCTACCTATTGCATATTCTTGGCTTCTTTGTTGTAAATTAATTGACCGTGTATGCATGGGTTTACTTCTGGGCTATCTATTCTGTACCAATAATGGATGTCTGTTTTTATGTCAATACCATACTATTTTGATTACTATAGTTTTGTAATATACTTTGAAATCAGAAGTATAATGCTTCCAGCTGTGTTCTCCTTTCTCAAGAGTGCTTGACTATTCAAAGTCTTGTGGTTCATACAAATTTTAGGATTTTTGTTTTATTTCTATGAAAATTACCACTGAAGTTTTAAAAGGTATAATAGTGAATCTTCCATTTCTCCTCTAACATTGCTTATAGTGAGTTTTGGTCACACAGATTTTTTAAAAAAGCAAATTAACTACTTTTGTTGAATTCAGGATTTTGAGTCATACTTTTAGAAAGGTTTTGTAACTCTAAGGTTATAATTAAATTCTCCCATGGTTTCATGGTTTATGTTTAAATCTCTAACCAATCTGGAGTTTATCCAAGTATACAATGTGAAGTATGATCCTAACATTCTCTTTCCAGATGGCTACATAGTTATATCAGTACCATTTATTAGAATCTATCCTTTAATTCTTTAACCATATTCTAAGTTGCTATATTTTCTCATCTATTTCTGAATTTTCAATTCTGCTCTATTACTTTGTCAATTCATATTTCAGTATGACACTGCTTTAACTGATGCTTTATAGTACGTTTTAATATCTGGAGGGCTAAACCATGCCCACCCCCAGTTTCATTGCTCTTCTTTTTCAAGGTTATTCAGAGCTCAATGTGTACTTTATAATTAATTTTCCTAGTACTTTCATGGGGATCACTTTAATTTGTAAATTAAGTATGGGAGAATCAGTACTTTATGATGCTGAGACTTCTAATCAAGATCATGGTATGCTTTTCACTACATTTGTATCTGCTTCTCTGTTCTTCAAGAGTTTAAGAAGTAGACTAGAAGGAGGCCAGGTGGTAAGCTTAGCTTGATGAAGACTGTTTCAAATAATTGAAGGATATGAAAGGAATAAGTTAGAGGGAGAATACAGTGGCAAAAAGGCACAGCAATATTTAAGACCTGGATAAGCCTGCCCCAGAGACAGGGAAGGGATGGCTAGAAAGTCAGAAGAAAATCAAGTAAAGCAGGGGTCCTCAACTCCCCAGCCAAGCCACAGCCTGTCAGGAACCAGCCCCACGCAAAGCTCACCTGAGCTCCCCATCTTGTCTCCCTCCTGTCTCCCTGCCTCCCATCTGCAGCAGGGAAGCCAGGGAATCTCACCTGGGTCCATGCTCCCACCTCAGCCATTCCCTACCCCACCATTCCCCCTCCTCCATTGGTCTTCCACAAAACCGGTCCCTGGTGCCAAAAAGGTTGGGGACTGCTGAAGTAAAGAATGTTTTTCAAGAAAAAAGGAGCTGTTAATAACATAATTAGGGCAAAGATTAAACTAAATTCATTAGATTCGATAATATTTAAGTGATCTTAGATACATGTTGGGGAGAATTATAAGGCTAAAAGCCAAATGGATTTACATTCTGCTATCACCAACTCTAACTACTTTGCTCTAATTTGATCCTAAAACACTCTTCCTAAAGTCAAAAATGCCATTAAATTCACATTGTAAGTGTACAGTTATTATTTCTAAAATGGAGTTCAAACACAGTTCTAGAAGGAAGTCCTTGAATAATTCATGCAAAAAATGCACAGATTCAGAAAATAATGCCAATAGAAAGAAATATCAGGAACCAGGGTAGGAAGTAACAGCTATAGAGCAGAGGGGATGGCAAACATGAAGTAGATTTTCTCCAAAGCAAACTAAGCTATAGCTTCACAGTAGGATTTGGTTTGGAATTAGCTCCCGCTAACATTCTCAAGCATAGCCAGAGATCCTGATAAAATAGGTGGTTGCCTAAATGGGATGCACAAAACAAACCTAGGCTGCTCAGAAATACTTCCATCTGCATCTTGTCAAGAAACCACTCTCTCTGTCCCTCAACCTGATCTCAAAATTCTAATTGTGTTTTCTCTTTTGGGCTAGCACCAAGAGAGGCATGCAGACTTCCCTAGTAGGAAAGTAAGGGTAGTGGTAGGAAAGTTAGGGCATTGGTAGAAAGTTAGGGTAAGAATTAATTCTTTCCTAACATACAGACAGGATGGCACACAGGATCTAGCTTTGAGGGGTCAGAAAACAGAGGAATCAATAAAATGTAACAATGCCTTGATCAGATCTAAATTGGGTCTGAATTCTTTAGAACAAAAAAAACTTCCAAGTTCACCTAAGTTGACTGCGTGCCAAAACCAACTTCCAATGTGGAAAAATAGAATAAGTGAAATACACCAATATCTTCTTACCTTCTATTTTAACACAAATTTAGACCAAGAAAGGAAATAAAAATCACAGCACAATTATACAGGCACATTCATTGTGACAGCATTATACCAAAACACTAGTGAGGTTTCTTCTAGGTGTAAGATTGTTGTTTATAAAAAGAGAATACTCTCAGAGAAGGATTGTTATCCTCTTTGGTTGCTAAAGATACGGAGCAGGATAGGTAGATTCAACTAAAATTATTAAGGCAGACGTAGAAGAGAGAAAAACAGTGTGTCTAAAATAGAGAAGGCAATTACTACCTCTTTATTGTAATTACATCCAGGAGTATAAATTTCTTTAGGTTGATCTACACTGTTTTATAGCCCTTACACTTTAGCCCTACTCCAGTGCCCACCCAATAAAATGATATTCAGAAAGACTAGGGTCAACTAAGGAAATTAATACTACAAGCTGCTAAGTTATTCTGTGGAACTAGTGCCACAGGTTGTTCATTCTGTCATGAGCCTTAAGTGGTAGAATTATAATTGCACTAGAGAACTGCATCACAGTTGGCAAAATTTACTCCGTGAAGTCAATTCTCTGTACAAGGTTGACTGAAAAACAAAACAAAAAACAGGACATGGCTGTTGTTTCAGTTTAATTTGCATGTCTTCTTTCTAGAATCAGTGGGAAGTAAAAGAAGACATTTTAAAGGTGGCTATTCCAGGGAGCAAAATTTTATTTCCTTATGGAATTAGAATGGTGTTAGTATTCGTCAGGGTAGCAGAGAATAAATCACATATTATATCATGATGACAGTTTATTCTATTTATTGTTACTAGGGTGGGGTGCATTTATTTCTATGGTAAGGTGACAGAACTGTTTTCAGGCATGTGCCTAAACATTCTTTCAAGAAAAAGAATTGGTAAGCACAGGACTCCACCAACTTATAGCAGGCAAGGTGGGGGGATATGAACCATGAAATGGGAAACAAACAGGAAAGAAAGAAACCCAGCACAGACATCTGAGGTAATAAATATGATAGCAATCTAGAAGATGAACAGTTCATGTTGTTTATGTTACAAACTGAATATTCCTCTAAGTGCAAAGGCTACCCAATAAGTCATATCCGGGTTGATTTGTTAGGAAGCTACTTTCACCAGATAATAAATTAGAATGCAATTAAAGTGCATTCTGTCTGTTTATCATGGACTAAGATAGCGTACTGTAATTCTCAATTATCTGGATGAATACACAACATGACAGCGCCATGAATAACCCTTCTACCAAAGGTCGATAAACATGTTAGGGATGCACTAAAGTTGCCTCTTCTCCAGTGCTTTTAAAAGTGTCTCCAATTTTCATAAAGTATGCAAACAGAACCAAATTAATTTGATACTTTCTTTGGTACAGTAAGTTATACAGTAAGTCTGGACTCATAAGTCCCCAAACTTCCTAGCTGGTCAGCAATTTGCTAGGGGCAATAACTAAATCATTAAAGAAGAAAAAGCAAACATAACTAAATGCAAACCTCTATTAGGTGGAGAAACCTCAGCACAGAGAAAATAAAAGAATCACAAAAGAAAAGATATGAACACTTTAAATTTAAAAACACATTTATAAAAAGAAAACACCTGTAGCATATAATTTAATAATTTCACTATATAAAGATCTCATAAGGATTAATAAAGACTCAGGCCATGAGAAAAAAATGAACAAAACACACAAAGAGAAACTAATAAATAGAAACACAAAAATTTTTCAAGTAAATTAAATTTAAATCAGGGTTACATTTTTTCACCTAATTAGTAAAAAATTCTTTCTGAAAATGATAATGAATAATACTGGCAATGACAGTGATTCTGGAACTTTTCACACATTGCTGATTGTGTCTTATAATAAATTGATTAAAACACTTCAAAAATACAATCTAGCAAATTTAATTAAACACTATAAAATGTTTTTAATGTTTAGCTTCGTAGCCCTACATCTTGAGCTCTAGCTAAACAACAAAAATCTTTATCACATCTTGATCTATCAATAAGAACATGAACTTCTGGCCAAGATGGAGGTATAGGTAGACACGCTTTGCCTCCTCACACCATCATAAGAAGGATCACAACTAACCTCAAAACAAAAAGTGACCAGAACTGCTGGAAAATCGAACTGTATGGAAGTCCAACAACCAAGGATTTAAAGAAGAAATTTCATCCAGAGGAGACGGAGAGCTGGGGAGGACTGCTGGTCTCTCGGGGGAATCTGTTTAAAGGACCCAAATGATCGTACAATGTAGGCAAACCCACCCACTCTGGAAATCATCACTAAGGCAGCAGGTAGAAAGGTGCCAGTCAGACACAAGAAGTATGTGAAGTGACTGGAAATGGGCAAAAACCAAGCAAGCTGCATTGTTCCCTCTCCAACCATTCCACCCTGGCAAATACCTAAGGCTCCGCGCATTACAACATAACTGGTGCACCAAGACAGGGAGTCAAAGCAGCAACACACAGAAACAAACACAGGGAGGCTGCCAAATTAAGGAGAAAAAGAAATATGGCCAAATGAAAGAACAGATCAAAACTCCAGAAAAAGAACTAAGCGAAACAGAGATAGACAACCTATCAGATGCACAGTTCAAAACACTGGTGATCAGCATGCTCAAAGAACTCATTGAGTACAGCAACAACATAAAGGAAGAAATGAAAGTTACACTGAGTGACATAAAGAAAAATCCACAGGGGACCAAGAGTGGAGGGAAGGAAGCTGGGATTCAAAAAAACAATTTAGAACACAAGGAAGAAATAAACAGTTAACTAGTACAGAATGAAGAAACAAGAATTCAAAAAAAAGAGGACAGAATAAGAAGACTCTGGGATATCTCCAAATGTGCCAACATGCAAATCATAGGGGCCAGAAGAAGAGGAAGAGCAAGAAATTGAAAACTTATTTGAAAAAATAATGAAAGAAAACATCCCTAATTTGGCGAAGGAAATGGACATGCAAGTCCAGGAACAACAGAGAGTCCCAAACAAGGTGGACCTAAAGAGGACCACACCAAGATACATCATAATTAAAATGCCAAAGGTTAAAGATAAAGAGAGAATTTTCAAAGCAGCAAGAGAAAAGAAGCAAGTTACCTACAAAGGAGTTCCCATAAGACTATCAGCTAATTTCTCAAAAGAAAGCTTGCAGGCAAGAAGGGACTGGCAAGAAGCTTTCAAAGTCATGAAAAGCAAGGACCTACAACCTAGATTACTCTATCTAGCAAAGTTATCATTTAGAATGGAAGGGCAGATAAGTGCTTCTCAGATAAGGTCAAGTTAAAGGAGTTCATAAGCACCCAGCCCTTATTATATGAAATGTTAAAGGGACTTATTTAAGAAAAAGAAGATCAAAACTATTAACAGTAAAATGACAACTTACAACTATCAACAACTGAATCTAAAGAAAAACAAAAATTAAACAAACAACTAGAATAGGAACAGAATCACAGAAATGGAGATCACATGGAGTGTTATCATCAGGGAGGGGAAAGGGGGAGAATGGGGGAAAGGGAAAGGGATTAAGAAGCACAACTGGTAGGTCCAAAATAGACAGGGAAATGTTAAGAATAGCATAGGAAATGGAGATGCCAAAGAACTTATATGCACAACTCATGGACAAGAACTAAGGGACGGTAGGGAAGAATGCTGAAGGAAAGAAGGGTACTAGGCAGAGGGGGACAAAGGGGAAAAAAATTGGGACAACTATAATAGCATAATCAATAAAATATACTTAAAACAAGAATCTGAAATAACATAAAATCCAACAATAGGGTAAAAATGACATAAAATATGGTATGATCATAGATGGAATATTATGTAACTATTTAAAATGATGGTTATGAAGACTAGAAAGGGACAGAAAACCGTATATGCAAGATGATCATATTCAAATAAAAATATGCATATTAAAGGAGACTAGGAAGGAAAATGGCAAGTGATAATCATGTTAAACAGGTATTGTAGGTTGAACAATAGTACCCCATGTCTCCTGAGGCCTCCCAAAGATGCCCAGGTCCCCCTGAAACTCATGGGTATTACTTTAGTTGGCAAAAGCAACTTTGCAGGTGTCATTAAGTTAAGGATCATGGGATGGGGAGATTATCCTATACGTTACTTGGAGAGGCCCAAAATAATCACAAAGGGCCTTTAAAGAGAAAGTCAGAGGAGTCAGCGTCAGAAAAGAAAATGGGACAACAGAAGCAGAGGTTGGAATGATGTGGCAACAAGTCTAGGAAGATGGGACTCCTCTAGATGGTGGAAAAGGCAAGAAACAGTTTCTCCCTAGAATCTCCAGAAGGAAGTCAGCTCTGCCAACACCTTAATTTTATCTCCGTAAGACCCATTTCAAACTTTTGAGCTCAAGTAACGTGAGATAATAAACTTGTGCTGCTTTAAGCCACTAAATTTGTGTGATTTGTCACAACAGCAATATGAAACCAATATTGATGGTAAGACTGCCCTTTCTAAACTTTCTGTAATGTTTGTATTACTTCTGTTGATACATTCTAATATACAAATTTAGCTAAAATTAAATTTTTGAGATGAAAACTTATTTGCTGCAGTGGTTCTCAACCCTGGTTGCATGTTAGTGTCAAGTAACTGGGTTTAAGAAAAAGAAGAAATACCAATGCCATTCTTTCTCCTCATTCTCAGAGATTCTGATTTAATTTTGTTAGGCTCAAGCATCAGTACTTTCTGCAAGCCCAACATGCTAATGTGCATCCAAGTTTCAGAATCACTACCTCAGTATGTCAGCTCACAACTGACAAGGAATATGTATCAACCTAAAACTATATTTCTTTCAAGAATTCTGCAAATAAAAACATTCAGCAATGGTCTGCCTTAGCTTAAATTTAGGACTGGGAGCTGAGTCCCTAATTTAACTGACAGTGTCAAATACAAGAAAAAAATAAATCTTCCCTCTACTTCCTCAATGTTTCTCATTTGTGGAGTTTAAAGGACTCTTCAGAGTTACAGTACACCCAAAAAAAAGGTTCTAATTAGCTGTTACCCCAAGACTCCATAATTAAATTAGAATAATTCATAAGAAGAATTGTGAATTCTTCCTTCACTTTTCTGCTGACAACTGACTTTACTATAAGACTACTAAAACTATGTAAGATCTGTAGTCTTTGAATTTTCACAGATGTTTTAGAAATGGTGAGGACTAGCCAAGAGAAGGACTCTGTCAAATTCCTGACACTGACTCTTTAAAGTTATATTTTTCAGGTATCAAGTTTATACACTAAAAATAAAACACACTATAGTATGTTCGTGAGTGAATGTATAACTTAAGTTTTCAAGTGTGAGATTCTCAGCTAGAGAAATTACTAACAAAGTCTTTGCATCTTGTGGTCAACTCAGAGCATCACCTCACATTCTTTCAGCAGCAAAATCCACTTATGAGAAACATCATTATCAACCAAGTGGATCCAAAGATTGATTTCCATAGCAACCGTAACTCTGCCACACAAAGTATATAAGGCATATAAGAGTTAACACCACATGCACACAAAGTGTTGGTATTATGTTGTCCAGACCGTGGTTGCTGTAGAAACCTAAACCCAAGTCGCTGAAAACAGTGGATGAAATGAAAACAACAGAAGGATCCTTGAGTACTTAGCCATCTAATCCTTTGCTTTTAAGCAGGTCAATGCCATTTTAAATACTGTGTAATAAATAGTCTTGTATTGATACCACAAAAGGAAAATTTTCTACAAAAATAATTTTAAATGATACCTTATCTTTGTTTAACATTAGGGTCAATCCCATTTCCTAAAAAATTCTTCCTTTCACCCTGTGTTCGGTTTGACGATCAGAAGCTCTCCCAAACAGAACTGTCACATTCTCCCAGTCTCAGCCAGACTAAGACCCACACACAGGCAGGCTGGAGAGGTGTTGCTGTCACCACTACAAAAAGTATAACATAGCCTTCGCCAGGTGGCTCAGTTGGTTGGGAGTGTCATCTGTGCACAAGGCGGCTGTGGGCTCAATTCCTGGTCAGGGCACACACCTAGGTTGCAGGTTAGATCCCCGGTCAGAGGCGGGAGCAGAAGACAACCGATTGATGTTTCTCTCTCATGGATATGTTTCTCTGTTTCTCTCTCTCTACCCCCCTCCCTCTCTCTAAAGTTAATTTTTTAGAAAAAGAAGTATGACACATACAGACAAGGTTATTCTAAAACAGTTTTGCAATAGCAGAATAAGGTAGGAGGCATCACTTTATCTGACGTTATGTCTTACTATCTAGCAATTGTAATCAAGACGGTGTGGTGCTGGCGGGAGAAGAGAAATACAGATCAGTGGAACAGGGAACTCAGAACGGATCAATACAAATACACTAATGAAGTTTTGACAAAGTTGCAAAATCAGTTTGACAGAGGAAAGCAAGCATTTTCAACAGACTGTGCTGAAACAACTGAATATCTATAGGCAAAAAATAATGAACCTTGACTTAAAACTATTCTATATGCAAAAGCCAGTGAAAAATGGATCATGGATTTAAATGTGAAACATGAAACTACAAAACTTTTACAGGAAAACATAGGAGGCCATATTTGGACCCTAGGGCTAGAGAAAGAGTTCTCAGACATCACATCAAAAACTCAATCTGTCCTGACAGAAGTGGCTCAGTTGGTGGACTGTCATTCACAAAGCAGAAGGTCGCTGGTTAGATTCTAGAGCAGGGCACACGCCTAGGTTGCAGGTTTGGTTCTCCAGTCAGGGCGTTCAAGAGACAACTGATGGCTGTTTCTCTCTCACATCAATGATTCTCTCACTCTTTCTTCCTCCCTTCCCCTCTCTCTAAAAATAAATAAATAAATTCTTTAAAAGTTTAAAAAACCTGATCTATAAAAGAAAATCAATAACTGAACTTTATCAAAATTAAAAACACTTACTTTGTAAAAGACCCCATTCACAAGATAAAAAGATGAGTCACAGACAGAGGAAAATATTCCCAAATCACATATCTGAAAGACCTTCTATCCAGAATGTGTAAAGGACTTTCTAAATGAGCAGTAAGAAAACAATCCATTTGAAAATGGGCAAAAGACTTGAATAGACACTTCAACAACCATTAGGATATAAGAATGGCAAATTAGCACATGAAAAAATGTTTGACTTCTAGTCAAGATGGCAGCATAGGCAGACATAGCTTGCCTCTTTGCACAACCACAACAATAATTACAACTAAAATGTAGAACCACTATCACTCAGAACTGTCAGAAATCGAGCTGAATAGCAGTCTGACACCTATGGAATTAAAGAAACCACATCTGTCCAGACTGGTAGGAGGGGCACAGATGCGGGACAGGATGTTCCCTCACCTACATGTGGTGGATAAAAATTTGGGAGGGATATCTCAGGGACAAGGAGTCTTAGCCTCTGAGTGGGATGTTATAGGGTATGGGGGAATGGGTGAAGAGGTGAGGGGATTAAGAAGTACAAACAGGTAGTTATACAATAGCCATGGGGATGTAAACTACAGTATAGGAAATGGAGTAGCCAAACAACTTACACGCATGACTCATGGACATGAACAATGGTGGGGGATTGCCTGAAGGAGTGGAGGGTGCTGGGTGAAGGGGGGCAAAAGGGGTTAAAAAAAAGGACAACCATAATACCATAATCAATAAAAGATAATTTTTTTAAAAGATTGAATTCAAATAAAAGATTTACAGAGCTCTGGACTTTGAAAAACTAAAAAAAAAAAAGTCCAATATTATTAATCTTTAAGGAAATGAAAATCAAAACCAAGATGCAATATCACTACATGCCTAACAGAATGGCTACAATTTAAAAAAGACAAAACCAACAATACTGAATGCTGATAAGGATGTGGAGGCAGTAGATTTCTCATACACTGTTGGTGGAAATGTAAACTAGTATAGCTATTCTGAAAACAATTTGGCAGTTTCTTATTAAACAGATTTATCATACATTCTAACAATCACAGTCCTGAGCATTTATCTTATGAGAAAAACTTATGTTCACAGAAAAATCTATATATAAATGTTCATGGCAACTTTATTTGTAAAAGCTCAAACTCAGGCATTATGGTAAATGGACCAACAATACAATATTAATTAGCAATGAAAGGGAATAAACTATTGACACACACACAACTTAGATGGATCACAAAGACATTATGCTAAGTGACAACAGCCAGTCTCAAAAGGTCACATACTGTATGATTCCAGTTCAAAATGACAAACATTTAGAGAACGGACCAATGGATGCCCAGAGTTAGGAAAGAGGCGAGGATGAGACTAGAAAGGGGTAGTAGCACCAAGAAGTGTTTTCCTGGTGATGGAACATTCTACATCTTGATTGTGGTAGTTACACAAATCTATACCTGTGATTAAAGTTTACAAACCACACATACACAAAAAAATGCATGTAAAAACTGGTGAAATCCAAATAATCTCTGTGGTTGGTGGTTAGTCAACAGCATTATACCAATGTAAATTTTCTGGTTTTAATGTCCTATACATATGCATGATGTTGCCTTTGAAGAAAGTTCAATAATAAGCACAAAGAACATGACTGTATTAATTTTGTAACTTCTGATAAATCTGTTTCACAATAAAAAGATAAAAGATAAACCAAAAATTCTGTTCAGCAAAAAGCCATAATAAAATTTAAAACTGGGGGAAAAATGGAACATTTGAAAAAAAACCCTTACAACTCATAAAAAATAAAATTGACCAAAAACATAAGGAAAAAAAAAGACCGAATCTCACTAGTATTAAAAATTTTCCACATAAAAGAAGACATATTTAGCAACTATCAAATTGGCAAAAATTGTCAATATTCAAGATTATCAAAAAAGGAAAAACTGGCACTCCCATATACTATGATAGAAATTAAAATGTGAAAATACTTTCAAAAGAAATATGCATATCCTTATTCCCCAAAATTCAACATCTAGAAATGCAAGGAAATAAACAAGTGTACAATGACATACATGTAAATTTTTTCATCACAGTATTATCTACATGGTGAAGAATTTAAAGGGAAAATGCCCAATAAAGGAGGATAATAAATTATATTTGGTATATCCATGCAATGGAATACCATGCATCTGTTAAAAAAATATGTTTATCTAATATTAAAAACAATTCTCTATATACTGCTAAGTGAGAAAAGCAAAAAACAAAAACACACACATGGGCCAAACTCACTTTTATAGCCTCGCAGCCTATATACTGAAATATTAATATTAGCTATCTCTGAGTGGTAAGATTATGGGGACTTTAAAACAAATTTCTGTATTGTCTAACAGAGACATGTTTTATAATAATATTTTTTTTAAAAAATCAAGTAACACATACTAAAGAAGGCTCTTTGCAATTAGAGATCTTTATAGATTATAATGCTAAAAATCCTCCTTGATTTTTTTAATGCTAAAAATCCTCCTTGATTTTTTAGTTTCACAGAAAAAAAATAAAATTACTGTGCCTGATACATTTGCTTATTCCTTACGATTCCTCCAGGTTCCTGAAAAGATGCCATTATTTCCAGTTTAAAAATAAACAGAAGTTGACCAGATTTGCTTTACAAAACAATCCATGTTCCCCAAGGACCGTGTGTGCCCGTCCACCACGAAGCTTATAGTCTATCTCTGTTTATATCTAATTACAAGTGCCAATGAGTACAGATTTAGATACTTCTAAATAGATAGATAATTTATTAAAATACACCAACAGGTACACTCTACAGTAAGTATAGTAAGGGAAAGATGGACAGGAAAAAGAGGTAGGAGAATACAATGAGCAGAATGAAAATATCTTCTTTAACATAATCTTGAGAAAAATAGAATCACTTTAGTTCTGAGGATAACGAAGAAGAAAAGCATACTGGAAACCTTTTCCTTTTTGGAATGGTAATTTACATCAAGATCAGAATCGCTGAAAGCTTATTTGATGCTCTGGAGTTACCAAAGCTTACTGTGCAGTTGAAAGTGAAGGTTTCTCTAGCAGAGATCTGTGGCTTCTTTGTGTACAGTATTTCCAGCAGTTAAACTGCTTGAAACATATAGGCTTAAGGATATAATATTGCTGTATTCATAGTCAATATCCTGGGTGGCATCGCCTTCTCTATGCTCTTTTCCAGCATTTAAAAGTTTGTTTTTGTTTTATAGGACTAAATTAAGGGGGCTTACAATATGCTGAAATCATCAAGAGGTTTTCTCAAGTTCATTAAAATTAAAAATTCTCCCACATGATTCAGTACTGATTTGGGCTCACAATTAACGTGACACTAACTCTGCTCTTTCTGACTTCCCTATTTGGCATTCCAGTTAAGGAAAGGGCAGAAATAACTTCTTCCTGTTTCCATCAGTCTAAATTCTATCCATTCTTCAAAACTCTTCTTCTAAGAAGCCCTCCGGTTTAGCCAGCCCATAGCTGTCTACTCCTGCTCTGAACTCCTGTAACACTTAACTAAACCCTTCATTTGGCACTTACTAACAATTATGATCAAATTATTTTTTATCTTCCATCGTCAACTTCATCTGTTTACATCTAGTTTCAAGAATAAGTTTTCTGAATATGGGAACCCCTTCTACCTCAACATAACACTGTGTTCTACAACCCAATAGATAGCCAATAAATATTGGTTGACTAACTGCAACACAGATACACCTCTCACTTTTCCTCCTTAACTGACACTAATGTTTTTCAACACTACCCTCTTTTACTTACAGGAACAGAACTACAAAGCACAGCATGGAGATGGGGGCTTTGAAGGCACTGCTTTCTCTGTCTCCACAAAGCAAAACTCATTTAAACATGTGAAAAGAGAATAAAACTAAATTTTTGCCTTTGGTGCACGTCTTTCAGAGTAAAACAACTATCACTTAACAAGAATTAAGCTACCTTTATTGGAGAATATGCTAACAGAATATCCGAGGGAATAACCCTCGTGCACTAATGGACTGCTTTCCTCTTAAAGCAAAGGAACAACTCAGTCCCCAGCATGCCCAAACTTTGCATTCATGATTTGTGAAAACCTTATGAATTTAAAGATATTTTTATCAACCATACTAATCTTTTCTATCCAAGCACATTTTTCAGTGCCAGAAAAGTTTTATGATTAGGGGTCCACTCTTTTAGGAATATTTATACTGCCTAAATAACTCAAGAGGTTTTTTTGGATTTTGGTTAAGAAGTAAGGCAGAGAGACAGAAATCAAAATGAGGACCCTCTCAACTAGAAATGTCTGCTGTGCCATCCTAAATAAGCCCTTCCTTATATTTCTGCTTGGAAGTTTCAGAATTTAAACTATGACACTCATGCATAATGCCAAAACATAAAGACATAAGATAGAATTTTTATTTTTTAAAAAAGCAGTTTGTAGATAGCTTACATCTAAATTATTTTTACAAATCACAATCATACAAAACAAGGATTGCTTCCACATTTGTAATTAATTTGCCAACAATATGAAGTTCTATTTGCAGATAGTTGTTTTTGATAGAGTAGAAATTATGAAATGACAAATTCTACATTTGTTTTGCAAAAGTTGAGCACCTGCTGAATAAAATTTGTTCTCAAATTCTGTCTAAATCTATAATGCCTTAAAGTTAATATATCTTCATACATTAGATGTCAAAATTTTATGAAACATTCTGATCATTCACTACTGCATTGCACAGACTCATAAAGGAATCTGATGTTGCTCTTCCTTCTGTCTTCAACAAGGTGGATGCTAACTGTCTGGAAGATTTTTAAATAAAAAGATGCAATAGCATCTTGTGATAATCATTCCTAACAAATGTTATAACTAGGAAAAGTGTCTCTACCTAATTTTAATCAATCCTGCTATACTTTAAGTGCAATTTTGTCTTCAGAAAGAGTTGATAACTTCCTTCAACCATGATGTTCTACACTATGAAGAATAATACATGAGGTAAACACCCTGATCTAATTAAAGTAATAACTAAAACAAAGGTAGAAAAGGGCAAAATCCTCTGGTTAGGAAAAGTTTCACTCCATTCAATTCAATTGTGTGTGTACTCACTAAAGGCTTTCTATGTGTCAAGTATATGCTCAGCAACAGGAATAGAAAGACAAAAATCATCTCTTTCAAAAAAAAAACTTCATGGTCTTAGAAATACTTATGTGTAAATCAGAGGTCCAAAATAAAAGATCCAATTGGGCCACTTAATTTGGGAAGTGGCCCACTATAACTAACGCTTCTCAAATGGTGAACTAGAGAACATATACCCAATCTTTCCACCCCCCCAACTTTATTAAGGAATAATTAACAAATACAATTTTTGCATATATTTAAAGTAGATAACAACACGCCCAGTCTGGAGAAGGCAGTCGCCACTTGGCCAAGGCCATGGAGAATGCAAGCTCAATGGTATCATGTCTTCTGATTTTTTGGAGACAAAGTTAGAGGAATGAGAGATATAACCTGGAGGAATCAGAAAATGCTTAGTAAAAGACCTAACTGTTGAGTCCTAAAGGTACAGCAATGCTTACTGGGTATGAATGTAGATGATTTATTTCCTGTGGCCACAGCTTAGATTGGAAAATGGGCAGTGACAAATGACTAGAGAGGAAGGAAGGGATGTTTTCCCATGTGCAGGACAAACTGCATCCTACAGAACACGGGAAACTACCGGAGAGTCTATGGCCCTACATCATAGAAAGGTAGCCTTTATCTATCTGGAGGAAACTATACCAAACTGTCACTCAGTGATATTTCAAGATTTCCTAGATTGGGCATCGCCCTATCTAAACATTTGTCTTAGGCCCCAAACTATTAAGATACATAAGTGCTCATATAGTTCCAGTAGCAGTAATGGTTGTTTAAACAGAGAAGCAGTCAATTTATCCATGCAGAAGAGTATATGAAACTCAGAAAAAAAGTTTTGTGAAATCTCCCATCCCCAGATGTTTCTCCTTTACTCTTAGCAAGGGTAAAAAAGGTTAATATCTTATTATTTATTGCTAAAATGACTTAGAGATTACAAAGTATCTTGAAATGTATTTTTCTCACTCATTAAAGAGTGATCATCAGCTCCCTATTTTCTACTTTGGGTTTATAACACACCCACAGCCAACTGTATTCATATTTTGAGCTCCTTTCATTATATTAAATCACTTCAAGAGTTCTAAAGTCTAAATCAGCGCTATATGTTAACCTGAAATCTCTACTTTCTTCACCCTTCTAACCCATTAGTCATCCCCCTAAACCATCTAATCAAGCCTATTTTAATTGTGATTCATTAATGAAAATACAGTCAACTCTAGTTCATAATTAATCTATATTTCACTTCAGAAATGATGCTTGGACTTTCAGTCAAGATAGAGGTGTAGGTAGACATGCTTCACCTCCTTGTGCAACAACAAAAAGGAATTACAACTAAATCTCAAAACAAATAGCACCCAGAACTACCAGAAAATTGAAACGTATGACAGTCTGACAACCAAGGATTTAAAAAAGCCACAATCATCCAGATGCATAGGAGGAGCAGAGACAGGGCAGAGAGGCGAAGAGATGCAGTGTGGCACAGAAGGGCAGTAGTGGCAGTGGAATGGACAGGGGCAGTCCCACATTCATGTGTAGTGGGTAAAAATAGGGAGGGATACCTTGGAAATAAAGCAATCCCAGACCCAGACCAAACTGCAGAGTCCAGGATACCACACAGGGAAGATAAATCCCCATAACTTCTGGCTGTAAAAACCAGTAGGGATTGGGGCAGCAGAAGAAACTGCAGGATTTTCAGAAAGCCTCACTTAAAGGCCTGCATGATCTTAAAATGTGTGCAAACACACCAACTCTAGGATTCAACAACCAGGCAACAGCTGGAAGGGCACCAGGCGCATATGGGGAGTGGGTAAAGTGACTGGAAACAGGGCAAGTGCCAGGCAAACCCCCCAAAACCAGGCAGTGGCACAGTCCCCTCTCTGAGCCTTTGTCCCACACAGAGCCACAGCAATGAAGTGGGTTGCCCCACCTGGTGATTACATAAGGCTCCGCACATTACAACATAACTGGTGCACCAAGACAGGGAGTCAAAGCAGCAACACACAGAAACAAACACAGGGAGGCTGCCAAATTAAGGAAACAAAGAAATATGGCCAAATGAAAGAACAGATCAAAACTCCAGAAAAAGAAATAAGTGAAACAGATAGCCAACCTATCAGATGCGGAGTTCAAAACACTCGTGATCAGGATGCTCAAAGAACTCATTGAATACAGCAACAACATAAAAGAAGAAATGAAGGTTACACTAAGTGACATAAAGAAAAATCTACAGGGAACCAAGAGTGGAGGGAAGGAAGCTGGGATTCAAAAAAAAAAAAACAATCTGGAACACAAGGAAGAAATAAACAGTTAACCAGTATAGAATGAAGAAACAAGAATTCAAGAAAATGAGCATAGAATAAGAAGACTCTAAGACATCTCCAAATGTGCGAACATCCAAATTATAGGGATGCCAGAAGGAGAAGAGGAAGAGCAAGAAATTGAACTTATTTGAAAAAATAATGAAAGAAAATATCACTAGTTTGGTGAAGGAAATAGACATACAAGTCCAGGAAGCACAGAGAGTCCCAAACAAGTTGTGGACCCAAAGAGGACCACACCAAGACACATTATAATTAAAATGACAAAGGTAAAAGGAGAGAACTTTTCTTCCAGAGTGATACCAAATATATTATTTCTTGTCTTGTTCTTTTTAAAAAAATTATTGTTGTTTAATTAAGTTATCCCCATTTTCCCCCTATTACTCTCCTCCACCCTACTTACCCCCACCTCCCATATTCAATCCTCCCTCCGCACACTGTCTTTGTCCATGGGTTCTTTATTCATGTTCCTTGATGACACTTCCCCTTCGCTTCCCCATTATCCACATCCTGTCACCCCTCTGGTCACTGTCAGTTTGTTCTTTATTTCCATGTCTCTGGTTCTATCTTGCTCTCTTGTTTGGTTGATTAGGTTCCACTTATCAGTGAGATCATATTGTATTTGTCTTTCACCACCGGGCTTACTTCACTTAGCATAATGCTCTCCAGTTCTATCCATGATGTCATAAAGGGTAGGAGCTCCTCCTTTCTTTCTGCTGCATAGTATTCCATTGTGTAAATGTACCAGTTTTATGATTCACTCATTCACTGATGGGCACTTAGGCTATTTCCAACACTTGGCTATTGTAAATTGCTCTGCTATAAACATTGGAGTACACAGGTTCTTTCGAATTCATGTTTCTGGATTCTTAGGGTATAATCCCAGCATTGGAAGTGCTGGGTCAAAGGGTAGTTCCATTTTTAGTTTTTTGAGGGAATTCCATACTGTTTTCCACAGTGGCTGCACCAGTCTGCATTCCCATCAACAGTGTACTAGGGTTCCCTTTTCTCCACAACCTTGCCAGCACTTGTTGTTTGTTGATTTGTTTATGATGGCCATTCTGACCAGTGTGAAGTGGTATCTCATTGTGGTTTTAACTTGCATCTCTCTGATGTCTAGTGATGCTGAGCATCCTTTCATATGTCTCTGGGCCCTCTGTATGTCCTCGTTAGAGAAGTGTCTGTTCAGGTCCTTTGCCCATTTTTTAACTGGATTGTTTGTCTTCCTGGTGTGGAGTATGTGACTTCCTTATATATTTTGGAGATCAAACCCTTGTCCGAGTTATCACTGGCAAATATATTTTCCCATATGGTTGGTTCCCTTTCATTTTGCTGATGTTTTCTTTAGTGGTGCAGAAGCTTTTTAAGTTGATGCAGTCCCATTTGTTTATTCTTTCCTTTATATACCTTGCTCTAGGGGACATATCAATGAAAATATTGCTGTGTGAAATACCTGAAATCTTCCTGCCTAAGTTCTCCTCTAGGACTTTTATGGTGTCACAACTTATATTTAAGTCTTTTATCCACCTTGAGTTTATTTTTGTGTATGATGTAAGGTGGTGGTCTAGTTTCATTTTTTTGCATGTAGCTGTCCAGATCTCCCAACACCATTTGTTGAAGAAGTATTTTTACCCCATTTTACTCCTGCCCCCTTTGTCAAATATTAATTGACCATAGAGACATGGGCTTATTTCTGGGCTCTCTATTCTGTTGCATTGATTTAAGTGTCTGTTCTTATGCCAGTACCACACTGTTTTGATTACAGTGGCCTTGTAATATAGTTTGATGCCAGGTATTGTTATCCCTCCTACTTTGTTCCTCTTTCTCAAAATTGCTGAGGCTATTCAGGGTCATTTATAGTTCCATATAAAGTTTTGAAATATTTGTTCTGTATTTGTAAAATATGTCACTGGTATTGTAATAGGGATTGAGTTGAATGTATAAACTGTTTTGCATACTATGGACATTTCGATGATGTTAATTCTTCCAATTCGTGAACATGGTATATGCTTCCACTTACTTGTGTCTTCCTTAATTTGTTTCTTCAGTGTTATATAGTTTTCTGAGTACAGGTCTTTTACCTCTTTGGTTAGGTTTATTCCTAGGTACTTTATTTTTCATGTTGCTACAGCAAATGGAGTTTTTTTTTTCCTAATTTCTGTTTCTGATATTTCATAGTTGGTATACAAAAGTGCCTTTGATTTCTGAATATTGACTTTGTATCCCGCTGTTTTGCCAAATTCACTTATTAGTTTTTTGGTGGAGTCTGTAGGGTTTTCTTTCTGCTGCATGTCATCTGCAAAGACAGTTTTACTTCCTCCTTTCCTATTTGGATGCCTTTTCTTTCTTTTTCTTGTCTGATTACTGTGGCTAGAACTTCCAATACTATGCTGAATAGAAGTGATGAAAGCGGACACCCTTGTGTTGTTCCTGATCTTAGTGGGAAAGCTTTTAGTGTTTGCCCATTGAGTATGATGCTGGCAGTAGGTTTCTTGTATATAGCCCTTATTATGTTTAGGTATGCTCCCTCCATACGCACTTTGCTGAGTGTTTTTTATCATTAGTAGGTGCTGTACCTTATTGAATGCTTGTTCTACATCTACTGATACGATTATTTGACTTTCCTTTTGCTTATGTGATATATTATGTTTACTGATTTGCAAATACTATGCCATCCTTGCATCCCTGGGATGAATCCCACTTGATCATGTGTATGACCTTTTTAATGTATTGCTGGATGCAGTTTGCCAATATTTTATTGAGGATTTTAGTGTCTATGTTCATCAGCGATATTGGCCTGTAGTTTTCTTTGTTTCTTGCATCTTTATCTGGGTTTGGGATTGGGAAGATGCTGGCCTCAAAAAGAGTTGGGAGTCTTCCCTCTTCTTGGATTTTCTGGAATAGTTTGAGAAGGTCAGGGATTAGCTGTTCTTAGGAGAGAATCTTAAAAGCCTCAAGAGAAAAGGAAAGTGTTACCTACAAAGGCATCCCATAAAACTATTAGCTGATTTCTCAAAAGAAACTTTGCAGGCAAGAAGGGACTGGCAAGAAGTATTCAAAATCATGAAAAGCAAGGACCTACAACCTAGATTACTCTATCCAGCAAAGCTATCATTTAGAATGGAAGGGCAGATAAAGTACTTCCTAGACAAAGTAAATCTAAAGGAGTTCATCATCACCAAGCCATTATTGCATGAAATGTTAAAGGGACTTTAACTTAAGAAAAAGAAGAAGATCAAAACTATGAAATTAAAATGGCAACAAATTCACAACTATCAAAAACTAAATAAAAAAAACAAACTAAACAAACATTTAGAACAGGAACATAATCATAGGTATGGAGATCATTTGGTGGGTTATCAGCAGGGATCAGGAGGGGGAACAATGAGGGGAAAAGGTGCAGGGGTTAGAAGGCATAATTGGTAGGTACAAAATAAATGGGGATGTTAGGAATAGTATAGGAAATAGAGAAGCCAAAGAACTTATATGCACGACCCACAGACAAAAACTAATGGGGGGATTGCTGGAGGGAAGGGGAGTATTAGGCAGAGGCAGGCAAAGGGACAACAAGTGGGACAACTGTAATAACATAATCAATAAAATATACTAAAAAAAAAAAAAAAAAAGAAATGATGCTTGTTTTCGCCAAAGACATTTCCTATTCTCTAGTTTGAAGGGGGAAAGAAAACTATATTGTAGCCTAGGCCTTTCATTCAAGCCTCATAATAAGATCAGTATTATCCCACAAGATAGGTATTATTATTCCTACTTTCACTGAGAAAACTGAAGCTCCAAGTAGTTAACTTGCCCAAACAGAAGCTAGTAAATGACATAAGCCAGATCTGAGTAGGTCAGTCTGCTTCCAAAACTGTGTTCCTTCCACTGTAGCACATAGCTTCAATAGCTATTATTTCTAATGGTAATAGTCATAATACTACACTTCCACTTACATTTGTACTGTGCAGCATACCTTTCAAATCATTTTCATCTGGAATATTTCTGTGAGTTCTTAAAACTATCCTCCAAGGAAACTTAGGCAAATTTAAAAAAAAAAGGGGACTAAATGAAGATCACAGAGAAATAATTACTGGCACAAGTAAGAGCTAGTAACAGCAGTTATGTATATTGAGCACTTAAGCTAAACATTTTATAGTGTGTTGTTTCATGTAATCCTCATTGTAATCCTGTGATACAAAACTAATAACAATTTAATTTGTTTTATAGGTGAAGTAACAAAGCTGAAGGAATTCTGTAGTTCACACAGCTAGGAAATGAAAGTGTTGGGATTCAAATCCAGGTAATGGTAGGCTCAAGCCCATGCTCTTATCTACAACCTCATCCACTACTGCCTCCCTATATCACAGTGGTCTTTATAGACTATTGTGTAATTAAGTTAAACTAAAATTAGTTGGAATTCCAAGTTAAAATTAAAATTGGTCTGCATTTCCCAACAAACTCCTAATGAAAGTGGGAGGAGTAGCAAACAGGTGGCAGGATAATATCTACCATGAATTTAAATGAAAAATTTCACTGGAAAACTGACACATAGATGAGTCAGAAGCTCAATATAGTTTGGGGGGAAATTAACTAATCAAGCTCCTAGTATTCTTTTATAGGGCAAGAGACATTACCTTGATCATTTACAAATGAACTCACTATTCTAACATACATTCAAAATCAAAGACTTTTTTTTTAACTCAGCCTATAAAATAGTAAAAAATCACCTAGCATGGAAATATTTCACTCCAGTTTTTTCCTTAAGTTAACCAGGTATATTATAAGTATCTTTGAAGTTAGATTAAATGCTGAGGCCAGCACCAACTTCTAGATGTTCATTTCTGAAGCTCCTTTTTATATACTAATAATTGTACCATCATACTCTATTGTTATATGTTCACACTTGTTTTTAATCATGGATGCTACACAACAAAAAGTACGTCAGAAAAGAAATACCTAAAAATAATTACTCCACATAAAAGTGTTTTTAAAAAATGTTTTGTATATACTATAGCATTACTCCTGTGAAAATAAATGACATTCCTTTAAGTGCAGAACAACATAAAAGAAATAGCCTAAACTTAGATAAATGTTGAAAAAGTAGAAGATTCCTGAAGTCATTTCATTCTGAGGATAAAATAAATTTCATCAATCATTTAAGATACAGAAAGTACCTGCCACAAAGCCCTATAATTATTAAACACCATAAAGAATATGGTCACACCAATTATTAATGTTTAAAAATTCAAAACACTACTAAGTGTTCAGAGTATGATACACTATTCCTTAGACCTATATCTAGCCTCACAATTCTGAAAATAAAACCAATTTAGTTTGTTAAAAAAAGAATCTTTGGAGAGATGAAGTAGTCTTCTAAGAAGATTCAGAAAAAAATGATAATTTCAAGGCTATTTTAAATATTTGTTAAATGAAGTTTCAGTACATGAAAATAGAGAGAAAAAAACGGAAGGCTTGGAGAAGCCTCTGGTGAGTCACAGGAAGAAAAGCAAATCCAGCTGTACTCCATACGGTAAAGATTTGTATCTAAACTTTGAATAAGTATTAAATCAAAAACAGCTCTCTGAATGACTAACATCTAGTACCCATTTTTAAAACCTACTCTAGAGTAGCTATTTTTGGAAAAACATTCATTAAACTCTTTCAAACCACAAGCATGGATGAATATTTTTTGTTAACTAAAGGGCCTATAAGGTATTTAAAACACACACACACACAAACACACACACAAGAAAATTGAATCCTACAGAAGAATAAAGAAGGGACAATTATAGAATACAGTAGCAATTTTTGACTGGGGTGCCACAAGAATTCTTAAAACATGCAATACCAGACTATTTAGTCAGGGGCACTGACTTACTTGCCCTTAGACTGTCAAATTTAAAAATGACAACAGCCAACATAATAGCTGTCTGGTGTGAATGTCCTGTCTTGAATCACAAATATATAGGTCATATAACAGAACTGCATCTTATTGGTCACATCACATAATAAGGTTGTATCTGACTGGTTAATTCTTGGTACCAAAAATCTTTATATACAAGTATAGGTAACTTGATTTTTTTAAAAAGTCACTTTGGAGCCAAGAGGGGTAGGTAATTACTGTTACTTTTCTGGAATTCAATCAAAATTATACTTTTTTTCAGTCAGGTCAGCAAAAACATTTTTTTTTTGATGTGCTGCAAAATTTTAGTAATTAGTTTATGTATGCCATGAGATGAAAAAGGTTGAAATTGCTGGAACACAGTAGCAATGAAAAGCAGTTGGAAATACAGTAGTAATGAGCAATATGAGAAGAGAGATGTAGGTACCTGAATCCTAATTTGTTGTAATCTAAGCAGAAAGAATTAAGTACTGTAGCACTCAAAAACCCAGCTATCCTTATTAACTGAACCAAGAATTAAGAGGACTGATCAGTATTCTTCAACCATGAGTAATATATGGAACATTTTTAAGGGGTAAAAATTCAGTCATCCAGTGTTACCTTAAATGATTTTTATTTCAATATGTATGAATATAAAAAATATTGTATGGTTATAGTTCTTATACAAATAAAATAATTAAAATTACTAATTGAATACAAAATTTACTCAAACTGGCATTAATTTACTATGACAGATGATGGACTTGACTGAAACTAAATTGCAATTCCCAATATATGAAAATGGTTCTGGCAGTCTGGGTAGGTTCTTAGGAGTAAATGCTATTCTCTCACCACTTTTCTCTACCCAAACTATATAAAACTTTTATTCATATAACATACTGCCCTTAGCATGTCTCCCAACAGGTCCCAGAAGATTCTCTCCTCACTCTTGACACAAGAAATAGATTGGTAAGGGGTATACCACAATCATTACTCACCATGTTAGTGGCTCTAGGGCTAAGGATTCTGGTGGGAGGGACTACAACTGAAAGGGACTCCCTGAACTCAGAAAGTGATGGGAGGGCCAGGGGAGATTAGATCCAGGTGGTAGCAGTTACCTGCCAGAAGCAAAGTGGGCATGGTGATTCTAAGAGGCAGCAGGTGGTTATGGGAATATGGTGGGTATCAGGCTTCGTTGTGACAGGCAGAAATCCCTATCTGTATTTAATCAATCAGACCCAAGAATTCACATCAACAGGCATCCTACAAAGATATGTTTTGATTTAAATAACTAACAACAAACAGGTTCAGGTCTAGCGAAAAGAGACCCTCTCTGACACTCTACAGTAGATAGTTGTAGCCTCTAATCCAATTCCAAGACCCACAGTTCTTGAATGAAGAGGAGGCCAAATCCCTTGTGCAAGGTTCTCCCTCCCCCTGCCCTGCCCAGGTGGACCTCAGGCCATTCACCCAGGTCATCATTAGCTGATGAAAGGAAAATACTCAAGCCTCTTGAGGACTGGTTTGGAAAAGGGATATTTGGATAAATGTCTGGGAATGGGACCAGCATCTGAGAATATCTGCGTTCTACATGACTTCTCAACAACTACCACAATTGAGAAGAGGATCTTAATAAGCAGATGCACAGGTTGACTGTCATTTCAACTCAGCACTTGACAAGGCAGTAGTGGTGGCAGGTCACGGGCAGCTATGCCTGTGCTCAATGGCAGGGATTTCCTCCCACCAAGGCTGACCTGATGGCTGTCACTGCTAAGTGTCCCAGTATTTTATACTCCTTTGGACAAACCACTTACCTCATAAGGAATGAACCCAGTGACATTTTTCATTCCGGCAAGGTGAGCAATTTAAACTCTTTAGAAGAGATATTTATTCGGTATTTGGATATGATTTCCTGTCATGCATCTACCAACACTGTGACCTGTGGACTTACCGGTGTGCTAACATGAGATCTTACTTGACAGTGCCTCTGATGAATAAAATCACTTCCCAGCAAAAGTCAACTGACCAAGGGCTTCTCTTATGCTAACCATGCACCCTTCCCATCTTGCAGAAGCAGCCAGGTCCACACAATGATGAAATAGTCTATGACAACACAGACAAGGGTCCAGCTGTGAGTCACCACGTTGGAAACTGCTGAGAAACACAGTGTATCAGCTGATGCAGCCCTCTCCCAATTGGGCACTAGATGTGACACCTCACAACCACAACTAATGACTTCTCAAATTTTGCTTCCTGCCTCTGAGACTGGGAAATGCTAAGTGTCTGTACCCAAGGAAAGCATACTTCCACCAAGAGACATAATAATGGTGCCTCTGAAATGGAAGCTGAGGTTGCAGAAATAACCAATATTCCTTATTTGGTGCATATATTAGCTAGGATCAGGTACTACCAATTACAGTATAAAACTCTAACAGTTTAAGCAATAAGAAGTGTTACTTCTTTTTCATGCAAAAGAAGTCTGGAGATGCGATAACCTAAAACTGTGGAAACTCCACAAAGATACTATGTTCCTTCTTCCTCTCCCCTCTACCATTCATAGATTGTGGCGCTCAGCTTCATGGTCAAAATCGCTTCTAGAGCTCCAGACAGAGCATAAGCATTCAAAGCAGCAGATTAAAAGAAGGAACAAAGGGGAGTCCCGACCCCTTTAGGAGACTTTCTATATACTTCAGAAATTCTATATACTTCCACCAACATCTTTTGGCCAGAAATTAGTCACAGAGCCACACTTCTTTTCCAAGGTGGAAAACGAGCATGCCTTCAGAAAGGCAACCAGCAGTCTCCACCGTGGTGTGTCAGTAATTTTTGGTGTTTCCTCTGCCTTGATGTTATTTCCTGTACCTATACAGGTATAATGATAGTGAGAAATTTTACCACTTAACCCACAGGTTGAAGAATATAAAAACTAGATCGCAACCCTGACTGGTGTGGCTCAGTTACTTGGGTGTTTTCCCCCAAAGTGAAAGGTCACTGGTTCGATTCCCAGTCAGGGCACATGCCTGGGTTGTAGGTTTGGTACCTGGTTGGGGGGCTAGGAACCAATCAACGTTTCTCTCTCACATCACTGTTTCTCTCCCTCTCTATCTCCTTCCCTTCCCCTCTGTCTAAACATAAATAAAATATTTTTTAAAACTGAATCACAATAAAATTAAAAGGAGATCAAACATTACTCAAGTCCTAGACTTGACAATGATTTACCTCTTTGAGGAATACGTACTTTTTAGTATAAATGATAAGTTACACTATGCTAGATGGAGGCATCTTTTAAAATGTCTGTTCACCAAGAAGTAGGGAAGGGGTGGCAGTAAATTGAAGTAAGGGGTATCCTGCCCAGAATCCTTTTCTGTTTTGTCTCATAAGAACATTTCATCACTTTTCCTTTAAGAATATTCCTTTCCCTTATTCTGTGAGGCCTAAAATTCAGTAGTTTACCCCACAAAGAGCCAAAGAAGTGGCCGATCACTCAGGCACAGCCAATCATACTACACCATTTGCCAGTAAAGGAACTGATCTACATTAGGTACAAACAAGAGAAATGCCAAATAGACCCTCTCCTGCAGGAATTTGAGCCTTGAGGAGCCATGTAAGAAGTAAACACAGCCAAAGCCAAAACTGCCTGACAACAGTGCTGTACGGTAGTGGATCCGTCTGTGAATTCCTGCTACTGATATCCTTTAGAGCTTCCCCAGTTTCCAATCTTCCTAAGGCCTGATTTTTAAATTCCCCCTTCAAAACTGTGATCTAGTTTTTTCCTTCCAATAAATTTCTTATTTTTGCTTAAGTAATCCAAAATCAATATCTCTGCTTGGCACCAAATAACTGATGTAATTATATACCCCATCCCTAAGAGATTATAGAGCACCCCCCCACACACACACACACACCATGGCTTTAATTCTCACCTTCCAACCTCGCTCCTGTGTCTACCTACCTTGGGAGCACTCGACCCATTCCTAACTGCTTTTTGGACATCTTCACATGCTACAAACACTGTAAAAGTTCAACAAATCTACAGCATTTTTCCTTACTCTCAGCACTCAAACATGTTTCTCTTCCTGTGTGCCCTCTATCAGTTAACAGTATCTCAACACAGCACTCAGTTACTCGGGTTATTTTAAATACGTTCTCTTACTCTCAAAATTACCAAGTCTTCTCAGCTTGAATATGCCCCTTGAATCCCTTATTTCCTCTTCATTTCCACCACCACCGCCCCAAGTACATCTACTCAACATTCAATATTCAACTGAAGTCATCTCATCGAGACTTTCCAGACTTATTAGCCCGCTGCCCACTGGACCACTCTATTCTACATGTCTCCGTTTTGCATACAATCTCAGCCTAACAAGTGTAACATTTACTGTACTTCCTGTTTTACGCATCTGTTTCCCTTATTTAAACGTGAATCCTGACGAAGGGTGGGGGTGCAGTTCAGCATACTGTGTCCCCCAACAGTGAGCACAGCCCCTTTCCAGTGAGGGCACAAACAGCTGCTGGATGAACGGTGAGCAGAGGATGAGACTGGACCTCTATCTTTGTGGCTCACAAAAATCAACTTTTTTCATCATTCATCTTTTCCTTTAAATACTTGTGCATAATTATAATAGATCCTTGTCTGTTAATTACATCTTCTCTCTTATGGATCTGTTTCTACTAACTGATTTTTCTCCTGGGTATAGATCGTATTTTCCTGCTTTTTGAAATGCACTGTAATTTTTTTTATTGAATGTTAGATACTGTGATATTCTATCGTTGAATGTCTGGATTTTATGGTCTTCCTTTAAAGAGCTTTGAAATGCTATGCCTGGCAGTTCAATTACTTCTAGGTCAGCTTAATCCTTCAGAGACTTGCTGTTTAGCTTTGTTAGGGAGGTTCCAGAAGACAATGTACTTTTAGAGTTTATCTAGAAGTACTGATTTACACCCATCACTAAGGTATAACTTTCCTGGAGTCTCTAGAGCACCCAGTAGTTCTTTCTATACTATGCAGTCAGAACTTGAACATCTCCAAATTCTGTAGGAACTCTGAGAATTGCACACCTCAAATAAAGTTCTCCAGCCTTATGGAGTTTCACCCTATGCATGTGCTACTTAGTTTAGTCTAGACTCAAGGGGGCACCTTAGATATCTAGAGCCTTTCTCTAAATACTACCTCCTCTACTGTACTCTGCCCCATAATTTCCAGCTGCCTCATCTTCTCCAAAATATGATCTTTCTCTTCAACTCAGCAGTACCACCATCCTCTGCTTGAGTCTCCTCTCTCTGTACTGTTATATGAGAAGTACCCCTCAGCAGAATGTCAGAGTGATCACAGTTCTCACCTCATTTGTCTTCCCACCTACAGGAATCACAATCCTGTGCTGACTGTACTCCAAGACTATAGTTGTTTCATATAGTTTATCCAGCTATTTGTTTACAGTGGAAGGCAAGTCTAGCATTAGTTACTGTATCTGGGAAGAAGAAGACACTCCCAGCTTATCCTTTTTACCTCATCCCATCCCATGCTCAGCCCATACCAAATAACTACTTCCCTATACTTTGCTAAGCAATTCCTTATGTCTTAATTTCTTTCCCTGCCTGGGTCATTTCCTTCTCATCCAACATGACCCAACTTTTATGTTACCTCACCTTTGAAAGTCTTCAATTTTATCTAAAGAGAGACTTTTTCTCCCTGTTTCTATAGTATATTGTTCACACATATTACAGCATTTATCTTAAGGTACTTTGCATACCTCCCCGCTAAAATGAATTAATAATAATAATAGCAGCTAACATCTGAATACTTTCTATGTGTCAGGTACTAGTCTAAGCATGTTGCCTTTATTTTCCCATTTAATCTTTATAAATCTCTAAGATATAGGTACTATTATTCTCATTTTACAAGTGAGGAAACTAATGCACAGAGAGGTTAAGTAAATTGCCTGAGATCACAGAGCTTCGTAGTGCTGCAACCAGGATATGAATCTAAACAGTCTGATTTCAGACTCATGCTCACTATACTCTCTCTCATGAATTCCTGAAGAACAGCAACTATCTTATTCTTGTATGTACACCCCGTGCCCAGAGTACCTCAAATATTTGTGGAATGAATTAAAATTTATAATTTTCTCCTAGTCATCCAAGAAAAAGTCCTGCATAAGTAATGTAGGTTTTCCATCAGTAATTACATAACTGAATCTAGAAAGGGTCTTTCATAAACATGGAAGAGACTAAAATTAAATTTCTAATAATAAATTCAAAGAGCTCTGAAGAATTTTACCATGCAGAAAATAATAATAAGGTTGTTTAGGTAACCAAGTAACTGCAATAAACTCAGTCAGGAACAAAAAGTTTCTGCCAAGGAATCAATACCCTCTAAGAGAGAGACTAAGTATCTTCATTTGTCCCAAGTAAATGTATACTAAATTAATCCCATCTATCTAAATCTGAAATATAGATCAGTGTTTTGAAGGCAAAAGTAAAAGTATTTAAATAAAAATTTAACCCAAAGAGTCAACTCTGTCCAGAGCAATCAATTAAAACAAACAAAGCCACACAGCTCAATAAAATCAGCAGTTTAGGCAACAAAAATTTAATTAAGTCTATATTAAAAGTATGAGTCATCACCTTCAAAGCAATTCAGTGTCTTCCATATGATTAAAAGCATTAATTCTTGACACTAAATTTATATGAAATAAATTTATAAAAGCTAAAAATACTGATTTATACAGAAATTTAGGTGATTAGAAATAAAAATATATATTTTGCACAAGTACATTTTAATTAGCAAGAGAGTAATGAACCACAGGGTACAAGTTGTACCAGGAAGAAGTGGGGAGTTGATATACGGCTACAACCTTCAGCTTCTCCCACACCACCAATTTACATCGCAAAGCTGGGGTTCTACTGCATCCTACACACACCGTGGTCTCGCTGGGGGAGGCCCACAGCTCCCCACCCAAAGCCCTGGAAACCAAATGTCTTTCCAAATGTACAATTTTTTATTTTAGGAAGGTGCATTTTACACAACACTCCAGCAGGATATGAGGCAGCACTCTGCAATCAAACACATTAATATTTCTGCAGCAAAATGCAAGAATATTCAACTTAAGTGGGATAAAGAAAGACTATAAATAATCTCATCAGTTTAGGTCAGGTCTATGTGTTTGAAAGAACATTGTCTTTTCAGGTTTTAGGATTTTTAAATAGTAGGAAAAGGACCATAGTTTTGTATCACCATATTGCATTCAATCTGCTCACTTCCTCCTTGAGAAGTGATGATGGCTTCCTTACTTGCTATATTCAATTATAAGACTAATCTCTACACTAGTCCAAAATTGGCAACACCTTTGGGAATCATTTGTCAAACTCCTTATTTCACTGCTTAGGAAACTAAAGCCCAGAGAGGTGGAATAACTTCCTAGGGTCACACTGTTCTCTACTGGCAGAGATGAAACCAGAACATATGAGTCTTCTGTCTCCCAAGCTTACTGATTGTTTGTTCATTCGCTCATTCATTCATTCTTTTCTTTCTATTCAAAGTGATTTTTTTAGCTTTCCAAAATAATGAAATAATTATAGACTCACAGAAAAGTTGCAAAAATGGTATAAAGAGTCCTATGTATCCTTCATCCAGCTTCTACCAATATATAGCTGAAGTACAATATTACAACCAAAAAATTAACATAGGCATATTAGTGTTAACAAAACTACAGAGCTTATTCCATTTTCTGCATCTTGGTAAACTGCATTTATTTGTGTGTGTAGGTGTATACAGTTCTATACAACTTTTATCCCATGTATAGACTCATGTAACTGCCATCGCAATCAAGATACCAAACTGTTCCATCACCACAAAATACATGTGTGTATTTACATTCCACCCCCCGCCCCCGCTCCCCACATTATCCCTGACTATCACACCGCTCATCTGGTCTTCATTTCTATAGTTCTGTCACTTTCAGAATGTTGTGTAAATGGGATCATACAGTATACAAACTTTTGAGATTGACTTTTTCTTTAATTATGGTAAAATACACATAAAATTTACCATCTTAACCATTTTTAACTGTAGTTTTAAGTATATTCAATGTCATGAAGCCAATCACCAGAATGTTTCCATGTTGGAAAACTGAAACTCTACACCTATTAAACAACAACTCCCATTTCCTTCTCCTTCCAGTCCCTGACTACCACTCTGAATGTGACTACTCTAAATACCTCGTATAAATGGAATTATACAGTGTTTGTCTTTTTGTGACTGGTATATTTCATGTAGCATAATATTTTCAAGATTCATTCATGCTGTAACATATGCCAGAATTTCCTTCCTTTTTGAGGCTGGCCAATATTCCATTATATGTATATACATTTTGTTCATCCATTGATCCCCTGATGGACATCTGGGTTGCTTCTACCTCCTGGCTGTTGTGAATAATGCTGCTATGAATATGGGTGATCAAATCTGTCTTCAAGACCCTACTTTCAATTCTTTTGGATGTATATCCTGAAGTAGAACTGCTAGATCATATAGTAATTCTATTTTTAATTTTTTGAGAAACGAGACTGAACTTTTTCAATCAGCATAATACTTTTGAGATACATCTAAGTTGTTGTGTGAATAGTTCATTTCTTTTCATTGTTGAGTAGCATTTCTTTGTATGAATTTGTTGAAAAGACTATTCTTTCATTGCATTGCTTTTGCACCTTTGTCAAAAATCTTGGGTATATTTGTATTGACCAAGATCTGGGTTCTCTATTTTGTTCCATCGATCTGTCTTCTCTATTCCTCTGCTAATATGACACTGTCTTGATCAATAATGTTATATATAAAACTTAATATTAGGTAGAATGATTCCTCTCATTTTCTTCATTTTTAACATTGTTTTAGCTATTCTAGCTCCATTCACTCTGCTCATTTTGCTTTATTTGCTGTGTATCCATGCTTTTAAGGTCCTCCCTATACCTCGTAGAGGTATGACAGCCTGAGGAAGAAAGGAGAAAAAAGAATCATGAAGGGAAAATATGTAATATGCTGCCAATACCACCCTAAAATTTTACCCATGTAATTTCTACCTATCCATCCTAATGATGTCCCAATTTTTTCATGAAAGGTTCTACACTATTCTAGGCCACTTTAACATTTCTAAATGTAATAGCTAATATAGCTCTACCATTCATTAGCCATAAGTCATTTACTTCTGTCAGGTATTTGTTAATACAGAATGTGGCAAAAGTAGGTTTACAGTTGTGAGTATGTGAGAGTTTATTCCTGTATTATTTATTATTATATTATTTTCCACATGAACAACTGTAAACCTACTTTTGCACCACCCTGTATATTGATAGCCAACAAAATGTCTACTCATTAACAGACACCATGTTTTATATTCCTTTATATTCCTCCATATACTTCAATAAACACTGAAATAATTAATTGAGGATTATTTTTCTAATTGGGGCCTACAAGAAAGATTTAAAAAATCTGTAACAATGAGGGTAAAAAAATGCTACATTGTTTCTAGTAATAAACTCATTATCTTACTAAATCATTATTTGAAATTTAATCTCACTTCTGTATTAAACTGTTAAAGAGTATATACTTCCAGGCACTTTTCCCTTTTCTTGATGAGATGTCTTAGATAAAGAAAGAGAAGGTAGTAGATAATGCGTTATGGTGATTTCCTTATTTTTCCCTGCTGTTTGCCAAAAATGTCATTATTCATCTAAATTTTAGGCCTAGTGGATGATTCATCCCTAACATACTATGTAGATCTACCCATACTATGCAGATCCCTAACATGTCTATGTAGATAACAGAAACTCAAACTGTAAAATAGGACTGTAAAAGAATTACCAAATCTGGTTTTTGGCCCTAACTAAACTCTCAAAAGGATAATGACTATAAGGGGTCTTGATCTCTGGGCCCATTTGCTAACATGCTGAGAGCATCTTCCTCCCTAATTATCAATGTTTTGCTGACAAAATGCCAAAAAGTAAAGTGAAGTTATGTAAAGTAATACAGCTGCCTAATCTACGTTTTAGCTATAATTTACAATAACCACAATCTGCCTACTCTATGGATCAAATGCCTGCTTCTTCCCTAAAACAGAGATATACACACAGCATATTGTGTATATAGATACACAGGGTGGGCAAAAGTAGGTTTACGGCTGTGAGTACAAGTGAGTTTATTCTTGTATTATTATTTATAATTATTGAATTATTTTCCATATGAACAACTATAAACCTATTTTGCCCCATCCTGTGTGTGTATGCGTGTGTGTATGTATACTACCTCCCCAAAAGATTTTTGCTCATCAGGTACCTGTGGGTGTAGACTTTAAAGAATTCACAGCATAGTCAAAATAAATAATAAAATTACAGGCAGATTAGCTTTCTTTTCTTACAAAATAAAGCAAATCACAGATGTTACTACAGCTCTGCTGAAACTCATTTATTTTGTTCCTCTCCATTCTTTCACTGTAGTATAGAAGTAGGTATGCAGGGCAGGGTACAATCAGGAAAGTTTCAAAGCCATTAGTCTTACAGGCTTTTATCTAGTGTGTTTCTGGTGGCCTCAGAAGGGATCTTCTACAAGACGCTATCTGATAGTCTGGCAACTAATTAGATGAATTGTAACTCTTGGAACACACACATTAAAAGGCTCTTTTTAGTGCCCCTTTCACTTCAATGCCTTATTATTATAGAGACCAAAATAAGTGCAATGCAATGTACAATAGTACTACAACTTCTGCTAACACTACCATTCCCATCACACACACACACACACACACACACACACACACACACACACACAATTTGATTAGCAAAAATTAAGAAACCTCACAGTTCTGGTGTTGTGAGAATATGGAGTAGCCTAAGTTCAGACACTGCTCATGAGAATGAAACCAGTACAACCACTCTAGAACACAATTTATTATCACCCAATAGAGCTATATACTCCTGTATCTATTCTCTCAACACAAGTACAGCAGGCAACATGTGCAAGAATATTCACAGTAGTATTTTTGTATCCATGCAATACAAAAAAAAAATGCAAACAACCCAAAAGCTGACTGAAAGAAGACTGGCATATTCACAAAACAGGATTTTATACACCAGTGAAAAACTAATGAAGTACAGTTAAACTCTATATGGATGAATCTTAGAAACAATGATGAATTAAAAGAGCAAGTCATAGCAGACTATATGCAATAAACTACCATATTAATAAATTTCAAAAAGGGGGGCATAAACATGTTATTACTTAGGAAACACTCACACATTTTTAAAAATGAAAATAAACAAAATCTAGTATACTTGGGGTCAGGGAGATGGACTGGGAAGTACTCAGCTTCAACAGGATTGGTAAAGTTATTGCTCTCAAACTGAGTGATAAACTCATTAGTTCCATTATTGAGCTTTAAAGTAAGTGTGTATCTGTGTGTGGCGTGTCTATCATCTAGAATCTCTGGAGAACTAACATTCCTGCTATTGTACAAGTGAAACGCACTCATAAGATGACTTTCTTGATAACCAGGAATGACGCCAAGAAATAAAATCACTCCACTACTGCTTTTGTAGCAAGAAACAAATTACAGGTGTCTCAAAAATTAAAGCAAGGGGATGGGCAAGGGAAGTGGAGGTGGCCACGAAAGTGCAACAGGAGGGATCCTTGTTGCATCTTAACTGTATCAACGTCAATATTCTGTTTGTGATATTGTACTATAGTTGTGCAAGATGTTACCACTGGGGAAAACTGGCTAAAAGATACACTGGATATCTCAGTATTATTTCCTCCAACTGCAAGTGAATCTACAATTATTTCAAAATAAAAGTTCAATTTTTAAAAAAATTTAAAAAGATAATTTTGTCCAGGGTTTCTCCATCTTGGTACTACTGACATTGTGGGGCACATAATTCTTCATTGTTAGGGGCTGTCTTGGGCATTATAGGGTATTTAGCAGCACCCCGGCCTCTATCCACTCAATGTCAGTAGCATATCCCAGATGTGACAACATCTCCACACACTGCCAAATGTTCCCCAGCGGGCAACACTGCCCCATTAGAGAACCACTGCTCTAGTCATAAAAGCAAAGAAGAGCTGTGGAAATGTCCCTCAAGATTGAAGGAGACTAAAGAGACACAACACTACATGTGACATCTTACCTTAGGCTGGATCCTACACCAGAAAAGCAAAGAATGCTTTTATAAAGGACATTATTAGGTCAATTAACACAATTGGAATAGATTAAATAAAAATACTGTATCAACATTAAATGTGCCTAAGTTGATTCACGTAATTATGTCAGTAATATTCTTATGCTAATGCTAAGGAAACACTCAATGACACTCAATTTAGGGGCAAATCACCATGAGGTATTCAATATACCCTCAAATGTTTCAGAAAAAAATGTGTGTGCATGCATATATATTTTACATATACGTATAAATATTTGTGTATATATATCTTAGGTGAATCTGATTAAAGTGTTCATTGTACTATTTTTAGTCTTGCAACTTTTCAGCATGTTTGAAAGTATTTACAAATAAAAAAGTGAGGGGTTTTTTTTTCAGTGGAAGCAAAAGTTGTAGTCCTTAAAATCCTAGTGGCAGGTTTCACAGTAGTCCATCATAAGTGATAAAAATCCCAGGAGGATAATGACTACTGACTGGATAAATTCCTACTTCAAGCCTGGGACCTTTTTGAGAAGAACTGTCTACCTTCAGCCTATCCTCTCCCTCCCGCCTCCCCATTCTTTCTAGAGGTGACCTTTTGAATAGTGCGGAATTGAAAATGAATCCATCCCACTTTTTAAAGATCATTTCTAGCAAGTGACTCACATCCACATCCATACTCAATTCCTCTACAAATCACTGAGGCATCTTCACCTTCATTAAGCAAAAACGCAAAAAGCGTACACGTGTTTCCTCCAAAGCAACCACTCATCCGCTCAACTGAATAGAGTGGAATGTTAAGGTGACTGGACTAGAGAAAAGACAACATCCAATGTCTAAGAGGGCTGAGGAAAGGAAGAGGTAAGCAAGAAGCCAATCTGAGTGAGGCAGGAATGGTGTGTCGGCCAGGAAAAAGTACTCGAGTGGGTGCGAGTGTGCCGGGCGGGGGGAGGGAGTAGCTCACCTGACTGTGGTAAGCAGAGGGTGCTGAGTTCCCACCAGCTTCCGCACCTGCAGAGCGATGTTGCTGAGCTCGTCGCTCAGCAGGCAGCGGAGGCTCATGAAGGATGTGGGATAGCCCACGATCTTCTCCGCTTCTGACACCACTTGGTTCCAGTAGGCCGGGGACTTGGAGGACTGACCACGCCAGGAGCCCACCGTGGAGATGGTGCCGAGGGACTGGGACCACCACAGGTGACACGGGGTACCTGAAGCCCGGAGATAACGGGGCGAGCGCAACAGTAGTTGCGGAAGGCTCATAGTTTGAGTCTGGGGGTGTCAGGGACTTCAGTGTCCGGACGTAACGCGGGGGAAACAAACCAGGGGCTGAGGAGGAACTTGCAGGGACTAGAAGTAAGTGGCAGCTCCAGACCCTCAGAAGCTTGTGGGTTCCTGGAGCTGTGATCACAAACGAACTTTAACTGCAGCTTTCTGCAGCCCCGTCTAAACAGATTACAGCCCTAACTCAGCCCTGCCACCAGCCAGCGAGCTAGAAACCACGACCGACACCTAAATGGGAGACGCCATACTTAGAGGCTGGGAATGCGGCCTGCCGTAAAGGCCAAGGCGGGCTGTTCTGCAGCCAAGACTTCTCTACTTTACGGCACAGCCGTGAAAGCCCCGAGGAGGCGGGGGCTCTGGAGGTGAATCCCGGAAGACGAGGTTGGGTAAAAACGTCAGCTCCTCCCACTACTCCTGGTCCTGGCCTGCGGGAGTCCAGGATGGTAGCAATATCTGCCTTGCCGCTGAGTGCTGCTCCAGCTCCTGGAGCCTAAGCCGTGTGCGATTCATCGGAGCATTCCCAACGCTCAGCACAGAGTGGGCACACGTAAATATTCGTGTCATGAACAAGGGTTTCATTTTGCGGCCCCCTGTCCGCCCTGAAGAAAGAGTGTCGGTCGCCTTCTCTGGAAAGCCTCTCGTAGCTGTTCGTCGCAGACCCGGGCAGTGGTCTTGGCCCGACGTGATGGCGGCCTTTGCGGCTGCGGGGCTTCAGGAACTGTGGCTTGGAGGCGGGGATACAGAGTTCACGCGGGGATCTCAGCTCTCGTGCCCTCAGCTCCCAACCAGGGTGGCATGGTGCAGCCGACAGTGTTTTTTTTCCCAAGGAATGTCCTCTTCCCTTGCCCGAGTCACTGGCCTTGCTGAGGCTTGTTTGACCCCTGTATGCAACTCAGGCAGAAGCAGCCATACCTCCCACAAGGATGCCGAGAGGCACCTCTTTAGAAGGAGGCTCACCATCTAGTATTCAAAACTGTACCTCTGACCCTAATACTTCATTATAGATAGTCTATTAGTTCACTTAATCCTCAAAACAACCCCATTACGTAGATAATATTAGTTTTCTCCATGTTTCTCATGCGGGGACTGAGGCACAGCCAAGTCATAAATTGCCTAAGGCCACACTAGGCAGAGATGTGAACCCAGGCGATTTGGTTTCTGAATCCGTGCTCTACAGCATTTCAGTTTCTCAAAATAACAAGTTGCCAACCATTGTTTTCCTCGTTGCTGTCAATGGGTTATCATTTACACAATGCTACCTATTTTTTCAGTATGTGTAGCATTTTTTCTTATCACTCCAAACAAATGTTAAAACCCTTGCTATATGCAGTTTTACACTCTTAAAATTAGCTTGCAAAACTTTGTTCAACTTTCAAAATTTTTTCAAATTCATGATATATTTTAAATCAGCATCATGCATAATACTGGACTAGACTTGGGCTACATTAAAAACTGCACTTAAAAAGAGCAAACTATTCACTTTGCAAAAAAGATGCTTTTCTCTGCGGAAGTTTTAGCCTCGGACTCCCTTTGAATGGCAAATTTCCCTGTGATTTAAAAATTTGGCCCTGGCTGGTGCGGCTCTGGGGATTGAGTGCTGGCCTGGGAACCAAAGGGTCACTGGCACATTCCCAGTCCTGGCACATGACTGGGTTTCAGGCCAGGTCCCCAGTAGGGGGCGTTTGGGAGGCAACCACACATTGATGTTTCTCTCCCTCTCTCCCCAACTGTGTAAAAATAAATAAATAAAATCCTTAAAAAAAAATTTCGATTTTATTACCAAACATTCAATTTAGGCATAACTCTTCAGGGGTACATTTTAGATAAAGTGAATCATGCTCATAAGTTTTAAGCACAGCCCATGCCCACAGCATAAGTAAGGCAAACTGAAGTTCAAAAATAATTCCTTTGAAAAAGATAACAAACCCTTGGCAATAAAATTCAGGTCTGCTCTAGATGAAAATAAATGTGGAGAGTGAGATACCATTCCAAGAGGTTCCAAGGCCTCAGCTCCTGGGTTATCCAAGGTGAAAGAAGTCATGGAAACATGAGGAGAGATAAAGGCTGAATGTGATATATTGTGCACCTGGGGCCATTTCTTCAGAATCACTTTAAGACTAACTTTTCATGTAATTTCCTTAATACCAATTCACAGCATGTACTTTAATTTCTCCACAGAAGCCGAGGGTATTATTCTCTGGTCATACTCTATTAACCAAGTTTTTGATTATTCATGGGACTTTGGGTTCCATTTATTTTAAGTAATCATCACTTTGCTTTATACTTACAGTTAAAAGGTTGCATTATACCTAATGATAATCAGTTTTTAGAAGGTTAAAATGGCATTTGTTCTTTAATATTCCAGATAAATATATAACTCCTTAGAGTCTCTTTGACTAAAGAGATTTCTGAATTGCTGGTGACTTTCAGAGGAGCAGGGAGAGGGAGTATCTGTGATCCTGCCCTTCCTCTGCCACTGACTGTAGTCATTTTGAGGGTGTCTGTGAATATGTGCAGCATAAAGAAAGAATACAGTAGGGTCTCTTAGCCTTGGCATTATGGACATTTCAAACCAGATAATTCTTTGCTGTGGAAAGAAGGGTGGGGCTGTCCTGTGCATGCTAGGATGTTTAACAACATCCCTGGCCTCTACTCACCGGATGCCAGGAGTAACCCTCTCCAAGTTGTGACAACCAGATTCGTTTTAGGATACTGCAAAAATATCCCCTGGGGGGACAGAATCACCCATGAGGATACAAGGAAATGGAAGAAACTAAAGAAAAAAATTTTTCCAACCATGACATTTAGTTTTACAAAACAGCAAAAGAAAGGGTTCTGGGTGTGGGCAGCCATGCAGGTTTCAAAGTGGACATTCAACCATCTGGAAACCTCTAGCCATACACAAGGACATCTATTTGGCATTGGGGTTTTTCTGAAGACAGCAAACTGACAAAAGATGTTCCTCCTCCAGCTTTCTCAGGATCCTGAAGCTGGTAAAGTACCAGTGGACTTCACTTCCTGTCCTTTCTATTGACTTTAGAAAGAAGTGAGGTCATACTTCATGTCCTTTTTTCTTACCCCCTTGGCTGGAAACCTGAACCAGCCTTTGGAAATACCAGGTCTTAACAAGGATGGTGAACACTTTGGGCTTTGGCATTTCCAAGATTAGGTGAGTGGAATAGATAGGGACACTGCTGCCACCCTCCTTCTATCACCCTCAACACAATCACCTATTGTTTATGCCAAGAGAGTTCTTCCACAAGCAGATGAAAGCCTCCCAGTATATCTTCAGGCAGAATGGTAAAAGGAGGTAAGTAATCAGATCAGCAAAAATCCAAAAGTTAGACCACATACTGATTTGGCAGGTTCTGGAAAACAAGAACACACTTTGCCAGTGAGAATGTAAAATGATGCACAGCACCTATGGAAAGGAATCGGATAATCCCTAGAAATGACATGCAGTTATATGTTTACCTTTTGACCCAGAAATCCAAAAATACAAATGACTTATGCACAAGGTTATTTGTAGCAGTGTTATTTGTAATAACAAAAGATTGGCAATAAACCAAACAGCCATAAGTAGAGAACTGGTGAATAAACTAGGGTAGAGCTATATGATGAAACACTGTGGAACTCTGAAAAAGAATGAGGACTATCTCTTTAAAATGATGTGGAAAAAATTTAAAAAATGAAATGATGTGGAATGATCTCCAGAATACATGTCTTTTTTAAAAATAGGTATAGAACAGTATAGTACGCTATTTTTTTATAAGATAGGTGAACTATGAATATACAAGGTCTGTCTGGAAAAAGTCTACCCATTGTAAACATTGAGAACAGTTTGTGCGACATTGATGTAATCTGGCAGCCAAGGAGAGTGGACTGGAAAGCTCATGCATGAACAATGACAACTTCACTGTACTAGTCAGTGAGGACACTAGACACCGCTGAGTGAGCATGTATACTATCTCTCCATTGCATTAAAAATGAGCGAGTGGAGCATTGAATTTGCATCGAATTTTTGCATTAAGCTTGAACATTCCTCAGTGGAAGCTATTCAGATGATTCAGAAGGCCACAGCTATGTGCAGCTGGTGATTGGCAGCTTCATCACAGCAGTGTGCTGGCTCATGTATCACATCTCATGAAGCGTTTTTGGCAAAACATCAAACTACCCAGGTGATTCAGCCCCACTACAGCCCATATTTCGTGCTCTGTGATTTCTGGCTTTTCCCAAAAAACTAAAATCACCTTTGAAAGGAAAGAGATTTCAGACTGTCGATGAGATTCAGGAAAATGTGACAGAGCAGCTTATGGTAACTAGGGGAACTGTGTAAAGTCCTAAGATGCCTACTTTGAAGGGGACTGAGGTGTCATGGTCCTATGTACTATGTTTCTTGTATCTTGTATCTTCTTCAGTAAATGTCTCTATTTTTCGCATTACATGGTTCGATACCTCCTGGATAGATCTCATATATTTGCATATCTTGAGATGGGAGGAAACTGTTGGAGGAACAGGCATAGAAACAGACTGCTCTGGGTATACCTTGACTACACAGTTTTGACTTGAGAATCATGTATATATTTTACATATTTAAAATAATTTTCGATTCAAAAGAAAAATGTAATTCCTGAAATTTGAAAACAACCAAAGCAATTGTCCTAACTATATATTAAATTGGTGGGATAATCACACCAAGTAAACAATTAAATGACTTTAGAAAATAGTGTGATCACTGTACATAGTAGCATATACATACTGGAATATGTTCTTAGGATAAATAGACCTACAAAGAAATCTTAACCTTTAGTCAGTAGTCATTTTACTAGTAGAAATGTAGATACCACTACTTTCAAACTATTCTTGTATATTATAGGAATGATGATTTTCAGAGTAAGTAGAATCCAGGTAATAGTAAAGATGAATAGAAATAATATGAACTTGTGATTTTTTTCACTTAAAAAAGTAATTCTTATATCCCCCAAAATTATACATTTATTGAAGAAAAAAAGAAACACACTTGCTTTGTCCCTTGAAAAGTCCTAGCAGTAATAGTAATCTTGTTGCACTCTTTAGCATTCATATTGTAATTTCAGTATGTCATTCCTTATCAAAAGAAACGAGGCTCTTTGGAGGAATAGCACCCATCAGGTCCGGGGCGAGAAATGTGCACGATAAGCCTGAAACACCCTGTTACGCTAAAAATCAAGGAAGTCTAAAGTTTAATGGGTTAGGTTAAAGGAACAAAGGGATCAGCATAAAGAAGCTCCCACTGATTGAAAAGGGGACAATCTGTGCATGAAAATAGAGTAAGAACCACAACTAATTGAAATTCACTGATATATAAATCCTTAAGTTCACTATCAGACATAACTAGGGCGATACTCTGAATATATCCTGCCTTTCCTGTGTAAATTATATTTAGTGGTGTTTTAGCCAGGCTTACACCCTTGAAAGCTGAACCTGAGACAAGGGCTTACTTTGAGGCAGTTTATTTTGGACAGCCATCTCAGGAAACAGCAGTGAATGACGAGAGTGAAACAGGGAAAGTCAATACAAGAGTGTTCTCAAGTTCATCACTGTGGGCAGTAAGGCCTTGAGTCTTCTGGGACTCTTTGGCTTGCCACGTAGAATATACTTCACGACTGTCAGCTTGATGCAAGAGAGGAACAGTTATTTACCGGCTTTCATCTCCCATTGGTCCAAATTTTCCACTTTCTGCTGTAGGCCCTGACACTTCTAAGCTGTTATGTAAGTGGGGGCAGATATCCCACTCTCATGGAGTCAGAGGAACTTGGGCAAAACATGGGGTGTATGCAGTGTACATCAGGAGAGGTGCTGTTAGGTTATACCTGTATGAAGCAGGCTGCTTCGGCAGTGGCTGTAGTATGAGGCAGCCGAGAGGATGTAAAACGGGGAAAAAGTCTCTTCTAATAGACTAACCTAACAGTCCAGGCTGGTGAGAGAAAGTTCTTCTATAAAATAATTTCGTTTAATAAAAGGAAAAAAGATAGAATTAGGAAATTACCATATTGCACTTCCTTATGAAATAGTTGATTCAGGCAACAATGATCAATTGGTAAGAGGCTGGTGGGGGACTTTGCAATAGAGGCCTTCAGCTGATACCACCTGTAACTAGTTACCAATCTCCACATCACTAGGAGTGGGTAGTCCACACAGATGTGCTTCCTGATGTGCATTATGAAGTACACAGCAGCACCTATGAAATATTTTTGCCAAAATAGCTAAATCTACATCTCATCAGAACTTTAGGTCTAAATTTTGACTTTACAGAGACATAGGAGAGAACAGAACAAGTGAAATAGCTTCACAAAGAAACAAACAGACCAATCCAGCATATCAGGTATTCTACAGGCCCAGTGACTGGGTTTCTTCAACAAGAAAGAGGAATAACATGGGAGTGAGTAGAAGGACTTCCCAAGGTTGAAAGATTTTGAGAGGCATAAAAACCAAGTGTAATGTGTGGAACTTGTTGGATCCTGATTCTAAGAAACTTAACTATAAACAAATTCAGAGATAATTAAAGAAGTTTGAATTACAGCTTTGATGATATATTTATTGCAAATGAATTATTGTTAATTTTATGTGTGGGTCTATAAAAAATCCATACTTTTAAAGCAATGTATACTGAAGTATATAGGAATAAAATAATACAATGTTAGACACTTTAGGAGGAAAAAAATAGATGAAGAGAAATGGTAAGTTGTTGATTTTGGATGATGAGTATATAGAATTAATTATACTATACTATTTTGTTTATGTTTGAATATTTTCAAAATAAAAAAATTTTAAAGAGGCAAATATCCTCATCCTTTCTTTTTTTACAAATGGAAGGAAGTCAAATAACTTGCCCCAAGCCATAAAGCTGGAAAGTGGTGGAGCTAGAATTAAAGTTCCAACTCATCTCAATCCCTCCTCTGTATCTTCTTGTCTTCAGAGCTGAATGCACTTATTTTCCAACCTCAGGCACACATCAGTGCTTCCGACACACTTTCATAACTGGTTCATGCATCGTTCTTTTTTGTTTTATGGTGGTAGGCAGCCTCCAAGATGGTACCCAATGACCCCTGCCTTCTGGTAGTCACACCCCACGGACTCCCTTCCCCATTGTCTCAAGGTTGGTCTGTATGATCAATAGCATCCACCAGAGGTGATGGTATGTCACTTTCTGACAGTAGTTTTATAAAAGACATTGCAGCTTCCATTTTATGTTCTCTCCCTTTCTCTCTTTCCCCCTGCCTCTCTCTTTCCCGCTCTCTCTCATTACTTGACCTGAGAGAAGCCATGTCATGAATACTCCTATGGCGAGGCCAGGGTGGTGAGGAGCTGAGCCTCATGCCAACAGCCGTGTGAATGATCCATATTGAAAGCAGATCCTCCAGTTCCTTTAGAGACTGCAGCCCTGACTCACAGCTTGACTGTGACTTCATGAGAGGCCCCAAGCAAAAACCACCCAGCTAAACTGCACCCAGATTCCTGACCCTAGAAACTTGTGAAATAATTATTTATAGTTTTAAGTTGCTAAGTTACAGGATGATTTGTTTTGCTACACTAAATAACTAATACAATTACCTATTAATCTGTGTATAAAATAAAACATACAGTGAACCCACCACCAATACAAGAACTAGAATATTGACAAAAGCTTACTTCTGTCAGGGTGGCCTTCCTTCATCCCATTCTCCCTATTTCCTCAACCCAAAGTTATCTTTATCCTGGTTCTTGTATTTATCATTGCCATGATTTTTAAAAAAATATAGTTTAATAATACTATATGTATTTCTAAAGGGCATATTATTTAGTTATTTTTAACTTAAAAAAGAGGTCCATGCTAGATGTTATTTTCTGTGACCTTTTTTATTTACTTAACATTATTTGCTGAGATTCACTCTTGTCGATGTATACAGTGGCAGCTTGTTTGTTTTGACTACTGTGTAACATCCTTTGGGTGAATATACCACACTTTATCTATCCATTCTTCTGTCAGTGGACAGGAAGCGATGGATTGCTTCCATATTCTTCTACTACAACAATGTTTCCACGAACAGATTTATATATACCTCCAGTTTCACCTCAAGAGTTTACATCTAGCACTGGAATTGCTGGGTTGTTGTCGGGTATGTGAATATTCCACTTTAATAGATATGTAGTGTGAACATGGCTTTACACTTCCAGCAGCCATTTACAAGAGACTTTCTTGATCACACTCTCTTAACACTTGATGTTGTCAGACTTCTTAAATTTTCCAGCAAATGGTTATAAAATGGAATTTCACGATAGTGTGGATCTGCATTTCCCTCATCACTAGAAAGATTGCTATATGTCCCTTCCATTTTTGCAGATTAGCCCTCAAAGATGATGTGAGAAAGTATGTGTGACTGTAATTCTTCATTGTAATTTTCTTTGGGGTTTAATTTTTAGTTCATCTCTTCTCATATCCTCACTCCCCATATTCACAATAGTACTTTCTTGCCATCTCCCTCTAATGTCCTCAGTGTTTGACCTTAAAACAACTGGTAGTTAGGAAGGAAATGGACCAAGACCTACACTCCTTTTTTTCCTAGTCTCTCACCCTACAGGGCAGCAAAGTAGAATTGACTAGAAATGATGCTAGTTAATTTCACACTAGGATTAGCTCAATTAGAAGTTGGTCCTCTTCATTTTACAAAGACTCTTACCAAGAGACAATTTTCTTTCAATTTTTTTCTCAGGAACTTGGAATGCAAAACAAGCAAACAAACAAAAAAAACCAAACCTCTTTCTGAGAAGGTTTTTACTGGAACACAAACTGCATTATGAAATAGTTATCAATCTGGATTCTGCAGCTCTGTCTTGTATGATCATAGGCTAGTTATTAACTTTTCTGAGGTTAAAATTACACATCAATCAAACAAACATAGATGATCTCTTAGGTCCAGTTAAATATCAAATGTTTTTATTCTATGAATGAAAGTAACTAGCAGACTAATCTAGTCCTTGTGATCATGTTATTCTCTTTGTCTCTTGTCTCTCGCCCAACCTATGTTAGCATTAACATAGGTTCCAACTTGAGGCCCGAAAGGAGGATTTCAGAGCAGGCCCTGTTCTTCTTCTTTTATCATTTTGTTTTCCTCTGCATCCCTGCTCTTAATACAGTGACTACTGAAGAATAGATAGCACATAAACACTTGTTGGTCAGTTGAAAGAATAATGAATGAGTTCCCATCTTCACTCCACTATCCCACTCAAATTCAAAGTTATTTAAGTTGTATTTTATTTATGATAAGATCAGGAAGCCCAAAATAGAGAGTTTTCTCCATCATTACAAATTCGATTAGTCCTCCATTGCTATTTAAACATTTCTCATAAAAACTAAAAAGTCACCACAATCATATGAAGCAGGGTTGAGAATCACTATTGTAGAGAAATAATAATCTCATTTTTTGTTGTTATTGTTGTTGTTATTTCCAGCTAGTTCTCTCTTCCTTTTCCTTCTTTCATTTATTTATTTTTTTTTGTTGTTGCTTTCTTATTTTTTAAAGAGAAATATCTAGGTCAGACTTCATTCCCTAAGGTTCTGGGGTAATTCTGAAAGAATTCTATATAAAAAAAACTCTTCTTTTATTGCATAGAATGCATATATATAGGTAATATAAAGTATAAGAGAGTCAGGGTATACTGTATTTATAAAGTATTGCAACTTCAAATTACATGATGTCAAGGCATCTTGTTAGTAACTGCGGCTCTATAGTAGTAAACGTTACTGCTAAATTACCTGAAAATAGTTTTTCTGTATTAAAATGCAGTTTTTATCTAAAATAAAAATGCATTTCATTCAGAGGTGGATGTATCTATGGTGAGCAATCAAATCAGTATGGTTAGTTAATTCCAAGAAGTCACTTTTCACAAATTTACTCAAAAACTCAGTCAAGCCATTCTTTTTATAAGTTCAATGACACATTCAGTTAAATGAGTCAATTTGAAGTACATGTAGACTCACACTAATTCATTTCTAAAAATACCTATGAAAAGTCTCCCAAATTAAAGTCACCACTTCAAAGGCTGTTATGATGTGGCCCATAAAAGAGACTTTTTCCCCCAAATAAGGACAATGTATATGAAATGAGAGAAATAGATTTCATTATTAACATTAGTAATATGAAAGCAGTGATATCAACTTATTGGGCTGAAAAGAATTTGCAAAAGACCATCTGAAAGCATCAGGTGGTAAGAAAAAAAATCATGTAAGGTCATTTTCCAGAGGCTGACACATATATAAGAGAGATGTCATTGCCAACTACTACAGTGCTAGAGCTGTGTCTCAAAATTAAATCAATCAGTAGAATTTGCTGTGATGTTTTCTGGTCTTTGAAATCATGTCATAAATAAACATCTGTAATAAATATCTTTGAATATTCTAGGGCAGGTATGACTATGTTGGGAGAAATAATTTTGAAGTTCATGACAAAATGAAAGAAATATTCTTAAGTCAAAGAGTTGCTTTATTTTTCTAAGAATAAAAGAGACAGGATCCCCAAGGCCTAAACAAAGAACAACTCTACAAAATACTCTTTCCATGGTGATTAAGGGATCAGACACAAGCCAGACACCCTGCATGGGAATACAGCTTTGCTATTAATTAACCAAGAGTACAGCATTGGGCAAATCATGTAATGTTTCTCAGCACTGTGGTTTTCTTAATTGTGATAGGTAAAGAGCAATAATATCTATTTCAATGGGTAATTTTGGGTATTAACATGAGTTCATAAAATAAAGTACTTAGATCAGTGCCTGGCTCACAATAAGCTTATGATATGAAGACCCCTTCATCTGTCACCATTCAACCTTAGCGTCTCCTAACTTCAAATCAATAGAAAGGGCAGATATAAAGTGTGTTTGCGTCTTACATTGTTTTGGGAGTACAGCTGTTTTCAATTCCAGGACAAATCATACAATTTACCCACATAGTGTAAGCATACATACACATATAAAAGACCACTGAAATGCTGTGTTGCTCGTGAACATGATGGTGATATTGTTTTAGGGATGTTTCAAGTTATATGGCCTAGAACCTCCTTTACTTTAGAGAGAAATCTATTCACTGTTCAAGACATCTTTTCATTTCTCTTACAGTGGTTTTTTTTTGTGGTATTTTATATGATTTTCTTTTTATTATAGTTCTCAAACTTTACACAAAAGTAAAAAATTAAGATAACAAGCCCCCGTGTACTTATCCAATTTTGGCAATTATCAACATTTTGCTCTCCCCTTCCCAACAATGCCAAAGCATTTTGAAGCAAATCCCAGATAGCATAATACTTTCCTTGTAAATATTTCAGAATTTATTTATAAGAAATAAATCTTACTGTTTTAAAAAAGTAACCACAATACAATTGCACCTAACAAAAATTACCAACATTCCTAATATTCAAATTGCTTCCAGATGTCTTTATACATTTGATTTGTTTAAATCAAGATCCAAACAATGTGAAGTGGGTAGTTTAAGTTGTAACTATTTGGTTTTATATTTTGGAAGATGTTTCAGCTTTATACTTATTCTAAAGGGCAATGAATAAACATGGTTGCAATCTGAAATTGAAATCATTATAATAATAGAGAAGGCTAGAGTGAGAAATGGGAGTCTCATGCAGGTTTGGGTTTTACTTGTAACATTGATTTAGGGTTCTGTTTCATGACATTAGATTCTTTTGCTGCAGTAGAAGGGAGAAAAATCATTCTTTTGCAGGACTTATGCTACAGGAAGCATATGGAGTTCAAAAACAGCCCGTCTGTTGCCATTCCAAGACACCAAAACTGCGTGAACCAAAGTCTCCATCAGAAGTCCCATGAACATAGAACTGTCTCCTGCTTCTCTTCTATCTCAGATCCTCTCTTCTCTCCCTAAAAACATTTCCAGTGGATTTGTTTGTGACATCTGAACCTTGGTTCTCATATTTACAAACATGCCTCTGGTTTTTTCTTTCTATTTAGGATTGCTTGCGTGCCTTTTATGGTTTGATTGTAATGATTTTATTTGACTTTGTTGTTTTTAATATATATTTAATATGACTGCCACTGAAGCTTCCAAGTGTTTTTTTTTTAATTTTAATTGTTGTTCTTGGACAGTTTTCTGTCTTTTACTCCCATCCCAGCCCACTGCCCCAGCCCTCCCCACTCCCTCCCATTTCCACCCCACCTAGTTTTTGTCCATGTGTCCTTTATACTCGTTGCTCCAAACACTTTCCCTTTTCCCCTGAAATTCCCATCCCTCTCCCCTCTGGTGACTGTCAGCCCATTCTCAATGTCAGTGTCTTTGGTTATATTATGCTTGTTTGTTTGTTTTGTTGATTAGGTTCCTGTTAAAGGTGAGATCATATGGTATTTGTCTTTCACTGCCTGGCTTATTTTGCTTAGCACAATGCTCTCCAGTTCCATCCATGCTGTTGCAAAGGGTAGGAGCTCCTTCTTTCTTTCTGCTGCATAGAATTCCACTGTGTAAACGTACCATAGTTTCTTGATCCATTCATTTACTGATGGGAACCTAGGTTGCTTCCAACACTTGGCTATTGTAAATTGTGCTGCTATGAACATTGGGGGGCATAGGTTCTTTTGGATTGGTGTTTCAGGGTTCTTAGGGTCTAACCCTAGCAGTGGAATTGCTGGGTCAAAAGGTAGATTCATTTTTACCTTTCTTAGAAAATTCCATACTGCTTTCCATAGTGGTTGCACCAGTCTGCAATCCCACCAACAGTGCACTAGGGTCCCCTTTTCTCCACAACCTCTCCAACACTTGTTGTTTGTTGCTTTGTTTATGATAGCCATTCTGACTGGTGTGAAGTGGTATCTCATTGTGGTTTTAATTTGCATCTCTCTGATAGCTAGCGATATTGAGCATCTTTTCATGTGTCTCTGGATCCTCTGTGTCCTCCTTGGAGAAGTGTCTGTTCAAGTCCTTTGCCCATTTTTTTAATTGGGTTGCTTGTCTTCTTAGAGTGGAGTCATGTAAGTTCTTTATATATTTTGGAGATTAAATCCTTGTCTGAGGTATCATTGGCAAATATGTTTTCCCATACAGTTGGTTCTCTTTTTATTTTAATACTGTTTTCTTTAGCCATGCAGAAGCTTTTTATTTTGATGAGATCCCATTTGTTTATTCTTTCCTTTATGTCCCTTGCTTTAGGGGACATATCAGTAAAAATGTTGCTGCATGAAATATCTGAATTTTTCCTGCCTATGTTCTCCTCTAGGACTTTAATGCTGTCACAGCTTATATTTAAATCTTTTATCCACCTTGAGTTTATTTTTGTGTATGGTGTAAGTTGGTGCTCAAGTTTCATTTTTTTGCACATAGCTGTCCAGTTCTCCCAACACCACTTGTTGAAGAGGCTACTTTTACTCTATTTTATATTGCTGCCTCCTTTGTCAAATATTAATTGACTGTAGAGAATTGGGTTTATTTCTGGGCTCTCTGTTCTATTCCACTGGTCCATGTGCCTGTTTTTGTGCCAGTACCAGGCTGTTTTGATTACAGTGGACTTGTAATACAGTTTGGTGTCAGGTATTGTGATCCCTCCTACTTTGCTCTTCTTTCTGAAAATTGCTGCAGCTATTCGAGGTTGTTTATGGTTCCATATAAATTTTTGAAGTGTTTGTTCTATGTCTGTGAAATATGCCATTGGTACTTTAATAGGTATTGCATTGAATCTGTAAATTGCTTTGGGTAGTATGGACATTTTGATGATGATAATTCTTCCGATCCATGAACATGATATATGTTTCCATTTGTTTGTGTCTTCCTTGATTTCTTTCTTCAGTGTTGTGTAGTTTTCTGTGTACAGGTCTTTTACCTCCTTGGTTAGGTTTATTCCTAGGTATTTTATTTTTCTTTTTGCTATATCGAATGGGATTTTTTTTCTTGACTTCTGCTTCTGCTGTTCCATTGTTGGTATACAAAAATGCCCTTGATTTCTGGATATTGACTTTGTATCCAGCTGTTTGGCCATATTCATTGATTAGGTCGAGCAGCTTTTTGGCCGAGTCTATAGGATTTCTATGTACACTATCATGTCATCTGCAAACAATGATAGTTTTGTTGCCTTCTTTCCAATTTGGATGCCTTTTATTTCCTTGTCTAATCGCTGTGGCTAAGACTTCCAATACTATATTGAATAGAAGTGGTGAAGGTGGACAACCTTGTCTTGCTCCTGATCTTAGTGGAAAAGATTTTAGTTTTTGCCCATTGAGTATGATGTTGGCTGTAGGTCTCTCATATATGGCCTTTATTATGTTGAGGGATGCTCCCTCTATTCCCACTTTGCTGAGTGTTTTCATCATAAATGGGTGCTGTACCTTATCAAATGCTTTTTCCACATCTATTGATATGATCATGTAATTTTTGTCTTTGCTTTTGTTTATGTGATGTATTACATTTACTGATTTGTGAATGTTGAACCATCCTTGCATCCCTGGGATGAATGCCACTTGTTCATGGTGTATGATCTTTTTAATGTATTGTTGGATGCGGTTTGCCAAAATTTTGTTGAGAATTTTAGCGTTTATCAGCGATTTCTATGTTCATCAGCGATATGAGCCTGAAGTTTTCTTTCTTTGTTGTGTCTTTATCTGGTTTGGGGATTAGGATGATGCTGGCTTCATAAAAAGAGTTTGGGAGTCTTCCACCATTTTGGATTTTTTTGAAAAGTCTATGAAGGATAGGGGTTAGCTCTTCCTTAAATGCTTTGTAGAACTCTCCTGTGAAACCATCAGGTCCAGGGCTTTTGTGTGTTGGGAGTTTTTTGATTACTGCTTCTCTTTCATCTGCCGTTATTGGTCTGTTCAGGCATTCTGCTTCTTCCTCATTGAGTTTTGGGAGATTATATTTTTCTAGAAACTTGTCCATTTCACCTAGGTTTTCAAATTTCTCGGCATACAGTTCTTCATAGTAATTTCTTACAATCCTTAGTATTTCTGTGGTGTCAGTTGTAATCTCTCCTCTTTCATTTCTGATTGTGTTTATTTGGGTCATCTCTTTTTCTTGATGAGCCTGCTTAAAGGCTTGTTGATTTTGTTTGTCTTTTCAAAGAACCAGCTCCTGGATTCATTGATCCTTAGAATTGTGCTTTTAGTCTCCATGTCATTTAATTCTGCTCTGATCTTGGTTATTTCCTTCCTTCTACTTGCTCTGGGCTGTCTTTGCTATTGATCCTCGAGTTCTTGTAGGCGTAGAGTTAAGTTGTTTATTTGAGATGTTTCTATCTTTTTTAGGTAGGCCTGTATTGCTATGAACTTTCCTCTAAGGACTGCCTTTGCTGTGTCCCATAAGTTTTGGGTTGTTGTGAGTTCATTTTCATTTGTTTCCAGAAACTTTTTGATTTCCTCCCTAATTTCATTCTTGACCCATTCATTGTTTAATAGCATGCTATTCAATCTCCATGATTTTGAGGATTTTGGGTTTTTCCCCTTGGGGTTGGTTTCTAGTTTCAGTCCCTTGTGGTTGGAGAAAATGCTTGGTATGATTTCAATTTTCTTGAATTTTTTGAGGCTTGTTTTGTATCCTGTCATGTGGTCTATCTTTGAAAATGTTCCATGTGCCTTTGAAAAGAATGTGTATTTAATTTCTTTGGGATGAAGGGCTCTCTCTATATATATATCAGTTAAGTCCATTTCATCTAGAATGTTGTTCAATGCCACAATATCTTTGTTGATTTTTTGTTTGGAAGATCTGTCCATTTTTGACAGTGGGGTGTTAAAATCCCCTACTATAATTGTGTTGCTGTCAATATCTTTTTTGAAGTCCTCTATGATTTTCTTTATGTATTTAGGTGCTCCTATGTTGGGTGCATATATATTTATGATGTTTATGTCTTCTTGGTGGATTCTTCCCTTGAGTATTATGAAGTGACCTTCTGGGTCTCTCTTTATGGCCCTTCTTTTGAAGTCTATTTCACCTGATATGAGTATTGCTATGCCGGCTTTTTTTTCCTGTCCATTTGCTTGGAAAATTTGTTTCCAGCCCTTCACTTTGAGTCTATGTAGGTCTTTTGTCCTGAGGTGGGTCTCTTGTAGGCAGCACATGTGTGGGTCATGCTTTCTTATCCATTCAGCTATTGTATATCTTTTGATTGGAGCATTTAATCCATTTACATTTAAGGTTATTATTGATATGTACTGATTCATTGCCATTTTTGTACCTGTGTTCCTCTGTCTCTCTCTCTCTCTTCCTTCCTTTCCTTAAAGCAGTCCCTTTAGCATCTCTTGAAGAACTGGTTTGGTAGAGGTGTATTCTTTTAGACTTCTTTTGTCTGAGAAGCTCCTTATTTGGCCTTCTATCTTGATTGAAAGCCTTGCTGGGTAAAGTAGTCTTGGTTGCAGGCCTTTGGTTCTCATTACTTGGAATATTTCTTGCCATTCTCTTCTGGCTTGGAGCATTTCCATTGAGAAATCAGCTGCTAACCTTATCGGAGCTCCCTTGTATGATACTTCCTTTTTCTCCCTTGCTGCCCTTAAGATTCTCTTTTTGTCTTGGAATTTTGCCATTTTAATTATGATATGTCTTGAAGTGGGCCTCTTTGGGTTCCTCTTGATTGGGACTCTCTGTGTTTCCTGGATTTGTGTGACTTTTTCTCTTATCAAATTAGGGAAGTTTTCCATCATTACTTTTTCAACTAGGTTTTCCATCCTTTGCTCTTCTTCTTCTCCTTCTGGAATCCCTATTATACAGATATTATTACGTTTCATATTGTCTTGCATTTCTCTTAATCCCTCTTCATTCTTTCTGAGCCTCTTTTCCTTTTCTTGCTTTTTCTGGATGTTTTTTTCTACTTGGTCCTCCAACTCGCTGATCCGATCTTCTGCTTCATCAATTCTGCTTTTCATTCCTTCCACTGTGTTCTTCAGTTCAGAAATTGTATTCTTCATTTCCTCTTGGTCCTTGTTGATAGTTTCTATTTCCTTTTTCATGTTGATATAGTTTGCAGTGAGTTCCTCGTAGCTTCCCTGTAGTTTCTGGTAGCTCATTGAGAACTCATGGAGCTTCCTGACAACCATTGCTTTGAACTCAAAATCTGATGGTTGAGTTGCCTCTGTTTCATTTAGTGTTCTTTCCGGGTCTTCCTCCTTTCCTTTCTGTTTTGTTTCTTTGTCTTCCCATTGTTTGTGAGGGTCTTCTTGTTAGCCTCAGCTTCTTAAATTGATCTGTTCTGGCTCCCTGGGTTTATGGTGTGAACTTCTGTGGTAGAATACCTGTGAGATTCAGTGGTGCTGTCTCCTTCGGTATCCTGGTGTTCACAGCTTCCACTGTCTCAGCTGTTGAAATGCCCTCTCTTTGGGACCAACTCTGGTTTTCTCACAGTTCCAGAGTTTTTTTGTTTTGTTTCTGTCTCACTCATGGGTATTTAAAAAGAGAAAAGAGGAAGAAAAAAAATGAAAAGAGAAAAAAGAAAAAAAGAAAAGAGAAAAAAGAGGAAGGAAGAAGAGATAAAATTGGAAAGAAAGGAAGAAGGAATAAAACAAGAAAGAAGTAATGAGAAGCAAAAGGAGTTGAGGGGTAAAAAAAAGATAAAAATAATGAAAAAATAATTTAAAAAAAATTTAAAAAACAAAACAAAAACAACCAACTCTTGCTGTTTTCAATCTTGCCAAGCCGGTTTTTCTGGTTTTGCTGGCTGCAATGGCCTAGGGGTGACAGTATTGCTTTTCTCCATGTTCAGCACTCAGTTATCTTTGGGCTACTCTTCTCAGAGCTAGCCCGGGGCCTCTCCGCACAGGGCCTCAGGCACATGTTCTGAGGCTGCATGCACCTACCCCGGTTGTGCATGGGTGTCTATGATCTTGCAGGCATCTGCAGTCACGCATGGACGCTGATTGTCAAGCAGCCATCCCCAATGGCACGCAGGCACCGATAGATCGTCGCACATCTGCCTCCGATGGCACGTCAATCAACCTTGGAGCAGCTGGCACTTGGGCATTGACAGTCGATGAGCTCTGGCATGCAGTCCTCCCAGGGCTATGGTGGGTATTCACATCCCCAGCTTGTTTGCCACTAAGACCTTAACACCTCTCTGTGAGATTCCAAGCAACCAGGTTTCTCCCAGTGCTGCTGAAACCTTGTTTGGCTGGGGAGGGAGCAGTTGACCCAGCTCCTTCCCTAGAGTCTTGTGGTGAGCCTGGCGAGCGCCAGCTGGGGCCTCAGCCCCCGCCCTGGTCTCTGTGCTGCTCCCTGGGCTCTTATTGTTCTAAAATACTCTCCTTACCATCTGGTTTTTCAATGTCTGCTACAATTTTCGATCGCCTGTTTTCAAATATGCTGTGTTTCTGATGGCTGTTTGTTCTGTTCTGCCATAAATCGGTCAGGTTTTTCTCCGTGTGTAGGGGGAGGTGGAATGTGCTCCCTCCTATTGTACCGCCATCTTCCTTCTCTACAAGGAGACACTTTATCGTGTTACTCATAATTTTCTTTATAGGTTACTCATAATTATCAGAATAAATGTGATTTTTCTTTCAAAGTAGGTGGATAGGAAATAAGTAACGAAGGTAGTACTTAAATAGATAAAATGTTAACATATTTGTATGGTGTGAGGGGAATCTGAAAATAAATGGACCCACATCCTTCTGTGGATCTTTACACTATAAGCTCCTGCAACTGTGAAAGCTAATGAGAAAAATCATCTTTATTGATTAGAATCTCAAAATAGAGTCTTTTATCTTGCTTAATTCATTTCCTCAGGTCCTATTAATGCAAAATTACCACTGCCTCTGCATTTCTTTTTGTACTGCCATCTGGAGTCTGGTTTGTTAAAATCACATAGGGCATTAGTTAAGATCCTAGGCTCTGAAACCAAACAGGATGGATTCAAATATTGGCTTTATCATGTCTTAGCTGCATGTCTTTGGACGAGTCATATAACCTTTCTGTGTTTTGGTTTATTCATCCAAAAAACAAGTGTAAAAGACCTGTATACCTACTTATTGTGTATTGCATTATAGTTAAGACAATATTCACTCCCATCTCCCTTGGGGAAGAGTGTTTTTCCTCCCTATCAGTATTGGCCTTGGTCATGGAGAGTGGGTAGAAGTGACTGTGACAGTTCCAAGCCTAGCACCAGGTGTTTTCACTTGCCATCTTGCACCTCTACCATCACCATGAGAAGAACGTGTCCCAGGTAGCTGTTTTTCCCAGGATGAGTCATATGGAGCAGACCTGACTCCAATACACACACACACACACACACACACACACACACCTGGAGCCAAGTCTTCCCTCCCACAGTCCAAAGCAGAGTCATGCAGCAGAGCTTAGCCAAAACACCCAAACCACTGTTGGCCTGAAGACTGATAAAAAAGATAATAAATGCCTGTTTCTGTCAGTTACCAGGATTGGGGGTGGCTGTTACAAAGCATTATTGCAGAAATAGCTGACTAACAACACATAAGATTACTTACTGCAAGGAGCAAATGAGATAATTTCTGTAATCCATTTAGCCTATTGCTAGGTATATGGTCAGTGCTCTCTGCTCAATGAAGGTTTACAATTATATTATTATCATCATCATCACTGTTAGTGTTTTATTTTTTTCTTGGTAAAAATGTCCAAGTTATATATTGTGATTTATTTATAATGCAGTGTTGGGCCATATACTGTGGGCTATGTTCTGAGATGGCTTCCTCGTCATTCCTGGTATTGACAAGGGATGGTGCTTTATCTGGCAGATGCTGATATGTCTCTAATGCTGCTGTGGCTCATGTGCTTCCACCCCTTCCCTCCTTCAGCCGATTCAGCCTCTTATCTAGTTTTGGTGTATGTGTGTGAAAAACTTGTTTCACAGGCATGCATTCAAATATTTTGTCTTATGTTTATGCAAGTCATCACTGGCATGAACTCCATGCATGCTACATTTGTTCTCTGGTGACCCCTACCTTCCCAAGTAATAGAAGACTAATATCTAGCTGTATGGGTTATGAAATGGGACAGATAGAGGAGGAAGTCCATTGGGATATGTAAAAAATTACATGAGTAGTAGGGGAGTGGGGACAGATGAGGCATAATGAAAAGTCATGGCTTACATTTTTTTAGGTTTGAACTTCGCTTGCTCTATAGTTTCATTTCCATTACAATTAATACCTGAAGTTACACTCTTACATAAAATATGCTGGAAAGAAAATGTGTTTGTCAAGAAGATTCTCACTAGGAATATGAACTCCACATCATCTTATACAAATATCAAGTCAACAAATATTTATTGTGTACCTGCTATATATCTTGGGTTGATATATAACATATGTAATGTATACCATATTTTGTTGAGTCTGACATGCATTTGTTCACATATTAAAATCTATGAAATCAAGATGCAGTTGACAATTGGTGGCACCTAGTTTAACTGTAATAAGTTTCATTGTGGTTATCAGTATCTCAGTGGCTTACCGGGCTGTGTGTTGACTGTGCCTCCAGTGGCCTTTGCTGTGGTTGGCTTGACTGGGCTTGACTTAGCTCTGCAAAGCTACATATGTCATTCTAGAATTCAGGTGGAATAACAAGTCAGTACCTGGGACTATTTTCCATTCTCTCATGATTGAGGGAAGAGCAAAAGCTGAATCTAACCTCACAAGCACAAAGCTGCCTGGATATGGCCTTTGTCACATCCATCCACATTCAACTGGCCAAAGCAAGTCATATGACTAATCCTGACAATGGAATGGGGAAGTGTACCCCACCCTCTGTGAGTCTGGGTAGGAGCAGTGGAGACAGAAATTGGGAATAATAACAATCTATCATAGCAGCATTTTTCCTTTTTTCATGATACAAAACAATGGTATGTCTCATAATAGTTGGTGTTTTGAAGTCAGTGTAATTCAACAATCTATATTAGGACTTAAGAGAATTTGTTCTTTTTGAAAAAAAATTTATAAAGATTGTATTTGTTTTTAGAGAGAGGGGAAGGGAAGAAGAAATAGAGAGAGAGAAACATCAATGTGTGGTTGCCTCTCTTGTGCCCCCTATTGGGGACCTGGCCTGTAACCAGGGCATGTGCTCTGACTGGAAATCAAACTGGTGGTGACCCTTTGGTTTGCAAGCTCATGCTCAATCCACTGAGCTACACCAGCCAAGGTGAGAGAAACTGTTCTTTTGGGTTAATATGTTCATGATTTTTTTCTAGTTAGGTTTTAAATGCTCAAAGCAGAGATTCATTTACTATTTTTGTGTTCTTTCTTGCCATTAAATCAGAATACTTGATAATGAGGGTAAAAGATACTTGTTGGTATTCTTTTGTTAATCCTGTGTTGTCATTATTGTTACCTAATTTATCCTACTTTCACTGGGTTAAGGAGGCTGAACTATGAAAAGTGACCAAAGGACCAGGTTCTTGGCATCATTTATTATTAATTCATCTGTTTATTTATTCATGCAATAGGTACTAATAGAACACCTACTATATACAAGCACTTTCTTGGCACATGGAGATTCAGCAGGAAATATGGCAGACAAGGTTCTTGATCTTATGAAGATTTTATTCCCGCAGGGAATGACATTCAATAAACATAAATGAAAAAATTTCAGATGCTGATGGGTACCATGAAGAACTCACGATTGTGTAATGGAGATCAACTGAGGGAAGGGTATTTTAGGTGAAACAGTAAATCCTTGTAGGAGTTAGCCATGCAGAGATATGGGGGAAAGCATTCCAAGTAGAGGGAATAGCAAGTGCAAAGACCTTGGGGTAGTAGAAGAGAAGAAAGAGGACCAATGTGGCTAGAATGTGGTGGACAAGTTGCTGAGTATCAGTTAGGGTATAGGTTGGGCTGTTGTAATAAAGAGACCAAAAATATGACAAATACAAAGCAGGAACTTATGTGTTGCTCATGTAAAAGACCAGACAGACAGTTCTTGCTTGATGGCATTGGAGATCTAGGCCCTTTCTATCTTGTTGCTTTGCCATGTTTACTGTGTGACTTCCATCCTGTGGCTTGAAATAGCTAGTCCAACTTTTCACCCATTTACCATCATACTGGTGGTATTCAAATCAGAAAAAAATAGGGGACAGGAAACAGAAGGCACATCCCTTCTATTTAAAGAGCAACCTGGAGGTGGCACCCATCACTCTGCTCTTATCCCATTGGCCAGAAATTGACACGTGACCATGTCTACCTGTGAAGGTTGTTAGAAAATGTGGCAGTGAGTTTGAATGTATGTAACTGGAGAAATTTTGGTGACTCTACTTCTAAACAAAGAGGAGACAAAGAGTTGTTAAGGGACAACTAACAGTCTCCACAAAATGAGTAGTAGACAAAGCTAGTAATATAGGCAGCATCCCAGGTATATAGGGCCTTGCTGACCATGACAAGGAGTTTGGATGATGTTGTAAGCATGTGTATTATCTATTGTTGCCTTAAAGACTTTCCCTGAAACATAGATGCTTAAAACCAACATTATTACCATAGAGTTTCTGTGAGTCAGAATTTGGAAGCTGCGTAGCTGGGTGTTTCAGGGTCTCTCAGGTAATTGGAGTCAAGACATTGACTATGGTTACAGCATCTTAAGGCTCAACTGAGGCTGGAAGATCTGCTTACAAGATGACTCATTCACATTACTATTGGAAGAAGGTCTCAGTTATTTGCAGGGGGCTTTGATACCTTGCCATATATATACCTCTCCATAGGGCTGCTTGAAAGTCATCATGACATAGTCGTTGGCTTCCCCCAAGCGAGTGAGCCAAAAAGAAAGAGCAAGAGCTAAATCACAATGCCTTTTGTGTTCTATTATTGGACATCACATATCATCACTTTGGCCACATTCTATTTCTTAGGTGTGGGTCATAATTGAGGGAAGAGAAATCAGGCTTTATTTCTTTCAAGGGAGAAGCATCAAAGAATTTATGGTTATATTGAAAGATCATCATAGTATTATTGAAAGTCACTGGAACATTTTAAGCAAGAGTGTGCAAGGTCTGTTTTACATTTGTAAAGAATTAGTTGGTTACTTTGTGGAGAATGGATTGCACAAGGGCAAGGGCAGAAGCAGGGAGCCCAGGTAGGTAGCAATTACTCAGTTTTGGCTATTGATAAATAGGTGCAGGGGAATTAGAGAGAAGTGGTGAGATTCAGGAAATATTTGAGAGGTAGAGCAGACAGGACTTGATAAGATATTGCTGAATCTAATGTTACCAGTTATGGTTCTTTTTCACATTTTCAACTGCAGTGCTTTTCAGATTGACTTACCATCAGAATCTTTGGAGTGCTTAAAAAATATGAACCACCAGTTTTTGCTTACAATCAATCCACTTTAATAGGTCTAGGATAGGGAGATGACCATTCAAAACTGGAATCCACTGATCCAACTGTTCAATGAACCAATTGGAAGTATAATTATTATTGTTTCTGTAAAAGGATATAGTTACTATGCAATAGGTTGTATTATCCAGCTACCCATTTCTTCATGTAAGCCCCATCCCCACCCCATTTAATCAAATACCAATTCCTATGATTCAGTCTCTAAGGTCACTAACTCATAGAAAAAAATTCCTCCCAATCAATACTACATTAGTCTAAGGCATCATTTATTACCCTTTAGACTATTGCAAACACCTCATGTAATTTTTTTTTTTTTTTTTTTTTTTACCTCTGGTCTCTCCTTCTGCCTTTCATTTGCCATCAAAGTGAGCTCCCTACCTCATATTTATGATCTTATCACCTTCATAGCAAAAAAGACTCAGTGGCTTCCTGGAACTCTCAGAAAAAGTCCACGCTCCCTTATGGTGGTATTTGAGGCCATTGACTTTCAGTTCTATCCTACCTTTGGATTAACTGCAAAGCCCTCTTTCATACATCCCAGGCACACTGAATTATTTACCCTTTCTTAATTCTATTTGTACCTTCACATCTTGGCACCTTGCTTCTCTTGTTCTTTCTGTCTAGGATGCTCCTCTTTCTTTCTTCCTCACTTGACAATATCCTACGCATCATCCTTAAGGTCCAACTTTTGTGGTCACTGCCTCTATCCCTCACTCAGAATTAGTCATCCCCCTTTCTTAATTCTGTCTCACTTTTAAAACACCTTTATTATTTATGTTTACATTCACAGTGCCTAGTAGTGTGCTTGCCCTTAACGGGTTTCAAATAAAATTGTTTACATGGACAGAATTTATTTCCTCCTCTTCACCCAATGTTTATGCAAAGGAAAAAACAAAAGGCAAATTCATGTCAGAAGTTTGGTTAATGAAATGTATATGGAATGTATACCATAGAAATGCATAAATATTTGGCACCATCTACACCCACTGTTCTTTTCAGCTACAAATGGTGGCATTAATATTTCATTCTGAGTGAGGCATTGCAAAACTTTCACAACCCAAATATCTTATTAAGAATTCTAGTGAGAAGACCTGAAATATAAAGGTTTGTGGTTCCTTTTAAAGGCTTAATCACATTTAGTTAGAAATTTAAGTTAACAAGAACAATTCTATTCCCTAAACATTCTAATTAATTGATATTTAGCATATGGGTTACCAAATTTATCTTTCCAAAGTTTACATTCAGAGATTTCAAATAACACTATTAGGATGAATTGCTAGGTCAGTCAGGTTTTGATTTGCAAAAAAAAAAAAAATCATTTGATTTAATGTTTGCACAATTCCACCTTGCCTGACCTTTCAAAATTATTTTAACGGACCTACATTTATTTTCCTAATGAAATGATTTGCTACAAAGTGGCTATAGTGGGTAGTCTGGGAGGACATGTAAAGCTCCTTTGCCTGTCAAAATCCATCTGTCCTTGCATTTGGGGGAATTCTTCATTGAGTGTGATCTTGGGATATAGGTGTCTACCTCCCACCATGGAAGCCAAAGAGTTTGACTTTTACTCTCCCCACTCCCTGGAACATAGAGCAAGGGCCTCACCACCGGGCAGTGAACCCTCCCACCCAGGCCTGTGCATCCTGAGATGAAGGAAGAGCATCCGGGGCTGTTCATGGGGCCAGCAAGATGCCCAGTGGTGGCTTCTAGAAGGAGTGGTGCAGCAGAAGCAGAGATGTCAGCATTTCAGCCGGAGTCTTTGTACGGATGGCCTGGCCTCCTGAGGCCCTGGGTTCCTGCCTGTTTCCCAAGCCTGTACTCTCAGTCTCTTGGGATCTATGAGCCCCTTTTTCTCCAATATATTTTTTCTTTAGCATTTGTTTTGTTGCTTGTGAGCAAGACCCTTCACCAATATATTGGTACTACAAGGTGGCAGAGAAAGTTCTAGACTCTGGAATCAGAGTGCTAATCTACTTATGGGGCATATGCTTAATTTTTTTAACCTTCTATTTCCTCATTTGTAAAATAGGACCAAAACCAATAGTTATGTCAGCTGTGTGAGAAGTGAATAAAACAACCTCTGTAAAGTATTTAACAAGGCCCCTGGTGAATAAAGAAGCATTAATAAATATTAGCTTTTGTGTTACTAAATTCTATGAAGTTATCCATGTGTTCAGGCCATAGAAGGCTACCTCTTGCCACATAAAAGACACCCCAGTATCAACTCTGTGTTCAGTTTGGCGCTTCACTTTTTCCCATGCTGGGTTTTAGGTTGTTGCTTTGTTTTCCCTCAGTGCCTTCCCATTCTGTACATACATCCTGAGACTTTCTCAGGGAGTGCACTTCCGGTCAGCACACCTGGATCTTCTCTCGTCTGTCCGTCCCTGACAGCTCTGCCTCGCCCAAAGGCCTTCAAAAGAGCTACATTAAAAACCACTGACTTCAGATAGAAAGGGTAATACTGAGTTGAAGTATTCCTCAGTTTCTAGTATACAGATTTAGTAGCTTGAGTGCAATTAAAAAACAAACAAACAAATGCACAGCCTGTATCCCAAGACTTATTATAGAATACTTCATTTATCTACTTAGCTTTTGATGAATTTTTTCCCTTGCACTGAAATGTATAATGTCCTCTCACAGTTAAATTGCAGAATCTTTCCCATTCAACTTCCTCCCTCCGGGATGTAATAAAGAGACAACTTATGGCCCAACAGCACATTGGAGACAAATTTTCTGTAAGAGAAAAATGTTTCTTACTACATGTAATGTTTCTCAAAGGAGGTGGATCAAAACATAGATATCAATTCTCTGTAACTATTTACTAAATATCATATTTGGTTTGAGAATATTAAAATGTAGCATGTTATTTTTGAAGGGTTGAGTATTTTGTTATGGCTGTTTTAATTTCTGTAACAGCCATGTGTAAGTTAAAATAAAGAAAAATTAAATAATTTACCATATCGGCATGCTGTGAGAGGTGAAAGCATATCTTACCTGTCTGGAATTTAGAAGACTGTGGAATTTTTTTCCTGGACTGGCCACTTCCTGGTGTGACCTTCACCATCCTAAGTTGTGAAATGGAGACAACTGTACTCTTGAGGCCGGCTGTGAGACATAAATGTCACACTGTGTTCAAAATACTTGAGTTACAACAGATATTCAATAATGATAGTTGTTGATATCTTTCAACATAGAATTGTCAGAGGTCTAATAATTTTAATGGCACTTGATCATTTATCTAAAGAAAATACAATGTTATTGCAAGTCTGCATTAGTATCTACATAAATCAAACCAAGGGTTCTGATTTCATCAAGGGATATCATCGAGAAAGGCAATGACAATTCAAGATCAGTCAGATACTAAGCTAAATTTTATATTTACTAGAATTTTGACTAGTTACTGAAAATGTTCCGTGCTTAACTTGGTCTTATTGAGACATTAAGGCCATAAACCCAAAGAAACTATTTTCATTTGAGAGCTACTATTTAAATATTAAATAATTAGGCATATAAGGCCTCAAATTTACTTCAAAAGTCAGAAAACTGCTCTTTTTAATTGCTTTTTGAGTTCTAGGTGAAATATAAGTGTGAGCTATAAGTATCAACATAAAAAACATTGGATATTTGCTACTCGTTTGTTTATTTATCCCTAACTCAATTGCTGTTTCTCAAGACTACTATACTATACAGCAGAAACAAAACCTCCAGATAATCTCCGCTGATTTGGTCTTCTCTCGTGACCACCTCCCTGTGCTTTTCTCACAAGCTGACATCTACATGGTGGGTAGGTGGGTGGGTGGGTGGCATTCACTCCTCACCCATTCTCCTTTTTGCCCAGCATCCTTTGAGATGAAAGTCTTTGTGGACTCTCTATAATAGAATATTTTGGGTGTGGGACTACTACAACTCTGCAGTCTCGCAGAGCCACACCTGCTCCACTCAGCCACACACACACTATGGTGAGTGAAGAGTATACACGGTGAGTGAACAGAAACTCACACGTTATGGTAAGTGAAGGCTATATATGGCTACTCCTGGACTGTCACCACTGTGCTTGCCCCCGCTGTGCCTGCCTGTGCAGTGTTGGGCTATTCTCTTCAAGGAGACTTGCTGCTGTTCCAAGCTCCATCTCAGAAGGGAGGCACAAGTCACGTCTGCTCTCTGCTTTCTGCCCATCACCTTCAGCTTCCCTTAAACCTAACAAGTGTTCCAGTTGTTCTGGTTGGAAATCTACAGTGAAGCTCCTTCCATCAACTAAGCACCTTTACTCCTTTTTCCCAACAACATGGAATTATCTCTTTTTAGATTGGGAAAGCTTTCTTTGGCTTATCATTTCTTTTTCTAAATCTAGTTTTTCAGCATAAACTTCATAAGCTAAATCCTTCAGGTCATTGGATCTTGATACTCAAAATCTAGACTTTTGAAACACAAAGAAAAAAATTTCCTCTCAAACTATTTTTCCTGCTTTGAATTTCACAAGTCTTTTAAATCTCAAAAGTCATGGACAACTCATGTTTTTCTGTGAATTTCTTGTATAACATCCTTACCTTGAAGGAACAGATGTCAGAGTATAGTTTGAATGAACAACTGCCTGGGATAGAAAGCAATTAGCAGGTACAATAAAACAAAACACTTCTTTAATACATCAAAATATCATCTCACCACAAATGGAAGTTTCCTTATACCTTGATCTAGTTTCTTGTTAGCTGTCTGACCTAAATCATCGTCTAGTTAACGGTGTGCGAGACCAACTGTACAACTGGACAATGGCTATACCATATAAGACAATGGAACTCTGACCCGTAACCCCTACAGCAAAACGTCAGAGAGGCCAAACTACCTTTTCTGCCATAATCACCCACCGGGGTTAGGACTGGTCAATGATGCCAGCTTCCCAGTTCCTTACCACCATCACCACCTTCCAACTCAGGACCAAGTAGAGAAAGCCAAATGTGCTCACATAGGATGCCGTGCTTCTAGGTAGCCCCCCTTCTGGTTAGCTCTTCTCCAGCTTCTCCACGCCATCAACCTCCCATCAGAGCTCACTGAAGGCTTTTTTTTTTTTTTTCAGTCTAAAGTTTTCCCATCTATAGGTCTACGTTTGAGTGTCTGCCAATGCAAGTGATGGCGGGTGACTCCCTCCCTCCAAACAAGCCATTGTTTGCTCTCATTCGGATGATCTTCATTCATTTCCACAGGTTTACTATACCTAAAGCTGTTATATTCAGACATACACATTGATAGTTGAGCTTAACTTTTATCTATCTATCTATCTATCTATCTATCTATCTATCTAGAGCACAGAGATACTTGGGGTAAATAAATACTGGGCTTTGATTTCTGTTTCAATGGATAAAAATTAAAAATTATAACTGAAATTGAACTTTTCTTTGAATTTATGGTGCTGGTATGCTTGTTTTAATGGGTACCATTGAAATGTTTTTGAAACTGTACATGAAAATCTCATTTTTATAAGTAAAATTATTACATTCTAGTAAGTTACTATTAAAAGGAAGCCTGAAGTACATTATTTTGAAAATAAAGAACATTTTTATTATGTAGGTGGCTATTCATCATGTATCAGATTTCCTTACATTGATTGGCATTTAGTCTCTACATACTGTGAAAATTAACAAAGGAGACATCAATCAAGACTGGAGACCGGAGGGCCTGTAGGGGGAGCTCTCACTCCCTGCCACACGTCGTCCGTTGTTCCAAACAGGGAGAAACTGTGCCTTGCATCTCCAACAAGAGGATGTTTTTCTACTCTACCTCCGGAGTAGGAAGGAAGATTTTCTCCTCCCCCAGCGAAAGTCCAGCCAATGAGAGACTGTTACAATCTAGCCAATGAAAAGCCACTACATTTCGAACTCCCACTTTCCTCCAATGTACCCTTTGTAGATTGACAGCTCCTTCCCACTTGCCCTTTCCTCTATAAAAGAACGTTCTTCTCATTTGTTCTCTGAAGTTGCCTATGGTTTTGCCATAGCTTGCATGTCCTGAATTGCAGTTCTCCGCTATTTCTGAATAAACCCATGTTTGCTGGTTAAATAACTTTTATTTTTAAGGTAAACAATATAAACGTTAGGCTACTGTAAAACAATAATGATTCTCAGACTTTTGTGCAGTTTTATTTTTAGTTCACTTATTAAAGTGGACATTATGCGATCTTTACACTCCAAAATATAACTTCTTATTCTCATTTCACAAATGAAGACTAAGGTAAAATAACTTGTGCAAGACCTCATGAAAGGATGAAGACTTTCATCTTCTTGCCAAGAAACTTAAACCTGTTTGAAACTACTAGCTGGAGAGCTTCTTATATCTGTTACTGAAAGAAGGTCTCTGTCCTTCTGAGGAGGTCATGGTCTTCTCTTTGACACCATGGCAAAGGGGGAAAGGATGTTCTTTGAACAGCAAAGCAGGAGGGAAATCCTCACTCAGGAATGTGCCCGTATGGGTTAACTTGGTATTTAATGGCAGAGTTACTGACACATACAAATACTGGAGCCAGGAAGAAACTTAGGCTTTCCCATGCTTGGGGGGGGGGGTTCTTTACAATGTGCACTTGTCCTCATTTCTCTTAAAATAAAATCTGATTACTTACCATAGATCACAGGTCCCATACAATCTGGCATCTGCATTCCTCTTTCATTACCTCTCCTACCACTCTCCTCCTCATCCTCTACACTCCAGATCCTGTCAATTTCTCAGACATGCTGAGTTTATCCACTCTTCAGCTCCTTTAAAACTCTGACCACAACACTTTTCTCTGGGGTTCCAAGATCTCTACAGGAGCAGCTCCTTCTCATCTTTCCTGTTTCAGGTCAAATTTCTCCATATAATGGCCTTTCGTTATCATTTTAGCAGACCCCCGACCCCACTCCTGTTTCTATCATGTTCTTTTGTGTCACCTACCTATATCTAAACTTATCTTCTTTGTTGCTTTTTTGCTTATTTATTGCCCCCTCTAGATTATATGCTTTGTGATATTTGGGAACTTGTGTGTCATGTTTGCTTCTGGATCCCAAGAACTGTACCTGGAATATAATGGGCTCTTAATACATGTGTGTTGAATAAATGAATGAATGAATCATGAATCCCAACCGAGAATCTGATGACAGATATGAACCCATTCCTTGGAAAAAAATGCTCTGAATGCTTTATATACAATTTCAGGAGATTCCAAAGCCCTGCAAGCTAATATAGAGACCCCTGGGTAAAACCCCTGCATCACAGCTGTACTGTTTTACAATGTTTTTGAAATTGATTCTGATTCTTCTTTGAAATTGAACACGAGCATGAACTTTAAGATTATGTTTTAGGTGGGATATAACAAATCACAGGCCAATTGTTACTCAATGGTTTTGAATAGAATAGATCCCCAATATTTACATTAATTGATCCTAATGACCATATTTCATTGAATGAATATGGCTTTGTGGTATACATATTTCTATTTCCACATCCAGTTCTCCTCTCCTTTGGGAAACCTAGGAGGATTAAACTTCCCAGCTTCCCTAGCCATTGGGCAGAGACATAATGGGTTGGAGACAGAAGTGATATTTCACAGACAGGCTGATGCACTTAGTTGCTGGTGTGAGACTCTCCAGGGCTCCATCTTCCCCTGAAGTAGTGACTGTGGAAGCACATAGTAGTATGCAGGTGCAATGCCAACCCATCGCACAGAAGATAGTTGATCTCAGGAGTGATATAGCAGGCTGAGTGCAAGCAAGGACTATGAGCCTTTGCAGTTTTGAGTCCCTGAGATTTTCTGATGATTTGCTCTTACAGCATAACCCAAAATAACCAAACTAATACCACTGATTGGAAAATATGCTATTATTTTATATATCACTGAGGGAAAAGAAGCTGTCATGTACAATTGTAAGAATTCATTATAAGACACATCACAGGCTTGAAGATGTCAAAGTGTAAAAAATGTGGACCTTAAATTAGATAATATAACAGACTGTTAAAATGAATTCATTAAAACAGATTAGCATGGTGTCAGGAACTCGAAATCTAGAGTTGGACAGAAAGATGGGTTCAAATCCCAATTCTTACTCATTTGTGACTTAATAACTTAGCCTGTGTAAGCCTTAGTTTCCTCATATGTGAAATGGGGATAAGAGTAGAAGCTGCGTCATAGGATTTTGTGAATATTGAATGAGATAATTCTTATAATGTGTTCAGCACAGTAATTATTCCTCGTATTTTAGTCCCATGTTTGGTTAGATCACAAAGCTTGTTCAAATCAGCATTAATTTCAAACAACATACTATGTCATACTAATCAGTCAGCAAATACTTATTAATTCCTTATGAAGTGTGAGGACTGGGCCTCTGAGTTAGATGTTCTCTGATATATTTTCCAGGTGAATCAGGTCAGAGTAGCCTTGATAAGTAAATGAAGTCACAAAAATATACCTGAAATGTGTATAAAAAAGGTCAGTCAGTATCCATTTTGGTGAGCAATAGAATGGTAAAAAGAAAATTGAAGACCTATTCTATGTCCAGAGGGGGTGTGTTGGGGGGGCAGTGTGTGTGAGAGAGAGAATGAGTGAACAAGCTGGTGTATGGGGAGCATAATGGTAAGTCATAGTAGCAAAGGAGCAGCTCTTCTGAGATATGTGTGAGACTGTTCCTCTCCACGTAGTGTTATCCTCTTACCGATGTATGAAGTTGTCTAGGGAGCATGAGCAGCCTCAGGGTCCTTCCAAATTCATAAAGCAGCAACTCTTGTTACGATTGTCTTCATCTGTAGTACACTTGAGGAAACCTACACTGTGTAATTAACAAGGCATGGCAATCATTAGTTTTGAAGTTCATTCTAGATTGAATGTTTCCTCACGTATGCTTTATGAACTTCATTCTGTCACTGAAGATAGGCATTGTGGATTCTAGCACAATGTTCTCACAACAGTTTTCTGGAGGACACATGCCTGTGAAGAAACAGGTGGCTGATTAATATCATTATTCTGATTAAATGACTGAACAATTGCAGCATAAGTACTTTTCTTTAAAGGAAGTATAGCTGCCTCTAAATATAACTCTGGACTACAGTTCACCTTTTCTGTTTATTTTATTCTCAACTCCTGAAACTGTATCTTAGGATTTGGGGTATATAACTTGTTATTTGATATTAGCCAAACAACAGTGAATCAATTGTAATCGCTCTGGCACCAAAGGAAATGAAGGGACTTAAATATGTTTCCAGAAGACAAAAAGCTTCTCTTTGTGTACACTTTACAACATATGTTACAATTTTAGGATATTTAAAAGTCCAAAAAAGTTTTCTCACTACTTTTCCTTAAAGACCAAGAAGACAAAACAGAGAAAACAAAATAATTCCAACCCACATATTATTTATCAAATGTTTTGGAGAAATTCAGACTTAAAACCCTCAAAGACTTCCTTTTCTTCTCTCCCTTAGGGCAACAGCATTAGGATGGTATTCCTCACTGTGAAATACATCCACTGGCACACACTTGCATTATCGGTCCAGGAAGGGGGGAGTAGTGTTAGTGCAAACAGATTTGGGCTCCTGTCCGCATCCTTGCTGCGTGGGACGGTTTAGGTGCCTGTGGGCAACAGCAGGCTTCCAGAGCTGATCAGAAGGCTTGGGCTCACCACCTGTGCATACCTGGGTACGCTCCCAGAAACTACTGGAAAAATCTTGAATAGGGGATGCTTGTACCACAGGGCGCTCCCTCAAACCTCATCAATCCTACTCTCTTGACTTTTCGACGTCCCGGATAACCACCCCAGGATGTTAAACATTTCTCCTGGCAAGAGTTTTGCACCGACCCCTCGCGGGAGCAGAGCCAGGTTCACCCTGCTCACGCTGGCCTCCCCGCTCGCCTGGGATCCAGCAAGTCTGGCAGAGCGGGGTAAGGCTTCTCCTTGCTTACTTCAGCTAGGGAAGGGAAGGGGTGAGACGAATTACTCAGCTCTCTCGGGTATCCTCCCAAGGATTGGTAATTTGGCATTTACGAACCAAAATAATGCTAAAATGCAAAATAGCCAATGTGGAGATGCTCAGCCCTCCCAAGTACGCTTCCACATATCTCTAATTTGAAGTTTAAGAAACAAAACAATGCCAAAATGCAAATTAGACAATGTAATACGAAGAAGGAGCCTCTTCTGACAGGCCATACTAAGATTTTAATGGAAAGCTCGCACACATCCTTCACAACGAGCTCATTCTATCTTTTAAGTTAAAAAAAATGTGCAATTTTAAGTTCCCCCACTCTCACAAGAAACCCCGCACAATAACGAGCCGTGGAACAATGGACACCCCCATTGCTTTGTGTCAGGTAATTACTAAGTGCAGCGGCGGAGGACAGCGAAGCCGGAACATCAGTGTGTCCTCCGCAGCGTGTGTGATGTTCAGGGCTGCGTGTCTCGCCGAAGCCCCACCAGAGCTTTTCACGCCCCTGACTCAACCCAGAGAGGGACAAATGCAATCCAAGCTTGGCTCTAGGCTTGGACTGAGAGGTCCAAAGGTGGGGCGCGTGAGCGCAGGAGAGAGCAAGGCTTGGGAGAGCAGACGCGCGATGAGAAGGGGAGAGGAAAGAGTGCCATCGGGCGCGGTGCAACCGGGGCGTGGTGTGGGCGTCCCGGCTGGGAAATGCTAGGTTCTACGCAGGACCCTAAGCTCCCAGAATCACCCAATTTGGGGTGTTAAACATAGGGCATCGGGACTAGGGTGCGCTCGGGGTCACAGGGAAAGCTGAGACACTAGTGTGTGTGGGGGGGCGGGGAGAGAAGGGAGGTGGGGGAGAGAATAGAGGGAAAAGAAGGAAAATAAAAGAAAGAAAGAAGGGAAAGGGGGCTGAATGCCCAGATGTCCTACTTCTAAGTGGTTCATTGAGAGGCAAAAGCTTTCTTGCAAGCGCAGCGGTAGCCTGTGCCGCGTGGGGGACCAGCCGAGAAGGGTGCGGGAACCTCTCCATGGGACCTCCAGCCTCCACGTGCCCCGAGGGAGCCCTGAGGTCTCCCTCAGCCGCACACTCTATCCTGGCAGCTACGGGGAGGTCAGGATTGTGGTTTCCTTCCCCCTCGGACCCCGGCCCTGCAATTGGAGGCTGCGAACTCAGTGGTGGAGCCCGGGGTAGGAAGGTGGCCCGCTAGCGACCTCAGGCCCCCACGCCCTCCCACCAATCAACCTCTTTCTTTCACCCCCATTCATTTTTCCTCAGCAGCTTCTGGGACTGGCCACCCGACCCACAGCACCGAGCTTAGGAGGACGGCTGGGGTCGGAGCAGGCCCGGGGAGTGGGGGTGTCACGCAGAGGTGGTAGCCGCGGAGGAGCCAGGCGGCCGCGAGCAGCCCCCGGAGCCGCGCAGCATCGGCGTGCACGGTGACGGTGGAAGCCACGCCCGCTCGGGAGCTGGGGGCTGTCCTAGGCCCCCCACCCCCTCCCTCCCGCCCCCTCCCTGCTCCGGCACCCTCCCCGCCCCCTCCCCTCGCGGCCCGGCCCGCCCCCCGGCTCGGCTCGCGGGAGGCGCTGGGCGCCAGGGCTGGCGCGCTCTCCCGGGCGCACACGCACAGACACACACACACACACACACACACACATCCACGCACGCACGCCCAGAGCAGCTCTCTCCGCGCCCGGCCCTCGCTCCCCTCGCCCATGCAGACGGACGGAGGGACGGAAGATGGCTGACGACTCCACGGGGCCCCGAGGATGCAGCCCGGCGGCGGTGGCGGCGGCCGGAGGGGCAGAAGGAGCGTCGGCAGGGGCAGCGGCGGCAGCGGCGGCGTTGGCGGCGGCGGCGGCGGCAGCGGGAGCTGGAGCGGCGGCGGCGGCATCCCCGAGACTCCGCGAGCTACCTTTCCCTGTGACAGCTGCTGACGTCCTCTGCCGCTAGAAGAGACCCCGCTTCTCCGGCGCCCGCCTGCCACCCCCCCACCAGCCCCAGCCCCGCCAGCACCGCTACCTCCGCCAGCGTTGCCACCATCAGCACCACCTCCACCACCACCACCGCCACCACCACCACCGCCGCCGGCGGCAGCAGCCATTTCATCTCCACAGAAACCAGACACAAAAACATGGCAGAAATGGAGAAAGAAGGGAGACCTCCGGAAAATAAAAGGAGCAGGAAACCGGCTCACCCAGTGAAAAGGGAGATCAATGAGGAAATGAAGGTATTTTTGGACTTCGGGGCTGGAGAGACACAGCTCTTTCTTCCGCCCGCTCCCCTTGGGCCGTTGTGTGGCTTTGGGGGTACAGGGGAGCGCTTGTCAGTTTCGGTAGAATGCCCTAAACGCTTCAGCTCCTCCTCCAGGTGCAAAACAGAGGCCAACTCGCGGGCTGCATCCCGGATATTCGCCTACCTCCAGTTTGATGGGGTGAGGGCGGCCGGAGAACCACATACTATTTAACCTTATCAACCCCAGGTTGGCATGGGCGCATTTCAGGGGAGGGGATCCGGGGACCCAAGTGGCGGTGGGCTGGGTGAAGAGGCTTTCCTAGTCGGCCCGTAGTTTTTTTCCGCTTCTTTGGGAACCAAACCTCAGATCCCTGCAAAGTTAGGAGCTGTGGGGCCAAGGCTCCCCGGGAGCGCTCGATCCCACCCTTCTCCCGGGCTCATCGCCCCGCTGCTCGACCCCGCGTCCCCTCAAGTAGCCAGCTGTGGCTGTGTAAAGAGGCTGTTAGTGCCAGGGAGAGTCTCGGCCCGGGCGGCGCGGGTCTGGGTACCGTTTTGACTGCCGGCTCGCCTCGCCCGCCCGCTCTGGCCCGCTCCTCTCTCGAGGCTGCCTCCGCCTCCCTTTCGCCTTTGCATGCTTCACTTCCCAGCTAAGCAGCCTCGGGCAAGCCTTGCTGAAAGCTAGCTGTCTGAGGGGCGGCCTTCGCAGAGCGCCTGTCCATTGTTCGGAAAGGCCAGCTCGGAGTCCGCTCCTGCGAGGCCGGCTCCCCGCCAGGCCAGCGGTGCTCCAGAGGTGGCGGGCGCAGCAACCTGGCGCTCCAGCTGTTCGCGTTGGAGCAATTGAACGATAGCGCCGCTCAGCTCTGAACCCCCTCCTCTCCTCCCCCTACCCCCAATTTTCCGTGAACTTGGGGTTTTTGCCCGGAGAGGGTTTTATTCTGCGATTTAACGAGTCTCTCTTAATTTAAAAAAATCATCTTGCTATTTTTTTTCTTTGAGTTACAAACAAGTAGCAGATTTGGGGGGACTTTAGTTTTCATCCTGTGTCTGCCTTGGTGTTCATCTTCTGCGTAGAACCCTCAACACTGCCAACTGACTGGTCAGGTTGGTGAAGTTTGTATTGAAAACACAAACTCGATGACAATGGCTTGCAGCTAAGTTGGGTTTGTTGCGTTTTGATGTTTTCGTGATTAAAACAAGCATATTATAATACAGGGGCTTGTATGGAGCCCATAATTACAGAGGACACCTGGATGCCTGAGGTGACACATATCCTAGGTGTATATCGCCAGGAAATTTCCATACAATCTAAATTTGGGGATTAGGGTCTTTATTTGTGGGCGAGGAGCTTACTTCTTGGAAGCCTGAGGTGCAGCATCAGTCCTAGGAGAGTTTAAGGAAGATTTGCCTTGGAAATCAATGCCATCTTTGGGATGGAAACCACCATTGATTCCAATAGACAGTTCACACACACACACACACACACACACACACACACACACACATGCAGAGAGAGAGAGACACACACACATCACTAGGAGTTGTCCTCCACAAGGGGTGGAATTCAAACAATGTATAGTGACTGTTCTTTCTTGAGTACCCTTCCCTCTTGTCCTGCATTTCCAGATTACTTTTCCATTTTATTTTAACTTGGGACCTGGAGGAAGAGGAGAGAGGTGAAGCCATCAGGAAATCACTGTGCACTGGCCCTTTAAAACCCTGCCTAATGTGATCTATATGGATGGCAGCTTTTAAGTTTCATAGGTTCTAGAATTACAAATTAGCTAATTTTAATCAAAACATGTGAAATGTTATCCCGGCTGGATATAAAGGCTGACTGTGCTCGATGCTCGGGGCTCACGTTGTTGACTTTGGCTGCGGGTGCACGCCGTGGTTTGGGAGATAGTTGTCCTTCTCCAGTATAACAGATGTTTGTCTGAGCTGGTGAGGGGGAAACAAAAACAACATTGTGTGAAGGGAAAAATTACACAAGTTTTAGTCGATGCTACAGTACTAAGTATGGAGTGAACCTCCCAGCACAGTTTCCTCTTTGAAAATATTACTTTACTTCTAAATCACCACCTACTATTTGAAGTTTTAGTCCCCATCATTTCAATACATGGTAGCATTAAATGAGAAGTTTCAGCCAGCAAACAGTTCAACGGCCTGCAGCATGGTATTTTCTCTCGGTTTGGATCAACGTGTCCGAAACTCCTGGCCGAAATCTTCAGTCATGTCAAAGCACACCGTGTCAGTGAGTCATGAAATCCCATTTCTAGTGGAATTGTTCAGTAGGCGTTCCTCTAATATAATAGTGCTAAAAGTACTCATTTTAAAAGTGATTTCTCAAAGGCAAACTGTGGAAGGGTTTTTTTGAACTAATTAAAATTTTTCTACTTTTAATATTGATAACTACATCAAAAAAACCCCTCCCCAAACCTTATGGTATTATGACCACCCCATCTAAAGAGTAACATAACAAGTTGGTTGCCCTGTATAAAAAAAAAAAAAAATATGTGCAACAAAATGTCACCAAGAGCACAATGTGGCCTTGTGCAGCTTCATATCGGTGCCGCTGGAGCTGCCTGCCTGTGTTTGCCTTCATCTGAGCGGCTTTCATCTGGACCAGTGTAAACTAAGCCCGGGTAAGTAATCACTGCCCGGCAGAAAGAAAGGAATGTATACAGCTAGCACGGCCTAAGCTGTAAAAACGGAAACTTGAGCCCCCACCTCGGATCACATATCAAGGCTTGAAGGTAGGGGAAATGAAAGGGGGAAAGAGGAGAGAGCGAATGGAAAAGTCAGCCTGGGAAGTGGAGGATCAGGAGGAGGCCCCCCTCAGGGAGATTTGGCTCAGGGATTAGGGAATTTTATCATGGTGTACAGTGACCTACTCAGGTTTCAACACTGGCTAGATCAAATTGCTTCTCTGCAAGCTGAAAGAAAAAGGACTGGTGTGTATGTGATTTTTTTCCCCTTCGGGTAATAGAAAGGACATTGGTACAAGTGTCTATTTTAAGTACAGCAAATGCAGGGCACTGAGAATGAGCAACAAAATTACCTCCTCGCAGAGGCTTCCTTCAAGATTTCCTAATTGAGATAGTCACATATTTATTTAAAAATGGCTGGAAAAGACAAACTGGCTGGGGTTTAGCTGACACCAGTAATGGCATTGGAGATTATCTTCATGTGGCTGGGAGCTAATGTTGGTTGCTGTTTCACTAGATCAGATATTGAGTTACATTTTCGTTATCACTGGTTTAATGTACATGCAGTTGTAACAAATTTAAATTTGATACAATATAATTTTGTGTGTGAGGAGTACATGACTTGGCATAGCTTCCTTATAGTGTGCTTTGGTGACAATATCTTCAAGTAGAAATGTTTGTCTCATTATGACCTTTACAATGTTTATCTTTCCTTCTTCCTTCCTTCATCCTGTTTTTTCAAAATTGATTAAAAAGACTCATTACTGTACATATAATTAGTATTTGTTATTTAATTAGTGACCAACAGAGGAAATTTTTAATAATGTGATTCATATTTTGACTACTTTTGGTTTCTAAAATGAATATTGGGATTGTAGCTAATGTAATGTGTCTTCATTATACTGTCAGCTCACAAGCATCATAATAAACGAATGTTCAGAGGGAATTCCGACATATAGAATGGTTAATTTGTTCCAGGAGTTCATCCAGAGCACAGTGGATATAATATGAAAACTAGTTTGTACTATTGAATGTGTAAATATAGATGCATAAGTGTTAATATGGTTCACTTAAGGGTGCATTTGTGCACACAGATCTTAGTGAACATAATTAGTGGTTATCAAACAGTAATGCAACTAGAAAAATCTAAACTGTGAGTAAAGATAATGAGTCAGATTTTTATTTTTTAAAACTCTGACAAAACCAAGATGATTAGATCAAGCCCTTTACCCTGGGAACTTTCTTAAACAAACCATAATTAATGCATTTACAATGTTTGGCCTCTCTATCAATTGCTAAACTACAAGATAATCTGTGTTAAATGTCTAGGGCCTCTTTTGCTGAAGAAGTTTTCTGTCTATAAATATTCTCAGTAAGTAATTTGTACCTAAAATTATGCTTCAGTCCTGATGTCTACAGTAAGAGTCAGTCACATCTGTTAGAGTTTAGTAGTAAACTCACCACAAGATTTTCTAGTTTGGTTTCTGATGGTCTCCATTTGGCATTAAAAATGACCTGTGTCAATTGCATAGATGATAAAACAAGTTGCAGAACTGAGCTAGTGAGTGCAGTGAGATAAATAGCTTGGCTTTAAAAAACAAAAAGTAGGGGAATCAGAGTATGGATTAGAAAAGTCGGTGTGGGTTGAAATCATCTCATTACTAAAACATGTGTACTTTAAGTTTTGCTGTTGAAACTTCATCCTGGTGTCAGACATGGTAAGTCTTGGGAATCTGAAGAGTGGGCTCAGGACCAGATCACACCGTGGCATTCATAAATTATATCAGACCTCTTTGGCTCAGCAGTGGCCTCAGGTGTGCCACGTGGCAGGACTGGGGACTAATGTCAGTTGAGGTATGGCCCCTGCCCCTTGGGAGCCGATATAAGATGTTCCTGAGCCCACCAGCCTTGTTCTCTGCTTTCAGTTGTCTAGCTCAAGGCTCCGGCCCTAAACCCGTAAGAGATAGGTGGTCATGGAAGGGCACAGAGAGCTGTAAATTCTGCTCTGTTCAGACTGGAGGTTCTCTGAAAAGAGACTCCATCTGTGAACCTGTGAGTACGACGTGTGGTGGAGTGAGATTCTCTAAGCCTTATACAACTCGCAGGTTTCAGAGACGAGGAAATGGAAAGGAACCACTCTACTTCCTCCCAAATCTGAAATAAACATTTGAACTAGAAGAAAATGAGTCTGACAGACTCATTCCCTTCTGCGTTTCCTGCCTCTCTGCTTGCCAAGCACTGCTCTGGGAAGCCAAGCCCTACTCTCCTTGTGTGAAAGACAGACTCATAGAAACCAAGAGGCAAGAGTTTTTAAAGGAAAGTAAAAAACAGGGCCTCAAAAAGTGTAAATATCAGTGAGCACAAGTGGCTGTCTGAAAAAGGAGAGTTCCAGGGAAATGGAGTGTCTTCTTAGGGAACAAAATTTTTGTATCTTCTAGGAAGAATCAGTCCCTTCTTATTAAGAGTTATACTTCTTTTTTTAAAAAAAAATCATTAGAAGTAGTGAAAGGTGGGTCATATAAAAATCTCTGAAGTTTGAACCTTCCTCTTGTGGGATGGGAAGTCAGCCACACTTGCACTCTCAAGCTAATAAGATTACTGAATATTTTCCTAAAAGAGAAGGAATATTACAGGATAGAATGAGAAAAAAACTGGACTACTTTGTTTTTGAAGGTGCCAATTGAAACATGTAAACAGACATGAAAGCATGGGGTGAGTGGGATTTGCTGAATGCATATTTTAGGGTTTGTAGACTGAGGGGTGGTGACATCTCTTGCATAACCAGAGGGCTGCAAAACTTTGTCCTGCTTTAAGGCTCCTGGCTTTGGCTCACACAGGAAAACAATGTAACAAGTCTTGGCGATTTCTAGGGCAGTTCTGCAGCTGGGATAGGACACAGCTGCACACAGCTGCACACCTGCTGTGCCTGCCACAATATTAGCTTGAGGGCTGGTAGCCACAATTTCACAGCATTTGTTTGACCTTTTTAGGATATTTGATGTCCTAGCCAAAGATTAAAATGTGGGGACATAATTGTCTGCCTTGTGTCACAATAAGATAATAAAACAATATAGATTTTATATGCAAAAGCACACAATTGGTTTTATCTGCCAATTATACAACCATCCAGTTCAGAACATATCAATAAGGCAACAAGACTTCCTCTTCAGGCCCGCTCCAGGCTGGAGTTGGATTATAGTGTTAAAATGTGTCCTCTGCCCTTAAGTTGAATTGTAACAATTGTGTTGTAGCTGAGAACAATGCTGCAAAATGACCCAAATGGATTCCAGTGACCATCCTCAAAGGATTACAAGCTAAAAGTCAGAGTTCAGGTTAAAACAGCAGGGCTCAACGGGTAAAGTCTGCATCAAGAATGCAAATCTGGCCGTTCTTACCATTTCATGCATGTGGATGCTCCTCTAGTGGGTCATCTGTGGGAGTGGCTCATCCTTAGGGTACTGTCAGCACCAGCGAGGTCACGGACATGGAAGGACTTTGCAATCTGTAAAGGGCTCTTCTAACATTCTTTTTGCACTATTTAAATTTTACTTCCCACCTTCTTGGCAGAACCACAAAATAAAATCCATCTACTTGGTGTGTGTTAAGAGAGATGATTGAGACTCAGCCCTACCCCAGACCTGGGAACTGACTTCTAATCAAGTTCAGTGCCTACTTTCTACAAGAGAGACTCTTCTCTTTTGCAGATACCTTCCCCCATTTCCTTTTAAAATCTCAATTAGTGAGCCCAATGACACTTGGTAGAAACCTACCTCAGAAGTTAGTCAGAACAATGGAGGTGAAAAGGGAGATAAATTATTTTCTAAAAATAACCATAATCTTATTAGCGATAACCTTAACTAGCAAGATATTTTTTTTCTGCCTTATAAATTGCTCAGGATTGGGAGTTTCCTTTTCCTGTGGAAGTGTCTCTCATGTGCCTCTACTTTCTTGGATGATGTGTGTTGGAACGAAGTGAACATAACTGACAGACCTTCTTGATCATCCTTAGTATTGTGAATATGGCTGATCCGGCTATCTGTGAGAGGACTATATGTTAATTCATTTTTTATTAAAACTTTTTTATTTTTTACAAAAATAATACATGGACATGACAGAAGTAGTAGAATCCACAACGCAAATAAAGAAAAAGCAAAACAAAGCCTGCGATTTTCCCACTCAGACACGCCATCAACATGGTGATGTGAGTCTTTTCATGCCCTTTTCTTTGTAGGAGATGTAGTTTTAAAAAATGGTTTTAGGGTGTACTGACCTTCCTTTTAAAACTTAATATGTTGTTAATAGCTTTTATGACAGTAAAAATTTATCCACAGCATATATTTTAGTACAAAATAGTATTCCATGTCAGTCACTCCATGACTAAGCTATAATTTATTTAACCAGATTTTTATTGTTTGGCATTATAGTATGTTTCTAAGAAAAATAACACCGAGATAAATGTTCTTAAATATTACATATTTTTGTGATATTTCCTTAGACTAGCTTTTACAATGTCTAGAAATAATATTACTGAATCAAGGGGTATGTACATTTTTAAGGCTTTTAATGCATAGAATCAAATTACCTTTTCTAAACATTGTATCAAGTTAAATTCCTGATATTAGGAGAGTGCTCATTAACACTAGATATTACAAGTTTTTAATGTGCAAATATTTTAGAATCACTTTTTAAAATTTTTATTAGGTTGTTGTATTTACACATTCTCGATATTTGTGAATGCATTCAAATGGATTGGCACACTTCTTGAGTAAATTCTAACTTCTGGGCATTGTGCTAGGTGAGGCATAAAATGAAATAAAAAGTTTCCACCCTCAAGGAAGGTAACAGTGTATTTGAGAGTGAAAATGGAAATAATGTTTACAGGGAGGAGGACATGCCTTTTCTTTCATTTTAATAAGTCATTGAGAGCTCTTTGAAAGCTTTCTCTTTTTGTAATTTGTTTTATTGTTGTTAATTACTGAAAGCTTTCTGCTCTCTTGGGTGGGATACAAGTTGAAAACACATTGGCTTTCGATTATGCCAGGACTGGGATGAGAGAAGTCAGTGTGGGACCTACCTATATTTTAAAATCTGTTTGTTGCTTTAAAAATAAAATCATTAATCCTTTTTGAAGACTTTGAAACTGTTGTGTTTCAGAGGCATTTTGAGAATTTGTGATAATTGTTATTTGAAGCACCTTGAAGCCAACGCTTCATGGGTAAAATGTTGACTAGAAACCATGAGATTGAACGTAGACCTTTGTACGGCACTCCCAGTTCAGCCAGGACAGTGTCTGGTGGATGACCTGGGAACTCCGTTCCGATGGAAATAAACTTTGCCAGTCCAGAAAGGACTCAGAGGAGTGAGGAAGAGTAAAATTTCCTGCCTTTCCACCATCTTTCTGAGACTTATTTTTAACTGCAGAAGGGATTATGGTTTCAGACTAAGTGTTAGGATTCATTTCTTTCCTTAGGAGCCCTGGAGGTAAAAGGGAGATTGGGAAGGGCAGGGAGAGGTCTGGGGGTGAACTACTAGATGTGTAAAGCAATTAGAGTTAGATGTGATGTCAAAAAATTGCCAAATGAGAAGGTTAAATTTTAATTGTAAATTTGAGTGCCCCCATTTCAACAGTACAAATAATTAAGGACAGTAGGGCCCACTGATTGAGTCTGAAAGAAAGCCAAGTTTTTAACACAGGTAAAAATGCCCTTGCTGGAAAGCTCTTCACATGTGATAGTGACATTGTGTGGTATGTATGGTTTCTTTGCAACTCTGACTGGTCCACGGAGGTAGCTTTTTTGGAATTGCTGACACATTGGACCTTACAGAATTTAAAACGGAAAGAGGCCTGGTCTGAGACATGTATTTTCATTTTGACTTTACTGGGTGTTCTTTGATGCCTGTCATTTACCTTCTGGATGCTTTCATTTGTTGTAAAATGAGGATGTTACATAGGTTCACCAAAAGTTTATTGTGGAAATCAGATAACCTAATTCATAGGGTTATGGAAAGGAATAGGAGAGTTAAAGGATGTGGAAACACTATAAAGTGCTGTAAGAGCGTTAGACATTATCATTGTAATTATAGTGACCTATTTTCCAAACCCAAATTGGACCACATGGTATGAGAGAGGATTTTTGTGCCACTTCCAGGGGCGAGAGGCAGTCTGCAAAATGTGATTCAGATGCTAGAATATTGAAGTTCCTGGCACATTTTGAAGGTTTATGGGAGCAATGATAAAATATTTGAAATAGTGGCTGTTTAGTAAAATTTATGATGTGTGATCACTATAATTATGATATTTCTTTGCAAAAGGTATTTTATTTCTCATATAAGTAGAAATTCTTTGGTTTCACAAAATCTCAGGGCTTGGAAGGACTTTCACAGGCTGTACAGCAGTTTCCCAGTCTGAATCTCCAGGACAAATGGTGAGTGCAGATTTGGGGGGAAGCAGATTTTATAGCCTCCTCTAGTACGGTATCTTACTATTGAACATCCTTACCTCCAAATCTCTGTGTGTTTACTCTTGTCACCTTTATTTCTTCACCTTTTTAAAAAATATAACTGACATAAACTTATGCAGGAAAAGAATAATTCTTTTAATAGAAATTTTTTCAAAGGATAACAGTACAAAAAATGTTGAAAAAATAACTGTTGGGATTCTCTACCACAAGGACTTAGAATATGTTGTTTCTTGGATGATGACTGCAAAAATATATTTCATTTCCTTTGATTTAGCATCATGATGAGTCCATATGATATATGGCATCAAATTCTACCTAGAAATTTAAAAATATAAGCTATTTATTGACCAGGGTTCTTTGCTTTCTTAATATAGCGGTGTGGAAGTCAGAGGTAATACTCTGATTCTTGTACTTACACTGTAAGAAACTTTGGTGTTTGTTTTCTCTTTCTTTCATCTTGTTCCTCTCTTTATGAAAGGTTTGAGATTTATACCTTGAGGTTTTATAACCTTTTGTTTTCTACTTCTGCAGTCATGTATTAAAACATTAAGGATTTATTCTATTGTCAGTGACAAGAAAGGGAATGTTTTAGAGTTTATATTCGCTGACATTTATAGTAACTCGAAAATCATGGAATAGATCAAGTTCATATTGATTGTTCCATGAAGCATCTTAAGTTTTCAGCACAAACTGTAAACTCAGTGAGGCAGTTAACATGCCCTAAATAATAACAAATTTGGTGTTAATAATCCAGTTGATGTTTCAGTTTTTATCCAGATGTATGAAACTTCTGGGTGCCATCCCTGGGACTGGTTCTGAAAGAGTGCATGGATTTGCAGCTAGACTAAGACAAACAAATCTACATGCTGGCTGGGAGGTTGCTCCCTGAATTATGCATCTGTAGCTTCTGTGTCACTTCAGAGTTAGACAGAACTAGAGAGAGGTGCCCAGATACAAGTGGCTTAGAAAATCAGGTATGGTGGCCAGGAGTTATGCACAAGATTCTCTGTCCTGGTATGGCTCTCTCAGAGATTGGGGCAAACAGCATACAGAACAATAGGAGGGGTTGAATTTGACTTTTAACACTGTTGACATTGAGGATTTTTTTTTTTGTTTGTTTGTTTGTTTGATGCAAGGTGTAATCCTTATCCTTGAAGATTTCTGCTGCCAGACCACTGATGGAGAACCTCATTTGTGTGCTTAGGGACTGTCATTTTCCAGCCCTGGCACTGAGCTCAGTGAAAGAAATTAGGTGTTAGGGGAGACTGATGCCTCATTAAAGGGCTCTCTTTTGATTGAGTAGGGCAGCATTTAGCTGAGTCCTCCTCAGTGGTATTCTGGAAGTTGCTGAGCTTATTATACATATAGATCATATCATCTTTGCGCATTCATGGAAAGAATGTCTATTTAATGTGGACATGACCAGCCATCAGAGAGAATAAATGCCTCACTGGAGCTTGCTATGGATGGCTGTTGGCCTTGTAGATGGTCACACTGAATCAGTGTGGGTAGATTTTTAAAAATTGCTTGTGCACTATACCAGCACAGAGAGACCCAGCTGGAGCTCTAAGCTTAAGTGGGCACTAAAGCCAAAAATCTAGCATCCTGTGGGTGGTTTGAAATGCCAGGTTTATTTTTTATTTTTTTTGTGGAGTCAATAGAGTAATATCTTTAAAAGAAAATAATGCAATCCCTGCTGAAACCTGAAGTCGTGAAATTTAAGAGAACATGGAACTCAAACGTTGAGGCTGTGAGCACTCCGGTTTAACCAGGGTGCTTTGTTTCGGGTGTATAAATGATACACCCCAGTGTAACTCAGAAATGACAGCTTCTAAGGAGAATGAGAAAAGATTCTTTGAGCCACAGAGAAACTTAAAATATATAGTTTTTTTTAGCTCAGTCTAGTGGGCTTAGGCTGCCTTACTAGATAGAGATGTTTTTAAAAATTCATTCAACAAACATTTATTAAGCTCTTACTCTGTAGTGTAGGTTCTTTCTTTTTATTTAAAAAATTTCCCCCAGCTTTATGGAGCTATAATTGACACATAACTCTGTAACTTTAAAGTGTACACAGGACTGATTTGATACATTTATATATTATAAAATTGTTACCACCATAGCATTAGCTACTTTCACTATTCTGTCACATAGTTACCTTTTTTTTTTGTGGTCAGAACATGGAAGATCGACTTTCTGAGCAATATTCAAATATGTGATACAGTATTAGTAGCTATAATCACCATGCTCTATATTAGATCCCCAAACTTTTTAATCTTGTAACTGGAAATTAGTACCCATTAACCAATATCTCTCTGTTTCCCTGGTAGCCATCACTTTTCTCTCTATTGTTTTTTCAGATAGAGGTGCTTTAAGGCACATGCAAACACTAAGATTGTTAACAAACACAGTCATACATTTTGCTTCCAGATGTAGCAGTTGATAAGTTCATAATACATAGTCACCTGATACTGAGGCTTTAAATCTGTCCAAGTATATCCATTATTTTCACAGTTTGATACTTATAAAACAACAACACCACCTTACATTTAGATACAGATTTATAGTTTAGAAGGTGTTTTCATACATTATCCAAAATCAGGGATGACTAGTAACCTTAAAGTTGCTTAGTACTTTTATATTATGTGTCAGAAGACAATCACAGTGTCTGTTGATTTCATGGAGAATCTGTCACTAACAAAGTTTATAAAGCAAATTATACATTGTTTTTTAAAGAATACTCTTGCCAAAGGGGAAAACAAAAAGGGAGACCCTTGTAGTCTATTTAGCTTTCTACGTGGTAGTGGTTGACAAATAACTGAGTTTTGCTTTTCTAAGAGTCATGTTAAAAAATCATCTAAATCAGAAAGCAGTTCTAATTTATATTAATCTGACCCAGAAAATTCACTTGCTTTCATTTTCAAAATTTTTTCTTAGCTGTTTTTGTGCTTTGCCTTTCAATATTTCTATATTTGTGTGGGATAGACTTTGCAGAAGAATATGCTGAAATTGACTTTCTGTTCACAAGCGAAACTGATAAATACCTTTCTCCTTATTGTCTTTAAATTGCAAATGTCTGAGGGCCTGTCATAATTGGGTGCATCGTCCCTAGATGGAAATGCATTACAGCTTTTGAACATGATTTGGAAAATGAACAGGACTCTAGGGGAAGTGGGGCAGAGTCTGGCAGTAAAAGGGTAGTGCAAACAGAATTCGGTTTATGTATTTTTTTCGAATAGTTATTGATTATATAAGTAAGTAGCCTATGTTTCTCTTTCAGAACTTTGCAGAAAACACCATGAATGAACTCCTTGGCTGGTATGGCTATGATAAGGTCGAACTGAAAGATGGTGAAGATATTGAATTCAGGAGCTACCCTACAGATGGAGAGAGTCGGCAGCACATTTCTGTTCTCAAAGGTAATGCCATTTAAGGTCCCTTTGTTCATGCCAAGAAGGATTAACTATCTCAACCTGCCAGAACTGAGTTGCTTTGGGACTCATTTTGTTGATTATGCCAGTGGTTGATTTGCATGTACATCCCCAGTAGTGCTTTCCCACAAGCAGAACTCCACAGAATGTAAGAGCACAACATAAAACAAAAATAGACACAGCCTGATCTCCTTCCAGCAACGGGAGAACTAGCTAGACAAGGGCTGAGGACCTGAAGTGCTGTAGTGCTACACACAAATTCATGGAAAGGGGCAATGTTTGCTATCTTCTCCTAGTTTCCTCAGCCTTTTGCTATATGAATTGTTGGGGGCTGCTGCTTTCTGTTAAGTGAAATGCTAGGTTTAGATTTTCAGGCTGCAAAAGAGTATCATGGTTACTTTGGTAATTCCCCCATTTTTTTTGTGTGTGGGAATTCCAAACGAAAGTCCTATTTATTCTGTTTTGTGTTTGAAGTTTTCACCCTTCTCACATCCCCACATCTGTGGATAGGGTACGTAGAGAAGTAAGGAAGTGTGATTGGCTCCTGTACTATTCTATAAGAAGTTACTTAAAGTCTTGCTAAAGAGAGGAAATTAGAGGCTTGCCAGAGTTGAATCAACCCTGATTCTACCAGTAGTAACAGTGCCAGATATCTCATGAGCGAAGCGTGGGACTATTGCTGGGTGTTCATATGGATACTGAACTTGTGGACTTAAATTTGGAATGAGTGTTTGCACAAGAAAAGAAGAGGAGTATGAAGAAGCAACCCATTTGGGGAACTTCAATAAAATATGGATAAAACTAATTGTGTGACATCACTGGTAATTTGATCAGTATTTACACATTGCGTTCAAAGTCTATTGGCATAAACTACCTGTTCATGCATTTTGTTTCCAGTCTCTAAGATAGCGCTTTTCCTTCTTGTACACCAAGCCTCGAAATTTAAATGAGCTGTCCTGCAGGCATGTGGAATTGAACGTACGTGACAAATTTTATGTGAAGCTTGCTATGAAATTGTATATATCATGTTAATAGCAATAGTATCAATTTCATCGTGAATGAAAAATACAAATTGTGAGTTTACATTCTATGAATTAATAGCTCATAAAATACTTGGTCTAGGTAGTACTCTTTTGCCTCTGGGGAATAGGAATGCCAGGAGATGTGGCTAGAGTGAAAAAGTTATTTCTATGGTTGAATTTTTTTTTAATGATTGACATGCAAAGATAAAATTCACAAAGTTCAAATCATTGTAACTTTTCTTTAGTTTAATTTTTGTTAATTTTTATTTGATGTTAATGGGTCAGTTTAATGGATCTATCCCATGCAACAATAGTTTTGTTCCTAATCATTTGTTTCTTTCATGTTGGTTCTTTCAATTATATTATGAACCAAATTTATAATACACTGGGACCTAATTACAGTGCTGGGTGGGGGCAGGGGCACTTTTTAAGCTTTCCCCCTGGTAGACAGAGAGCAATACTTGCTATATATCACTTTGTACGTGGAAAAGGTTAATTGCCTCTCAATCTTCAATGGGCTTTTACCATACTAAAATTCATCATTACAGTACAGTTGGGATGTTAGCTATCATAGTGGGGCAAATTATACAGAAGCCCTTTGAAAATTGATGGTAAGGAGCCTGAAAAGGTCCTGGATGGTCTGTAGAGTTCTGGGAAGGTGTTTAAAGGTTTGCAAGGAAAATTTGTTTTGTTCCATAGCTATTTTACTTGAGAAAAAAATCTGGTCATAAGGAAAATGAGTTCTTTTATCATATCAAATATGATTTTTTTCTTTTACAGAAAATTCTTTGCCAAAACCAAAATTACCTGAGGACAGTGTTATTTCACCATACAATATAAGCACAGGCTATTCAGGGCTTGCCACAGGAAATGGACTCAGTGACTCACCTGCAGGGTCAAAGGATCATGGCAATGTGCCCATTATTGTACCTTTAATTCCGCCTCCTTTCATAAAGCCACCAGCAGGTAAGTCATTACTGGGGTTTCCAATATTAACGACTTACAGAAAGTTGTTTTAACTATCTTATAAGTAACATTAAGCACAAATTAATTTTGGAAAAGACTGTTTTAGAAACTTTGTAGATGAGTAATGTCAGTGCATGTACTCTTTAAAGTAGTATTGCTATACTAAGCAAATTCCCCGAGTTGTTGCTTAGGGTGTAAATTTCAACTTACAATAAACTTCTTCCAGCATTGGCTACAAAAAGTTATTTTCCTTCTCTGGAATTATCTGTTTAAAATTAAAAAAAAAGGATGAAATAATTTAAAAAAAATAAGATCAGTACTTACTGGTTAGCAGAAAAAACAGTGAGCGTGGCTGGTGGCGTCTCGAGGGCCAGGTGTTCTCTGTGGGTTTCTCGAGGGAGGAGCAGTTCTCTGAAGGGTGTGCAGTAGGCTGGCTCTTCAGTGGTCCTTCTTCTCAGTCCACTTAAGAAGCAACCTAGATTACCTACCTGTGCGATAGAGTTCTTTCTAATTCTTAGAGAGCTCTTTGAAAGCTTTAAAAAAATGGAGACCTGAATTTCGCTCGCATGAAAATATAATCAGTTCTTTTATATTTGCAGACAACTCAAAGGTAGTGAGCAGACCATGATGTGATGCTGCAAGTTAGGTTTCAGATATGTTCTGTGCACAGGAAGAAGTCCAGCTCTATTGTATCTGGGTTGCTGTAAAATGTTGGAATTATGCTAGAAGACTTAATTGCTACACCGGTTTATTTTTTTGGACATTGAATTGAATAGTGATAAATACTGAGCTTTGATAGCAGTACTTATTATAATTTCCTAAAGCTAATGGTTGTATTTTTTTTTTTTTTAAGGGAAGGTAGGTGTTTGGTTATGTTCCCATAACAGTGAAGATATTTGTAGGTGAAAATTGCTGGGCTTAATGGTGTAGACATATTTGCACCATATATTAAGAGTTACTAACATTTTCTCTTGTGGTGTGGGCACATTCTCTTGTTTGCCGAGTACATTTTAGCAGTAAGCATTCTTTCCTACTGAGGTTCCCAGAGGCGTCACTAAAATCCATTTACCTGTCAAAGTCACTTGTAATTGTGTCTGTCAACTAATTACTAACATAACTTGTGTACCTTCTAAAGTTTGCCTTTTTTATATCCCATTCTCCTTTGTTTGTTTTGTGAAATGGAGAGACCCAAATTTATCTCCCCAGTGCCAAAGGCCTAGTTTGTATAGGCCAACTTAAAACAAGAGGGGGACTAATATTAAAATGTAAGGTTCAGGTCTGAGTTTGTGTCCGGTGGCTTAGGTGAGTGGTGATGACAATGAGGATATCATTAAGGCAGTGTGACTAAATGAAGAGAACACTGCCTTCAGATGCAGGCCACTTGGGTTGAAATCTAAGCTTTGTCACTTACCAGGTCTGTGAATATGGACGAGTTACATAAGCTCTCTTCTCCTCAGTTTCCTCATCTGTAAATTGAGGGTCATAGTTTCACCTCGGGGGAGTTTTCATATCCCTGAGAGGAGAAAATGTGAACAAGCTACCTAACATGGTGTGTACCATACAAAAGCCAGTTAGTTTTTTTCTATTTTTCAGTTTGTAGTCAGCCCTAGCATTATCATGCACATAATTTGTGCATAAAAAGGTGTGCATCCAAATGCAAATTCCCTGCTAAGATTTATTTGAGCAAAAGCAAACAGCTTTAGAAATTAGCATAGCTGAGGCTAACGTGAGTTTGGCATGCCAAAAAACCTGCCCTGGAGTTTCCTGCTGAGCCAGCCACGTGGAATTCAAGCACACAGCTCCTATTTAATTCTAATTCCACATCAGATCAGGAAATAAATATGCAGAGGAATGGAGGCCAAAAATTGAGCTTTGGAAGTCTTAGACATAGGAACTCTGAGGAATTAGAAGCTAGAGTAACTGAACACTGGTGGTTTTATGCTGTTGTCTTCCACCCAACTCCAAGGTGCTCATCTGTTCAAAGCAGAATGTAGGGAAGGACATGTTTAATATTCTGTATCTGCTCTAAATCTGACTCGATCCTACTTCGGGGTCCTGTATGACAAGAAAAAGATTAGAAAGGTTCTCTGCCTTCATGGCCCTTACTCTATTAGTTCCTAACCACAAATTTAGAGGAGAGATGAATTTTGATTTATTCATGTTATCTAGTTCAGGGATTAGCAAACTTTATCTATACGGGGCCAGATAGTATTTTAGGCTTTGGAGCTGTACTGTCTCTACCACTGCTGAACCCTGTGGTAGTCACAGAAAAGCAGCCATAGATAATACATAAACAAATGGGCATTGCTGTGTTCCAATAAAACTTTATGTAAAAAAGTGGGCAGTGTGCAGGGTTTGGCCCATAGGCCATAGTTTGTTAACCTTTGCATTAGGGTAAGATTGGTAAAAGTCTCATAATAACTGGAAGGGGAATAGAGTTTCTAAGAGTCATATTGTGGGTTTTGCCACGGTCCACTGTGGAATATCGTAAGGACTAGCAACAAGGGCTGGAAAATAGTGGAGTTTTCAGGATGCGTAGTGAGCTCTGACACACAGAATATTTGCTCTACCAATATTTGTTGAATAAATGAATACTATTCAAATTCCTATTGCACAAACATAAGACAGGGCAGGCAACTTTGTTGTTCATTGAGAAAATACTAGTATCTTGTCTGAATTAGTCCCCACCTGTCTGACCTTGACCACAGTCTCCCAGACAGTTACGTGAGTCATTATCCACGGATAAGTCAAGTGCACAAATTACCTAAAAACTTCTGTCTAGTTCATCGTTTCAATTCTTTCTTTCGCTAAAACTTTTACCAGAGTTGTTATTCAGGGTAATAGGGTTGAAGCACACCCGCTGTCAGTTCTGTAGCCATATGTAGGTTAACATGGCCTTCCTGAGGGGAATGAATAAATGGGAGAATGGCTAGAAGCAAAAGGTCCCTCGATAATCAGCCCCTGAATAATTTAGAGTTGACTGTATCATGTAGGCATCCACCTCTCAGGGTAGGGAATGTGAGGATTATATGTATGCTTTGGATTTCTGGAAAGAAAAAACTATCACTGTTCAAATTATCATTGTTGTACTATAAGCAGGCTATTTGACGATGTTAATAATAGTACCTGTGTTTGTATTAAATCCTTTACAGTTTATGAAACTCATTCATACTTACAATTTTATTTAATTCGATCTTTACAATTTTCCTGGGAAATAGCATGTTAGATATTATTCAATTAAAAACTGAAGCTCAAATAGGTTGGATAGCTTTCTCAAGGTCATATGGTTTCTAAGTACTCAAGCCAAGAGCAGTACTAAGGTCTTCTGACTCCTAATCTAATACTCTTTTTTAATATAAAGCTGGGCTTTCAGCATATTTGTAGAAAACTTCCCTAGACTGTCTCAGAATAAGAATACTTATTAATCTGCTACTTCAGATTCCCCAGTGACAGGGGATGCAATTTGTTCCCACAAAAGCCTATTTTTAAAAGCCCACATCTTTTGGAAGACTCAGTCTCTCTAACCCCTAGCATCTGTGGTTCTGTGAACTGGTGGGATGACCCAGTAGGGGCCAAACCCTGATTTGTTTTGACAGTGAGTGCCATCATGGGGCAAGCTGCTACTTCTCGGAGGAACCGGAGGGCTCTGTCCGGCCAGGCCCTGGTTTTAGAGCATGTTTCATGTGCTCAGGCGGGCTCTCCACTGGACCCCATCCATGTCTGGCAGGCAGTGGGCCCAGTGGAATACTCGTGATTGGGAACACGGTGATACCACACGCTCTTGGATTTCCACTCTCCCTCTGCACAGCTGCACACAGAAATGTGGGCGTAGCTTACTTCTGTGCCTGGGGAAGCTGCTTTTTTTGTTCCTGCCCCCCTTTTCTGAGGAAAAGGGGAACTCCCTGGGCTTTGGTGATTACCAGAAGCATTGACCCTTTTTTGGCTGCATGTTTGCACCTGATTTCATCCGATTTCCGAAGCTAAGCTGCCCTTCCCCACTCAGAGACAGACTTTGGCCCTTGGTGTTGGGTTTGTGACATCATAGTTGTTACTATGGTAATAGACTTGTTATAAACACAGGATAATAGCTCTGATTTTGCTGGTTTTTCCCCCCTTTTCAAGCAGTGAAGGGAATTACCATGATCCTTAAATAAGAATCACAGACTTTTTGCAGACTCTAGGAAGTGGACAAAATAAGGCTTTGCCATACAGAGCAGCCATTAAAAAACAAACAAACAAACAAATCCAAAACACTGTTATAAGAATAATATTAGAAAATAATTGAAAATATTAACCAACTCTTTTTATGCAAAGAATCCTTTATCCTTGCAGTTTGAACAAGTATGAAAACCTTCCTTTGCTAATTTTAAGAATCACAGCATGAACATAGTCTGGAGTCTGGCAGAATATCTAACAGCAAGAGTTTTGAAAGATAACTCAGGTTAATTATATTGTAACCTTGCTGTAATTCTTCTCATATTAGACATTTTAATATGAGTTCAACCCTTTGGGACTTCATTCAAAGAGGATTGTGCCAGTAAAGGACTTCACAGTGTAAGAACCGTGTTACAGTGAGTCTCTGTCAAACACTGCACGTGCCCTACTCCCCTGCAAGTTTGACTATTGAAGTAAAGACATTCAAAGTGGATTTTATATATAATTTGTAAACAACAACCTCCTATCTGTCTTTCCTGCTTTACAAGTGCAACAGCACTCAGCCCCACTGATCGGCCCTTAGTCCCACAGTTGTCAGGCAGGCTTGCGTCTCCCCGTCCTGCCTGCCTCCGGTCAGAGTAACCAGTGGGTCTCGAATCTGGATTTTTATGCCTCAGTCTTAGACTTGCCCTGTGACAACATTTTGCTTCCAAGAATTAAAAAAAAAAAATCAATAGAACGGTTAAAGTAGATATTTTTGTTCATGAGGAAAAAGAGGAAATGCAGCAACTTTTTAAATGAAAGTTTTACTGAGCTCTGCTGCAGAAAACACTGTGTATCTAGGAAACAACATTTTAGATGTGAGCCTTTTGACAGGTTTTCCCAGAAGCTTACAACTTGCCTATTGTAAGTCCAGAATCCCTCTAAGTCCCTGAGTACTTTTAAATGAAATGAAATGTGAAAAAAAGAGGGAATACACTACCCTGTGTACTTTATGAGGCAGTTTTGAATAAAATGCCTTTTACCTCAAATGGTAAGTGATCATGTTCTTCTCCCCAACCATGTTCTCACGTGTGAGGTGAAGGGTAGGGTCTGTCCACGCAGGACGTGCAGGTTTGTGTGGAGGGGGATGAGATCGGCTCCAAAGAGCGTCCTGATTTCCTGTGTGCAGGAGCGTCTTGTCTTTCTTTGAAAACAGTGACTGTTTCCTGTCTTCCAGGATGGTTTACTTTCAGAGAGCTTTCCAAATTTGTGTTCAGTCATAGTCATGGAAATATGATATATTTTTTCAAGCAAATCGTGAAATTCTTAAGGGGTTATAAGAACTGGGCTCTAAGGAACCGTTAGCTTAACTGAGAATGTAGAAACATTCACATGATCTGCTAAGCTGTATGTATAAAGCTGAGAAACCCACAGTTAATAAGCATGTTACTTTTTGGCTCTTATAATTCTTATATGGACTTATACTTGCAGGGAAGACAGAATCAGAATGTGGTTTGCATTATGATCATTATTTATTTTATCTGTTATTCAGTGTTCTTGGGCTTTGCATATGAATGCTGTATTCCAAATAGCCATTGAGAAAACAGGACTTAATCAAAATTGCTTTGCCATTTATTTATGTGTCTTTAAAAAATATGATTATTAAATAAAATTATCTAGAGTTAATGGTATTTGGGTGACTTACTATTTACATAGCAGACACATTTCTCAAAAAAAAATGAAGAGGTTCACTGAACCCTCACATTTGGAGCATTTCCCACATCACTTAAGATAAGGACAGGAGGCGTTATGGTGAATGGCAGGGCAGGAGTGGTCAGTCACATCATGATCTCATTGCACCTAATATTGATCTTTTCTGAGTACTTACTATGGGTAGGCATTATTTAAATAGATTATCTCATTTAATTTTCCAAACAACTCTGGGTGGGTGCTATTATTAACCTTGTTTTACACCTGAGGAAACTGAGACCTGGAAAAACTAAGCTACTTACCTGACGCAGGTAATACGAGACAGAGCTGATATTTGAACCTAGACATGATATCTCCTTAACTCATATTCATAACCACTGGGTTATCCAAAATGCTGTGTCAGTCTTTCAGCCACTTACGTGTTTACTGAATGCTTTTCATGTACCAGCTGATACAAATATATATATATATTTAATGATGACATATATATGTATATATATCATCATCATCCCTGACCACCAAGAACTTGGAGTGTAGTTGAAATATAATCAAAACACCATTCTAGTTTGGCTTTGGAAAATATGATATGATTTTAGCAGCATTTGGACCGCATGTGGTGGGGGTAGGAGGCCAGTTAAAGTGGAGTGGCAGAAAGTCCTGCTGTCTTTTGACAGTTGAGAAATGGGGTCTGAAACACAATGTAGGTGAGAAGATAGTTGTTCAAAATTCAGAGTGATTAAAAAAGACACAAATGCTTAAAAATGTTTTTTTTTTTTTTTACTGTGATATGGCTCCTGTTTTATCTTTCTTTATATAATTGGGGTTCTTCAAAAAGTGGGGCCAAATTTCAATATGTTCAGTCATTCTTTTTTTGTTGTTGTTCAATCATTCTTAATGCCAAATGGAATGTGCAATTTGAATGGAAACATGACCAGAGCCAGAACCAGGAAACCTGGGTAGTCAATGCCAGCTCGCCATTTACTGGCTTATAATCTTGGGGAAGTCCCTTAGCCTCTCTGAGCCTCAGTTTCTTTATATGAAAAGTGTTGTATTCACTTTAGGTAATCTTTAATTTTCCTACATTTATTAAAGCCTGATTTATGACTTGTATAGTGAATTTCCCGCTTGATTTCATGATTTGAAGGAGTCTATTTTACTAAGCCATAATATGTATTTGTTAATCAATTGAACACACTGAAAGCAAATTCAACTGAGTGTAGTTTACAGCAGCCAAGAGTGATCAAAGATTCATGCTGCTTAGGACCACTTTCAGTGATTGTTAATTTTTTACTCTTCAAGAGTGAGAAACTTGAAATAATAGATTTAGAATTTATAAAAAGTGCCAAAAATGTGAAATGTGAGTGAATAAAAAGATTATGTCACATATATGTTATTAGAACAAATTATTTGATGTTACATATAAGTAGTGATCACTATAAGCAAAAATTTCTGCAAAGGAGAAGTCACATTATGTCTAATTTAATTTGCCAAAACAAGATTAGGAAGAAACAGAAAAATTGAATCGTCCTACATCTGTTAAAGAAATTAAATAATTAAATCTTTTTTTTTACAAAGAATATTTTAGACACAGATAGCTTTAGTGTTACATTCTACCAAACAGTGAAGAAAAAAATAAAGAAAACATACAGAAACTCTCCTAGAGAACAGACAAATAAGAAACACTTATACTAATTTCCTGATCCCAGCATGACCTTGATCCTATCACATGACAAGGGCATTAAAAATAAGGAAAATAATAATTTAATATAATAGGGATACTTTAAATGGAAAACTTCTATTCATCATGAACACTGATTCAAAAATTCTGAACGTAATCATAGCAAACCAAAGCCAGTGATACATAGATACAAAAGGATAAGTACATCATGATTAATTAGAATTTTTTAAGAATACAAGGTTGATTTAAAATGTAAAAAATCAGTCAATATAATTAACTACCTTAACAGAATAAAATAAAACCTCGTACAATATTTTTAATAGATTCAGAAACATAATTTGATAAAATTTAACACTATATAACACGTTTTGGCAAAGTAGGAATAGAATGGAACTTCCCTAATATAACAAAAAGTAGCCACAGAAACTACAGCAAACATCGTACTTCATAGTGAAATGTTGAAAGCTTCTCTCTTGAGCTTTTCATTTACTTAATGGTAAATATTGAAAGCTTTTCTCTTGAGATTAAGAATGAAATAAAGATGACCACTATCACCACTGATATTTAATTTTGTCTAATTACATAGGTTATGTAATAAGGCAAGAGAAAGAAACAAAAAATATAAGATTTGAAAGGCAGAAATGGCATTTTGTTTAGAAGAGAATGCTTCCCCCAACAGTGTACAGGCAAACGTGGGAGACATTGTGGGTTTGATCCCAGACCACCTCACTAAAGCAAATACTGCAATAAAGTGAACCACATGAATTTCTGGGTTTCCCAGCACCTATACAAGTTATGTTTATTCTATGCTGTAGTCTCTTGTGTGCAATAGCAGTATGTCCCCAAAAGTACATATCTTTTTTTCCCTCACTCAGGACTTATTTTCATTGTTTTACTAGAGAAAGAGGGAGAGAGGGAGAGAGAGAAACATTAATGTGAAAGAGAAACATCAATCAGTTGCCTCTCTCATGTGCCCTGACTGGGGACTGAACCCGCAACTTAGGCATGTGCCTTGACCAGCACTGAAACCCATGACCTTTTGGTTTACTGGACAATGCTCCAACCAACTGAGCCATACCAGTCAGGGCAAAGTCATATCTCAAATAAAAAATGCTTTTTTGCTGGTGAAGAGTCTTGCCTGGATATCTATGAGAATACAACATCTGCAAAGCACAATAAAATGAAGCGCACTAACACGAGGCATGCCTATTATGTTTAATGAGTTCATTAATCAAGGTCTCTAACACAGTTGATACCCCCAAATCCATTATATTTCTACACACCAACCACAAAAAATTAAAAACAAAACTTAAAAATATCTACAAATTTCATTTAAAATAGCATCAAATCATCAAATACCCAGGGGAAACAATCTAACAAAAATATGGGCAAGGCTGTTACACAGAGAACCATAAATATTGTTGAGAGGAATAAAAGAAGACCTGAATCATTGGAGAGATACACCAAGTTCATGGATTGGAGATGAAATATTCTAAAAAGGCAGATTCTTCCTAAATTGATCCATACATTTAACTCAATGCTATAAAAATTCCAGCATAAAATTTTGTGGAAACTAAAATGCTATTTCTGAAATATGTATGGAGATACAAAGGGCCAAGAATAGCCAAGACAAATTTAAGAAAAAGAAAAACAAAATTGGAAGATTTATACTACCAGATCTCCACAATTATTATGACTATAATGATTAATTAATAATTAAATAATTTTATTTTATTATTAGTGTTAATTATTGTTAGTCTTTTTTGACCATACTTTAAGTTAGCCTTTAAGAATCCATTAATGTATATATCTGAGGCATAAAAGAGAAATGAATACTTTCTGTTTCTCATGTCACTTCTCTTTTGTTTTAATTTTTTGAAAGAAACCACAATTATGAAATATATTAAATGTTGGAAAAGTGCATAAGACATAAATGTAGTTTTTTGCAAATAATGATCCTTGTTGACTCATAGCTTCTTCCCTCCAAGAGGTAACCACTTTTGTGGTCATCATTGCCTTCTTTTTTTTATATAGTTTTAACACCTAAGAATGCCCCCACTAAGAAATATAGTTTATTTTGCCTAATTTTGGACTTTATGTAAATGAAATCATGGTAGTCAACTTCCAAGGTAGCCCCCAGTGATCCTAACTTCCTGGTGGTCTCTATCGCCATTGAATCTGGGATGGTCTGTGTGATGAACTTCTAAGGCCACCATACAAGGTTATTGCATTTTCTGCCTAGTTCTCTCAGATTGTTCGCTCTGGGGAGTATGTGAGGAAACTCAAGCAGTCTTGTGAAGAGGCCCCGTGGACTGGAACTGAGGCCTCCTACCAACAGCACCAACTTGCTAGTCTTGTGATTGAGCCATTTCAGGAGTAGATCCCCCAGCCCAAGACAAGCCTTCAGGTGACTGCAGCCCCAAAAGACATTTGGCTGTAAACTCAGGAGCAACTCTTAGCTACAATTGCTCCAAACCACTCCCAAATACCTGTCCTGAAGAAATCATGAGCAATAATTATAAATGATTTCTATTGCATTAAAAAGAGACAGTGAAATAATGATTCAAGGATATACATACAAATCATTGCAGTGGACTTGAGAAACAAATCAAAACAGGTATTTGATTTGTGACAAATGTATTTGCTTGGGTTATCAGCAAAATACCATAGCCCAGATGGCTTAAACAACCAAAATTAATTTTCTCACAATTCTGAAGAATGTAAGTCCAAGATCAAGGTCATTGGGGTTGGTGTCGGGGAAGGTGGGTTGCAGATGGCCACCTTCTCCATGTCCTCATGTGACGGAGAGCGAGAGAGCGCAAGTTCTCTGCTGTTTCTTCTTAAAGGGCTTCTAGTCTTACTGGACCAGAGCTCTATCTTCATGTTCTTGTCTAATGCTAATTAACTCTCAAAGGCCTCGTCTCCAAATATCATCACATTGGGATGTAGAGCTTCAACATGAAATTTGGAGGGATACAAGCATCAAGTTCATAACAACAAAGATGACAATGTAGAGCAGTGAGGAAGAATAGTCTTCAATAATGTGCTTATGGAAAAAAATGAATGTGGATTCTTCAAACCATTCACAAAAGTCAGTTCTAGATGGATTATTGATCTAGATGTGACGTGTAGAACAATAAATCTTGTGGAAGAAAGCCTAGGAGAATATATTTATCATCTTGAGTAGGCCAGTGTTTCTTAAACTATACACTGAGAGCACTAACCATAGTGAAAAATGTTGATTCAATAAGCTCTATTAAAGTTAAGAAATTCTGCTGATTAAAAGACATCTTTCAAAGTAATAAAAGGGCAAACTACTGAGTGGGGAAATGATGCTCATAATGCATGTCCCACAAAAGATGAATATTTACAATATATGAAGAATTCCTATAAGTAAAAAAAGAAAAATTCCTGATAGAAAAATTGGCAAAAACTAGTGGCCCATAAACATATTAAAAGCTATTTAATCTCAGTCAGTAGGGAAATAAAATTTAAAATCATAGTAAGGTACCAGTACACAAACATTAGAATGGCTAAAATGAATAAGACTGACAATACCAAGTGTTGAGGAGGATATGGAGCAACTGAAACTCTCATGCATTGTTGGTGAAAGTGGAAATCAGTATAACCACTCTTGAAAGCTGATTGCCAATGTCTGTTAAGGCTGAACAGGCACGTAATCTTATCCAATAATTCTATTCTAGATAGGCACTCAACACAAATGTGTATGTATGTGAGCCAAAGACATATAGAAGAACCTTCATAGTAGCATTTATTAATAGCTAAACATAGGAAACAGTCCAAATGTTCGCCAGCAAGAGTTAACATGGTCCCCCAGCAGTTCCTTGTATGGGCTTAGGTGGGTGAGTGTGGGCCTTAAAGTTGAATGTGAAATAGCAGGTATATTATGTATGCGTAATTCAGGGAGAAAGATCCTTGTCTCAAAAATATTGAGTCCTTGACTTAGAGAACTAGATTTCAAAACAATTTATTTTAACTTTTCTTTTCCTGATTTAAGTAACTAAACCCTGGAATGTGATTTTAACATTTATTTTATATCTGCTATGCTCATAGCTTTCTGAATTTTAAAATCTTATCATTCCTTATTATTAAGGTATTATCTATTTAAATGAACCACATCATAGTAAAGCCTATATATTAAGTTATAGGCATAGGACAGAAGTATCCCTCACAGTTGTCTGTTTGAAAGCTGCTTTTGATGTGGTATGAAGTGGAGGAAAGCGGAGGGCACTGGGGAGTGACAAACAGGATACACAACACTCCAGTAGTTCTTATCAGGCTTTGCTCCTCAGCAGACATTTACCAATATCTTCAATATTAGTGGTTTTCACAGCTTGGAGAGGGAGTGCTACCAGATATAGTGAGCAGAGGCCAGGAATGCCGCTAAACATCCTACAGTCCACAGAACACCCCGCACAACAAGGAATTATCTGACTGGGAATGTTAGTAGTGCCAAGGCTGAGTAGAAACCAGGCATATGGTGATGACAGCTCCACGCACGGGACGCCTCTTGTGCACCACTCCACATCTCTGGGCCTCGCATCTTCCTGCAGCGGTTGCTGTAGCGCTCGGACAGTGTAAGCATGTGCATTCTGACAGGGCCTTGCCTCACTCCTGCCTCTGCCTTCTCGCTCTGGGACTTCTCTGATATGACAGCATGGACATCGCATAAATCCTTTCAGCGCTCACTCACACACGTGCAGACCAGAAGTGTGGGGAAATTAACATACCAGACCAATGGGACATGAGAGTTGATGGATAAATACTTTTTCCTTTTGTCTCCTGGGTGATTGGTTATAAAATGTATTTCATAAACTCCAGAAAAATGTTCTTTGTGATTGAATACCCGTCTCTCTTAGTGGTGGCCAACTCAATAACACATTGTCCTGTGGGCTTTTCCTTCTCCCCAGGTTCAACCCCTTGCCCCTTGCTCCTACTTCCTGGAATCACATGCCAATAGACCACCTGCATGTGAGTCTTTGTCTCAGATTTGGTCGTCTGGGTACTCAAGATAAAATATCATGTGCGGAAGTACACAGTGGGGGATCAGAAAGTAATGGAAAACAATACAAAAAGTTAGAATTTTATGAACATTCATGTTTTTCCCTTTAAAGCATAAATATATAATAAAAGAGTTAAAAAGGGTACCAGATTCTTGGTGGTGCAAATATTGGAGAGTTCAGAAAGTGCTACTTCTAAAATTGTCCTATTAGCCAAAGGATTTTTTGAGCCTCTTATGATAAGGTCAAGGAACAACAGTGGTGGCTATACAGAAGGAGAAAAAGGAAAAATATTAAGTCAGGGGTTCAAGAAAAACAGAAAAAGAAGAAGACTATCCTGTGCCTAAACTCTTTTAAATGGATCTTGTTATTTTGAGAGATTTAGAATTCTAGAATTTTAATTAGAAGGGACCTAAGAGATCATTTAACTAACTGCCCTCTTTTACAGATGAAGAAAATGAGGCCTGGAGAGGCTTAGTGACCTTCTCAAGGTCATGCAGTTGGGTTAACGGCAGAATCAAGGCCAAAATTCACTTCTGAAGTGGGAACACTATCTAAACCTGGATTCTAAAGCACACACATCTGTGGTCCCTGAGGCAGTCCGGAACTTCTCTTGGCATTACCTAAACTCTTTTGGGAGGTATGACCTAGCTAGGATAGCACTTTCCGAACACCCTGCCTCAGGTCACCAAGGAGCTAAGATGCTAACAGGAAATAAGAGGAAATGTCAGCTTTGCTTTCCCTTGCTTGTAGAGGGTGGCAGTTTCTGGAATTAACCTGGACTTGACTGAACTGTTTGCTGTTAATTTTTTGAGGGTATAAATAAAGTTTGGCTAAGAGAGAGAAATGATGATGAAGTTGGTAACTCTTGTTATTCTAGGGACATTCCCAATTCTGACTATTCAAAGTTCCTATTAAATTGAGAAGACTTAGTTCATGGACTTGGCCAAGGAGAGTGGAAATAACGATTGCGTTCTGTTCTGGGGCTTTTAAGTGGTGTTTCCCTCTAAGGCAGCTTTGTTCTGAGTAATTACTAAAGCTGGTGCTGTTGGCTCCTCCTGCTTCCCTGGGGTTAGATGCCCTGCGCACCAGGCATTTAACCATCCAAGGTGTACCTAGTAGGATTCTGTTTTTCTCCGTCTTATGCTGAGGCCCGAAGGAGACGTTACATTCTAGTGGACAAGACAGACATGGTCCCTGTCTTAACTGCTTTACAGTCTAGTGGAGGAAACATGTTAAAATCTCAATCAAGTCTGAAGATGATGAAGTCCAGAGTGCTGTGGGATCTGACCAGGTTTGGGATCAGGAAAGACCTCCCTAAGATGACGTTTAAGATAAGTTATGAAGGAGTAGCAATACTTAATTGTTCAAGGATTTTGAGGTCGTGGGTAAGGAAGCAGCATGCAGAAAGGCTCAGGGTGGAGACAGAGGCTCAGGGAAGGTAAAAGAATCTAGAGTCCAGAGAGTAGACAGGCTGAGAGGCTGGCCTGGTCATGGGAGCTGTGGAGGCTGTGCTGAGGAGTTTCAGCTTCTCGAGGGCAGTAGATGACACTGAGGGGTTTTGAGCAGGTAACAGCAGTGATGAGATTTGTATATCAATAGAATTCCCTACATCCAGAGTGGAGGGAATGAACTGGCTGGGATGGGAGTGAGATAGGAGCCCGCATGCAGTGTGAGCAAGAGTGTTAGACAGCAGTGAACTCCATGAGGACAGGGCGCCAAGAACAGTGCCTGGTGTGTAAGTAGACTTGTTAAGTATTTATTGAATGAGTGAATGAATTGGGGTGGGTATATAATGAAAATATTTAGGAGGACCTGATGGTTAATCAGAATGTGGTGGGTAAGAAGGAAGGAAGAGGCAGGAAACATGCCAGATTTCTGCTAGCAGGTAACTGCATGGGTGATACGGCCAGGAAGTGAGATGGGAAATGTGGTGGAGGGGCAGAGTATGGGGAGAGGCGTGTGTGCAGCTTTCTTTGGACACTGTGAATTAAGATGTCTTGGAGGCAGTTGGAAATAATATCTCATGAGAGATACTGTTGATTTGGAAATTTTCACCCTGTGGATGATAACTGGAGTCATAGGAGTACATAGATGATGTGACCCAAGGAGACCATGAGGAGAAGAGAGAAGGACTCTGAAGGATTTCCCATGGTCTGGACCTCCACTTTACTCATAGCTGGGCTGTTTTGCCATGTTATGTCTCATCATATTCCTGAGAAGGGATTGGCATGGGGCCCTGTCAGAGTCCCTCAACCACTAATTATTCTCATTCAGGAAATCTAAATAAATATTTCAAGATGGGAAGAATGAAGAAGGAAATAATTATTTTGTTGACAATGTTCCGGCAGGTTTACCTTGATTCTTTTAACAAATTTAGTACAGTGAAGATCTTACTCTTCAATCTACTGAGCTCACAGTTCCGGGCACAGAGAGCAGAGGGGCTGAGGAGGAGCAGAGCAAGTGCTTTATGTGAGTGCTTTACCCCTTGCAGGTGGCCCTCTGATCTGAGTCTCTAGTCTGTCAGTTCACCTCCTCTGGGATGGTAGCCCTAGCATGGTCTGCTACTTGGCAGGACTGGCCGAATGCTGAGAGCTGGGACTTGGCCTGCAGATCAGTCGTGATGGGGCTGCTTAGAGCCCCCTCTGCAGTCACCCAGAACATCTGGCTACTCTGACCCCCTATGGTGACAGACCAGGCACGACTTTTTCATGGTCCTTTTCTACTGCACGTTGGCATTTTACACTGTGGGTGGCCATAGGCAGCTCCTTCGGGCTGCGGTTATGCCTGTTTTGTTTGCAGTGTATTTCCAGCTCCTAGTGCAGTGCCTGGCACAAAGTTGAGTAAATAAGTGAATCCTTTGTCTACAATCAAGGTTTCCCCTCTGGAGAGATTTGTCAAGCACTGTGGGCCTGTTAAGTGTAATTAATGGGATAGCTAGATTTCAGAAAGGGAAATGAGCCCTTCAGATAAATAGTAAGTGTTGGGAATCCTTCTTTTTTTTTTTGCTCTGACGTCCTATATAAAGCACCTTGGCTCTTTAGTTCTGTTATGCTGCTATTGTGTTTCTTTGGAGATGATGTCCCTGTTCTCAGGGCAGGTGCTTGGAATTACTTTTCCAGCAGTGATGGATTTGCTGGTGCACAATCTTTGACCTTGCCCCCTATCCCTAATCATGTGCATTTGTCAGCCAGCTGCTGCAGCTCAGTGAGTGGTCTTCATCCATGTAGGACAGAGAGGTCCAATGGAGAGCAAACGCATGATTGCAGCATCACTGTCCCGGGGCCTCTTAGATTGGTTGCAGAGTCAGATCCAGGGCTTAGGGATGGGGGGCAAGATTTTACTTGCCCTTCTTGTTCATGGCAGCCACCCAGTGAACATGAATTACTGTGTCAAGAGCAGTGTTACTCTCCTGTTGGTTTGTTACAGATTCCTGCTGCTTTCTCTGTAGAACAGGAATGGGGTGTCTTCTCTGTATTTGATGCATATAGCTGACACCACAGGATTTTGTGTTCCGTGGGTGTCTTAGTGCAGTCTGGTGTGTTTATTGAGGGCTTGTGAGTGTTGGTCAGCCTACCCAGCCACACAGCTGCAGACCTTGTCTCTCTGCCCAGTGCAGACAAAGGAGGCTTTTGGCAGTGAAAGATCCAATTTTGGGCAAAAGAGAAGAAACCTTCCTAATCATTAATGGCCCACATAGAAGTGCTCATGCTTCGATGCTAAGGTAGGATGGTGGAGCAGCATGTCCCAGGGAGACTTCTGCAGAAGTCCAGTCTTATGGATTCTCTGTGAAAAGACATGTTCATGGGCAAATTGGTGAAATACAGCACACTCTACCTCCCTCTTGAAGATCATACATACATTATACATACCAAAAATTCTTACAGTAAAGAGCCTGTTATTTAACTTTGTTTACCAGTATTTTCCATACATATTTGGCCATGGAAGTCTTTTTAAAAATAACACCCATGTAAGTATCCCACGGGATTAGTGTTCCATGGCATGTGCTTAGGAACTGTTGCATAAAGGAGTCTGGGTTTTCCTTTTAAGTTCTCCCCTCTTCTTTTCTTACTGCAGTTCCTTAGGGTGAGTAGATAAAAACAACAACAGCAGCAACAACAACAACAACAAAAAAAAAAACCCCAGACTTCCTGCAGTGAGTATTGAGAAGTGGAGGTGAGGTTGGTAATGAGGTTTAGAAGATGACATCTCTTCACTGGCAAATCAGTGAAACCATGGGGAGATATTCAAGTTAATGCTGAGCATCTGCAGGCACATAAGCTTAGTGTCTTGTTAAAGAATCTAAGTCAGTATGATGTTCAAGAGAGAATTACTACTTTGTGACTTCATGGGATCTCTCCTTTTGTTTTTCTTCTTTTCATTTCCACTGTTAGTCTATAGGTTTGGAACTTCTCCTTTCCTCTCAACCATTCATCTACCCATCCATCATCCATCCACCCATTCATTTCTCCATTTTATTCACTCCCTCAACATAGTTGAAGCACCGCTCTGTGGCAGGCACTGAATGCACAAAGGTGAACGAGAGATGGTTGCTGGGGCTTCTCACGTTGTTTCTAGGTGTGGAATGAGACTCTAGTCTGTCCGAATTCTGATACGCCCTACTGGAGTAACATCTCTCAAAACATCTCTGATCCTGTCATGCCCTGCTGAGAAATATTCTGGAGCTCCATGTTACCTATGGAATAAAGAGGAGGCCCTACTGCCCCCTAACAGAAGGACACTCAAGGGACTCCTGCTTCAGGCCCCACAGTACCCAGTCTGATCTCCTGCTTTTGCCTTCTCGCAGTCCTGGTCAGCTGCACGATGTCAGGGGTCCTCCCCATCCTCAGCCCTGCCGGCCACTCCCTGGCTCCTGCTGTCCTTCTGTCCTGTTTTCCCTTCTCTTGAACTTTCTCCCCCTTCACATCCTTTAATACCTAACTCAAATGCTGTGCTCTGTGGGCTCTAACAGGTTGCTAAACCTCTCTCTTACCACCTTCTGCCTGTCATGTAATGAGTCACACACTTTTCTGTCTGTTCTCTTGAGAGTAGAGCCATGTCCTATTCAAGTCAACATTCTTGACCAGTCACCTAGTGCAGGACACTGCATGTAAATGTTTAATTCGTTCTGCAGTCATATCTTTTACCTATATATGTTATACATATATCAGTAATTTAAAATGACTAGAAAAATTCTATTAGAAAATTGAAAATTAATTTCAAATTTTTTCATTTTCTGTCATTTTGTGTAATATGTGCTCATTTCTTTAACTTACTGGAACCAATTTTAGTTTACTTATAGAGATTTAGATTTTATTTTGGTGTTAAGTACTACTCTAAATAGAGGGATTCAGACTATTTAAATTTTTGAAACTACTTTAAATTAGTCTATTTCCAAAAGAAAAATAGGGGTAGTTTTAAGTAGTACAAAAAGTCATAGTTGTGTGAACCTCTATCATTTAATTGCATCTATCCTTTTAATTAGAAATAAGTGCAATAACATTCTGTTAATTCAGACTCTATTACTGGGCAATTTGATTGTTATTATTATTATTGGGCAGTTTTTGATACTGCCACCAAGGTGGCAGATGTTTTCATTTTTGTTACTGTGATACTTTTTAAAAGAAAAAACTTCTCAGGCACTTAGAAAGATCCACCCACATAGATGGTTGATGTAATAATTATGAAGAATTCCCATCTATTAATTTCAGAATATCTGGCAATACTGTGATATATTTGGCAACACCTTGTCAACTATTAATTCAAATTAAATAATTTTTAGAAAGAATAACTGCAAGTGAAGCTTTTATTAAGTCTAATAACTTTACTCTTAAATAGTCTGAGTTAGTGAAATTCAACCAATTACTGAGTTGTTCTTTGTATTCAAATAGTGGTTCTAGAGGTGCTGTCCATGGGTGGGGTGTGACTGAGGTGATTAGTGCTTGGTCATCTGGGCCTGTCCAGACTGCATAAAGCTGACACCTACCCTTTCCTTTTGTACAGCTCTAACTGCCAGCAATTCCAGGGAGGGCACATTCGTATGCAAAAAGTTCATACTTTCTCTCATTTGATCCTCACCAGAGCTGTAGTGAAGGTGAGCATGACTCTCTCTTAAGTGACTTGCTCACATCATAGGACTAGAAGGGACAATATTAACACTTGACCAACGTCCTCTGTCTCTGTGTCTGCACTCCACCACATTATCTTTCAAATGATAGTGACTTAGGGTTGCAACTCAGTGTATATCTGTCACCTCACTTGTTTATAAAAAGTCACCCCCTTGAGGCTATAGTAAGTGGATCTGCCTGTTGCTTTTCTCTTCTACTGATCCCTAGCTTTGTGCTGCTATTCCTTCCACCTCCTTCAGCTTGTACTGTGCTTTATATTCACATCTAAAAAGGACTCTGAAAATATTCTACATCATGCCATAGTATGATCAGACAGTTGGCCCGGGGCTACACATGGCAATATAATGGCCAGAGGTGCCTTGTACCCTAGTCTCTCCCACCTCTGCCCTCCATTTTCCTCATTAGAACCCTAGCCTCAGCACTTCTCCCCATTTTCTGTGAAAACTTTTAGAAAGAATAATTCATTTTAAAGCACATGTCATTGTTGACAAATATGTTTTGAACTCCCCTGCTTTCAGAGAATTTGTGTTTTAATGGGATATAAGAAATATTTAGTCAAAGAAAGTACTCTCTAATGGTAGAATTTAATTTGAGTGAGCAGTTGAGGGATAATTTTTGAGCTAGGCTAGTCTTATTGGCATCCTTGAAATTACAGCTGTTAAGTGGTTCCCCACTTGACCCACATGGAAAGTCAGTCTTATCCATGTCTTCCTGTTGATCTCCCTCCTTATAAAAGAGAAAGTTGGGAAGAGTATTGCTTGCCTGTGGGTAAAATGACTGCATTCTGAGATACAGGTATTACTGTTTCTTTCTCATCGAATGTTTAAGTGGAACTAGTTGTAAAAGTCTAGACAGAATGTTTGCCCCAAATCCATGTCCTATACTCAGTCATAAACAAGTAAAGGTTCGTACTGCAGGCCTTTAACTTTTTTTTGTTTTTAATCCATCAACAGATATTGAGTAACACTTCAGCTATCTTCTCAAAGATGTTTTGACCTTTCTGACTCCATTTTCTTTGTCTATTAGTGTGTCATGGAACAGCATCTTGTGTAGGTAGCAGAACCCATGACAGCTTTTTGTCCTTTCTGTAGAGGGGAGTCTGTGTGGATGGTGAGTAGCCTTCCATGCTTAGAAAAGCTGTGATCTTTAAGGTGTAGTGGTCAAGGGCTTGCGCTCTGGAGGCAGACAGCCTGGTCTTCACCCAGGCTTCAGTGTGTACTGGCTGCATGATTTGGAGCAAGTTACTTAACCTCTAAACTTCTCTTTCCCCATCTGCCCAATGTGGATAATGTTAGTATCTGCCTGGGGTGGTGGCTGTGATTAAGATTAAATGGTGGATTTAAGGAATTTTGCACTGTGTCTGACACCTACTAAACACTAAATAAGGCTAGCAATGATTATTTCCTTTTGGCTCAATGGTCCAAATTTTCTCTGGGTATTCTTAAATGTTCTCTTCTAGAACACAGGAAATTATACAAAAGCTTCTATAGGACTCTGTCGAAACTTTTAAATTGGGCTGTTAACTTGAATTATTCCGAAAAGAGCGGGAAAGAAAGCAAACTTGAACCCTGGTTTCTTGCCTGCCTTCCAGGCCATGCCTTCATTCTGTTCTTAAATAGAGCTGCTCCAACAAACAGATTGGCAGAGTACTGCCTGTGCTATATTTTTATTTCATGGTGTAGAGAACACACAGGAGTCACTTCAGACTATCTTGCAACTTGCCTCAAATATGATTCATCTTGAAATGATTATTTGGACATGTGCATTCTAGAGGCTATTGGAAGACAGAAACATCACTAGCAAATATTTTCAGATTTTTCCTCAGTCTTGGACTCCCACAAAAGCCACAAAGAGATGGTAAATCTACAGTTTAATCAGTTGGGGTCCATTAAGGCTCTCCCAATTGTCTTGGGGCTTTAGTCAGGTAAGCTAGTATGCATGTTCACGGCCAATTCATACGCCCCTGCAATGGCACTGACCAATGGCCGTTCTTATTTTTAAAAGTCACCAGGTACTGCAATTTTTCAAACAACTTCAGCAAGGCATTCCAGAAATCCTTGATTTCATACTTCTCTGCACTATGATAAATAAATACAATTTTGATTTCTTCTTAGAGTAATTAATCTGGGATGTAAAACAGAATAATTTTCTATAGTTCTTTGAACATTAGATTGGAATGAAATGCCCTAAACATTTTGCTTAATTAAATCCTTAAAGAGATGGTACAAACTTCATGATTAATTGAAACATGCATATTTTGACTGATGCATATTTATATGGTATTATCATATGAAAATTTTTATCACGTTATACAGACTACTCACTTTGGGAATGTGATTTGATACTATAAATATTTTGCATTTATTGTTGCATTTTTCATTATGAAAAATACATAGGCTAATGGTTGTAAGGAAAAATCTGTTACGTGAGTCTTCTGTGAGGTAATCTCAAGTCTCTAATGGCATAGACCTTGAGTCTAAATATAAGGAAATCAGGTTTTCCCTAGTTTGAATAAATATTTTTAAGTAAAAAAATTTACAGCAGATCAAGTTAGAAAAGCTAAAGCACCGGGGCCTGTTCTCTTTTGCCAATGTAAAGCGTGCACATAATTCCAGGTTTCAGGTCAAAAGAAAATGTGGTTGTTGAAATGAACCAATCCCTTTGGCTTTAAGCACTTAAGAAAATCTTACTTTTCTAGGGGTGCAGTCATACTGCTTAAGATAGGGTACCACCTCATGTCTGGTGGCAGAATTTTGAGCTATGTTTTAGCTGACAGAATTAATTTAAATAACCACTGATCTTTCTTAGTTTTTAAAATATACTATTAATTAAAATGAGTTTTATAAGACTATAATACCTGAGATATCTAAAAATGTTTTCTTAAACTTTTAGAATAAACCACTTTTCAGAGGCTTCTTTGGAGCATTAGCTATGGATAACAGTTTGATGACAAAAAGGGGAAATCTGATGGAAGTTTTCCCAAGTGTTTGCCTTTATGAAACACAGTTTTATGAAAAACGGATGGGAATACTGAATTATTTAACAAGACAGATGCTAACCACCATTCTAAGAGTTTTCTAATTTCCAAATACAAAAATGCACAATTTCTTTTGTTTCGTCTTCCCATAGTGTTACTTTGTAGTTAGTACAAATGGTTTATGAAAATAATCTGCTTTAAAATTATGCTTTTTATTCACTTGTAAGGTCTCTTGTTTGTGACAAAGTATCCTTGCCTTCCCCTAAAAATAACAAGTGGGTCTGACTAGTGGTGATGGAGCGAAGCACCAGGGAGACCTAGAGGGGCCTTTGAGCCCCTGGCATCATTCCTCGGGGCAGGCCAAGCGCAGGCTGAGCCTGGCCCTGGCCCCGTTAGAGCCTTGCTCTCTGCTCTTTGTCCTCTCAGTTTTCGTCCATTGTAATGCAAGCCCTGGCACTAAAAGTCTGTGTTTTCTTTCTCAAACCAGCCTATTCAAGAAGAAACAACAAGGGGAACCTTAATGCATGGCTTAAAGTTCTTTGTTGGGAAGTAGGTTCTCCTCCTTGAACTCTGAGGCCAAATAATTTCCCCCATAAATTTTTTTCCTTACAGATTTCACCACAGTCAAGTTTATTGCCAGTGGATCATTTATGAGAGTTCCGCTGCATCATCTTCTTTTTCAGGAATTTAAGATTTTGAAGCAGCTAATTGATTGGGAAAAACAGAAACTATTAGTGCTAGTTAGTTTACTAATGACAGATGATTATTTTAAAAGTACCATTTCTAAGCTAATAAAAAAAAAAACCTCTTCTGTACTCTAAGGTAAATTACATAGTTTTGTTAATTCTTTATATCATGTAAAATGTCTATAGACAGATGCCATATTAGAGACCATATAAAATACAAATAAAGCTTTCTTTGAATAGAACAAATGATTAAATATAATAATTGCATGATATTTAAACTCATGTTGACTCCATTTTTAAAAACGTATGTTATCAAAAATGTTTAATTAACATCAAAGGTCATTTTGACATTGTCTTATGTATTATAATTAATAATAAATCACAATATGTAATTGTGAAATAAAAATGATGATCACAGTGATAATATTTATTCCGCTAAAGTAAATAAAATGCTGCACATAGTTCTGAGTGATGGTACTCAGGGGAAAAAAAGCCATATCACTGCTCTTCCAATTAGTTTGCTTCTAATTTTGCAGGCCGATGACCACACTGCCTCAAACCAAATCTTTCCCCTGGAAGTGGAATGAGTGCATGACAGACTCTATGAACCATGAATATGTCAACAGCTCATGGACCAGGCCTTGCCTAGCAATTAGTCTTTGGGGGCTTTTATTCAGAAATCAGACACTATCCCAGAGCTTGTTGGGGATTTTGTGATTACCATTCATGTCTGGAGTGTGAGTCTGGTTAGTAAAAAAACAAAAAAAAATAAAACCATAAAGGATAAAGAGTTGTGGCTCATAGTGGCAATCAGTTGGACACACAAACTTTGTCAATTGGGAGAATCAAGAAAACTCAAGATATAGCAAAAGCCTATAGGAGACCACAAGGAACTATTTCTTAGACTTCTACTTAAAAGTCCCCTTTTAGTCACCCACCAATGTTTCACAGACTTCAGTCATTTGAATATCACCATCACCTATTTGTCATAACTTCTTACTACCTTGTATTATAATTTACTATTACATTTTATTAACAGACTCACTTGAAAAGCCTTTATTGGTTTTAAGCATGTGATATCATGCACTTATACTACTTAAATTTGTTTTTCTTCAAAGAAAAATACAGTATTTTAAATATTGAAAATACTTGCATACCACCTAACATCATTCTGAGCATCCCATGACATGGTGACAGGTCCCACAGAAGACATGAGGACAACCCGTCTGACTAAGAATGTTCTAGGCAGGTCTCATGGCTGACACCTCCCATTGCTATGTCTCCATCAAGGGACCATGAACCATACACATCACATGGAGAAGAATTAAAATCAGGCCTACACCTGCCTGGGGACACCACGTGGGGAGGCTGCATCCTAGGAGACTCCTGAGTGAGCCAGGCCATGGCCTTTCTGTTGGACAGAATCTGGCCACTCACATCTTTCCTTTTTTGACTAACCACATCATATGGGAATCATTGTATTGCAAGAGTGGATGACACCCCACACCATGCAACAGGAATAGGGAACACGCCAAGATTGATCCTGGCTCTTGACCATCAAGGTTCATATTAGGATATCACACGTGTGGGTGTGGTACCCCACCCAATGTAGATCTCATAGGCTTTCAGCAGCACCTTTGAAGAAATGGGTCATTTTTTACAAGCTTCTGAGCAAGTACTAAGCCTGGATGAACCAGGCAGAATAAGCATTTTTACCAGGCCAAGAAGCCCCAGGAACTTTCATGACTCTGTAGTCATGCTCTGGTTTTTAAGTAAACGATGTCTTTTGGAAACTTAAAAGCCACCTAAAAAAAAAAAAAAAAGAAAAGAAAAAGAAAAAGAAAAGCACTGAGTCCTCCCACCAAGAGCTGGCTATTCTACTAGGTTGGAAAGTGGTGAGGTGAGGAGATTAAAATCAGACCTCGAGTAGCTCTTTCAGGTTCAGGGTGTGTCTAAGTTTGAAGGGATGTTTGCTTCTGATATGAACATTTTTCTTATACTTTTATTATAGAAGATGATGTGTCAAATGTACAAATAATGTGTGCCTGGTGCCAGAAAGTGGGAATCAAGCGCTATTCCCTGAGTATGGGAAGTGAGGTGAAAAGCTTCTGCAGCGAGAAGTGCTTTGCGGCCTGCCGACGAGCCTACTTCAAGAGAAATAAGGTAAGACCACAGTAGAGGGAGGCGGCCACACAGGCCTCACCAGACCACGTGCGCATGTGCCTCTTAGCCTCTAGCTGAAAACACTGCGCACCTTTTATTCTTTCTGTTTTTTTCTGTCCTCTTTCTCTGTCATACTTTACCTTTTGGAGTAAGGAATCCCCTTCTAATGTATAAAATAACCTGTTCTTCAGTTTCTCTTGTCTTGGTGTTTGAATTCTGAGAGGGTGAATGAATCGGATGAGGACATGGTGATCGCAGCTGGTATCCTAAGTGACAGTGGCTCTCCAGCAGCAGAATGCTTAGACTAGAATCCTGAAAGATAAGTGGTAGGGATTTCTTACAAAAGCTGAGAAACTATCCACAGGCGCATGGCCAGGAAGCTTTAGTCTACTCAGTTTAATACTTGTTCCCAAGGGGAATAGTGCTCTGGCTCTTTCCAAAATCTGATCCACAAATTCTAATCAAGAAACACGTCAAGTCTCTCTTGACACCTTATATTAAAGTTGATTGATATTGAGGAAAGGTGAAAGAATGGATTCAAGAACTGGCATCGCACACATAGCCAAGCGTTTGTGAGAAGCATGGTGGGTGAACACAGGAACATCCATAGTCATAGTTTTTTTTTTGGTTCTTTTTTGTTTGTTTGTTTGTTTGTTTTAAGACATCTGAGATTTGAAAATGTCCTTTTAGAATAGCATTATTTTCACCACTGATGGGAAATGGAATGCATGATGTTTTTACACTTCTGCACACATACACACACAGCATTTTGCCACCAATTACTGAAGTAAATTGCTAGTTCTTGATTATTTTCCATTGATCTGTAAAGCTTCCTCAATTCATAAAACTGTCCACACTTTGCTGAGCATTTCCATTTCCATAATACAAGATCAAAATCTGTCCTTTCTTGAAGCAAACAGTTATTATTTTTAAGGCTGATATTTGCAACCCTGGAATGCTAATCTGTGGCTCATTGCATTACAAGAAGCAGTGTTGCAGTAAATTATTTCCTGAAAATTTGGGTCGTATCATTCTGCCAAAAAAATAGAATGTTGAAAGAATTAGGATTCAGTAGGGTGGAATTTTAGTAGCAGTCTCTAAGAATTAGGTTCATAATCTTCACTGGAACAGGAAGGCAAGTAAGGGATCTGCAACTCTTCTGGGACAGTCACCAGTCAAGTTCACAGTCCCTTGGGAGGGCTCCGTGAGGCTTCAGAGGAGGGTGGTAAGAGCAATGCATAGTTCACTTTAAAATATGAGGATTAAAATGATCTCTAAGACCCTGGGGCTCCCCTTTTGACTGCTGAACACTGGGGTAACAATCACAGGAATGGACTCAGTGCTTTTGTCTTCAAAGCTCTACTTACCACAACAAAATACTTTGCATTCCATCCTAGAAGATGGTTAGAGAACAGGGGGTTTTGTCTCTGATTCTGAAGGGTTTTGGGTCTGAATCTTGGTAGACTGTCTGTAGTGAATAAAATCCAGCAAGATGAATTTGTCACAGTCCTTGTGATACATGTTATACTTTGCAAAGTGGTTTTACTTTAGTAAGCTTTTGAAGGAAGTCACCTGATTCAATTGGAAAACAGCCTAGAAAAATGTATATAAAATACCATATATAATAATACCATATAAATTTACATCATTATAAATCATATGTAATATTACATCATTATAAAGTCTGAGATCAAACAATTTAAATTTCCATAGCATACAGTTTTGAAAAATGGATAACTGGGAGACTAGATAACAATTAGCATTTGGGATACTTATAGTACATAAAATCAGCTGGAGGAGGAGGAGCATTCTCTTTCTTGCAAGAAGTTATTGGGGGAGGTCATTGAACATCCTGCAAAACCTGGGAGTCATGGTGGCTTGAAGTCTGACGGCTGATCCCAGCAGCTCATGAGTGTCCACACAATACCTGTCTTCTCTGCAGTCTTCATGCTTATTTATGTATTCCAAAGCTCTGCCACACTATAAACGTTCTCATTTTTCAAATAGAGGAATAAACTGGTCACATCACTTGCTGGATTCTTTTCCCCCCTAAATTTTAAGAGTGTTATCTCTGTAACAATATCCTATTGTATTACAATAAACATGTACAGCTGCTGCATTTCTGTTAACTGATAGGATTTTGTGGTCATTTCATTTAGGGCTTGGGTTTCCTAATGGATTGTATTAGATACCAGTCTCCATCCTGCCATTTCTAAGAACTGCTGTAAATCAGCCCCAGGGTGTTCCCCACTGAACACAATAGCAGATAGCTACTTCTCTTGTATCATTTAACAAAGTCTTTAGTCCTCACTATTAAAGTTGTGGACTTTCTTAATCCTAGAAAAAGGGCAAAATTTTTCCCATTCCTACATAAAAGATGATCTGGCTAAATGCTACACTTTTAAATACTGAGAAGTGGATGGAAAAGAACAAATAATGTGTATGCAGAACAGAATTTTGCCTTAGGTATGATGTAGATTTAAAAAAACCATGAAATTAACTATGCTTTAAATTATGCTTTATAATGACAGCCCACTTCTTGGTGGATATAGCATGCTGTGATCTAAAAATGGTCTCTAAGTTGAACCCAAATTGCATGCATAACTTCACAAAGAAAAATCCTAGTAAAAAAGGTAGCTAATTAGGAGCAGGATTCAGCTGACCTCTGTTTTGTATCTGAGCAACACCTGCATTTGTGAATGTAAATTGGACAGCTGTGTCCATGGTTCCCCTGCTCTCCTTTTCACAACTGTTTGGGTATAGAAGCGGGGACTGATTTTCTGTAAAAACAAGGACAAAAATAGCCCAACTCTCAAAATGAAGACCCACTGAAAATTGACTCTAAATTTCATTTGCTTCTTGAATCTTCTTTGTCTTTGGGTTCATATGATGGAGTAGATTAAGAATATCATATCTGTCTCTTACAAACCTTGGCACTAGGAAGTAAGGTTGGATGAACTGAAGTCAATTTAATCCTTTAGGGCATGCAAGTTATATTATTAAGCCAAATTTAAAATTTTATTTGAAGAGTTGTTTGGATTGCTACAAGTATGTAGGTTTTCTTCAAAATGCTTTTTCTGGGATAGGATGATGAATCACAGCTGTGTTCCTTTAACGAACCTCAATACTAGCTCACACATTTCAGGATGTCGGCTCCAAGAAGTGTATAGTATGAATTAATAATTATATATTTTAGGATCCTTGTCCCCAACAGGCTCAATTTCTCCCTCAAAAGTTTTTGAAACAGTGGGTTAGAAAAATACTTTTGTAGTCTATGGGCATTGGCCAAACAATGGGATGTCAGTCTCATTACTAGAGGCACTAGAGACTTGTCAGGGAAGTAATAACTCTTTTCCCAGCCCCTTTTTGAGGTCGCAAGTAGAGAAGGGCTTGAGAACATTTCTAGCCTAGTGATCTACCTAGGAGCAGGAAAGTTGTAGAGACTCATTAGTGGTTTTGCAGGAAATGCTGAAGTGTTTAATCCAACTAATGCCAGTTTTACTTTGCACAATGACAGACACTTAAAAAATATTCTTTACTAAGATAGTAATACCATATAACCATTATCCCTTTAAGAGTGAGAGTAACAAGACTACACAGACTAGTCATTTCCAAATATCCTGTGTTTGTTTTTTTCCTTCTGCATGGGAAATACCCTATGTCCACAAATCAAACAGGAAATCAGCACTCTTGACAGGTGGCTGTGCAGGAATGTAAAGGATGATGGTTTTCTTGCCTTGCTCAGGTCACAGATTTATAGCATTCTTTATGGATTAGTGGCATTGAACTTCAGTAATAAACACAAATTCCCAAGAACATCAAAATTTTGCTTCCCTGTTCTAGTTTTTATATAATTTGAGACAAGAATAGATAGAAACACTTCTTCAATATCATAATGTTGCTGTGCCTCCAAAAACTGTAGTGGGAAGAAGCCTATGCAGATAAGAGATAAGGATAAAGATGAACTAAAAATAAAAAGGTTATATAAACAAACATTTGCAGATGCTGTCATTAAGATCTCCTAACAATCATGATAATAATAACAAATATTCAATGAGGAGAATATTGTATGATAAGCATTTCTTTTACTTTCAAACTACATCCCTCGGTACATAGCTATCTCAGGAGAGATGTCTTTTGGGAGAACCCATTGCTAATTAGCACGTATCATCATATTATTTGCAGTTTCATTTTATTTAGACTATTGGTCTTTTTTATTAAACTTGAATATATCCTGGGAAAGATTCTCAGTTTCAGACTTAATTAGGGAATCTAGTAGTGCGGAAGAAATGTGTAACAATTGCCCTGTTAATCTAGTGATTAACCTGTCTACTTTTTTTCCTTTAAACACCTGCAAGTTTTAATTTGCAAAATGGCTATCATTCATGAGGGTTTGGGGAAAGACATTAAGAAATTACTTGTAATTAACATCCCCTGACTGCCTGAAGCTCAGGCCACAGACTTGCTTCTGCCAGTGGCTTGCAAATATTCTTGATTGACAAGTAAATGTGCCCACAGAACAGCAGAGTTCTTCCCATGGGTTCACCTTGTTTTTGTGGGCACCAAGGAGCCTTTTGGGTCTGTCCACCTGCAGGATGATTGTTTTGGTTCTGTAGTGTCCCTTGGAACTGTGCTGCAAGCCCACCTAAAGCCTGCCTGTAGGGTGGCCTCTGCCTCCCAGGCTTTAGCCTGCCAACCAGTGGCTGAGTTCCCTTTTGGGAACACAAAAACAGGGAGGCTTTGGGGAGAAAACAACAAACCCAGTGGTTTTCCTGTTTTCTGGTATTTGGAAGTATGGAATGGAACATTGAAGAGCTGCTGAAAATGAGAACCTATGAAAAAAGCAAGAGTAGAGGAAGGGGAAGTTGTTAGGCTGGGGTTAAAGCAGGAGAATTCTGGCCAGTGAAGTAAGATGTAGGTCAGGTTAAAGTGATGCTTAGGCTCTTTTAAAAAGGCCAGAAAGAGTTCCATGCTGAGGGGGACACTATGCTAGGAAGCCATCCGAAGCTTTGGGGGAGAGGCACGTGATCTTTCTGTTTACTAGAGCACATGAATACCACTTGAGAAATACCGGTCTAAGGGCCGCCTGGAACACAGGCACAGTGGGGCAAGGGAATTTGGACTGAACGCAAGGAATAGCAACCACATCTAGACTTAAATGGGCCACATTTTGGAAGGTTGTGGCAGCAAACACAGAAATAATTCTAATCAATTTTCCAGAATGGATGTCAACTTCTGAACAATATTAGACATTTTAGATTAAAAATGTAGAGATAATAAAAGTCCAGATAGTTTCAAGCCCCAGTCTTTGATCAACATTTTTTTTTTTTTTTCAAAGCAAAAGGAAGAGGGGGATTTTTAAAAGATCTGAATTGGATCCCCAGAGATCAATACACAGGGCTATTGACATATATGCTTGAATGTTAATTTTCAGACACAGTCAATCTCTGGCCGCCCTTCTGGTGATAGCTAATGCTATACACTTAAATCAAGTTTTTCTCATCTGAACTGCCAGTAATTATCCAATCCATCTCAAAGGCACGGTCCCTTTTAACATTAACCACAGTGTCAGATTGCATCAGCTACATTGTGTTCTGGTGACTGCGGCTGCAGAATGATGAATGTGCGTGCTTTGAGTTCATAGTCTGGCTGGCTGTTTGGGCAGTGGGCAGCTCAGTGAAACAAATGATCAGGAATGAATCTAGTTATTTGGGACATGCATTCTCCTCATCGATCCAGTCACTTGCATTGCCAACTTTCTCACCTTGCTGCTAACAGTGTTCAGCTTTATCTGAAGAATGAGCATTTAAATAATTATCTAATGGGTTGGTTTGATGCACTTCCCCCCGCATAAGCTACCTCAAGCACAGAGTTACTCTTTGTGCCTGACCTTAAAAGGAAGGTGTCATGAGATCTCATTATTGCATTAATAAAGACCAGAGGGAGAAGAAGAAGTTTATAAGAGGACTTAGTGCACTTTCCAGAGAAGCCATGAGGGAATGATTGTGCATTTTCCTAGGATTGTTGTTTATGCTCTGTTAATGCAAATGCGCTGTTAAAAATGTTAACCGTCTAAATAAGTGCATGCATAACACAGGCCAGCCAGGTGGCTTGCCTTGAGATATTTTAAGGTAGCAGTTTGAGTCCAGAATTTCTCTCATACACTTGCAGTGTCTGGTCACAGACCCTAAAACACTTGAGAGTGCCATATGCAGGAGATGCACACTGTAGGCACACCTGTGATTATTTTTACTTTTCCCCATCTCTGGATTGCTTTTGTTCACATAAGCAAAGTGTGAACTGGGCAAGCCACGTGTAATTCTTTGTTCCTTGGAGTCTTTGCTCTTTGTTGATCTTATCACAAATTAGGATGGAATAAAGAAGATCTTGCTGCAGATGGCCACTTAATTTCTGCCCCAACAGTTCAGACCGAGAGTGGGAAATACCCCATGTTACAGTCCACCCTTTGGTGGCCATGCATGCAGTGGAAACTAATGGCTACTGACAGGCTGCCCTCAGAGATAACAAACATCAGTCTGCTGCACTCTCTGTAAACACAGGCTGTGGGCCAGGGCACCACTGCAAGCACTAGAAGGCAGATCAATGGTTTAATGAATCTATAAAAGATGCTTGAACTCTGCTGCGATTTACTGAGCGCTCTAGTTAAATGAAACTCCTGCAGTCTTTAACAAAGATGGAGATAATCAATGGCTGGGAAGGGAAGCCCATGTCCAGGAATCACAACCTCCCAGGCTTCTCATGTTGTCTTGCTGCTAACAGAGGGTTAGTTGGACCCAGGCTTCCATGTCTTAGATGACATAATCATAGTGCTGATTCAGTGAGGACTGTTTTTAAAAGCTATGGAATATTCTCTAAGTAACATTTCTTTAAAGCAACAAGATTAAGCTGAAGAATGATGTTTATTCTAACATGTAGTATCTTTGTAAGGCATCTCCATGATGAAAAGTAAATAAGGGAATAAAACCCATTCATGATGAAGTCTTCAAAATGTCAAATTACATAGTGTTGGAGAGCCCTGATTAATCATTCCCTGATAAAATATTCCTCATTAGTTTGCATGGCTAAGAGTTAACCACTTCTATCATACATTCAGACATTAATTTATTTTCTGCTTAATTCCGGTTCTGATAGAGGAAAATATAGTTGGTAGATATGAATTTTTTACTTCCCAATGTGCTTCAGAAACATTATACTGATTTATGAGAGAGATTTGGAGACACATATGAGAATTTCTTCATAAATATGTTGAAATGTATTTAAAAGTATTTAAACCACTTTTGATTGTGGGAAAACTACTGCCTTGATTTTTGAAATGAGTCTTTTTTTTCCACAGTTAGAATTTGTGACATGAATCAGATTTTTATACATAATTTTTGTATCATGAACTTTCTTAGTGTTTCATGTTCTTGATTAGCTAATTAACATTAAAAGAGCTGGATCCTACCGCAGTAAATGTATTTGGGGGGGGGGGTTCAGTGGATAATGGGAATATTAAGGTCTGATAACTGTTCATCTGCTTCACAGGTTTTTTGCCAAACATTCCATAATAAAGTATTGACTTATCTTATAATCTGTTGTGATACAATGATTTCATATTTTTAAAATACGGTGAGCAGTTCTATGACGGAACAGCCAACACTTTAAGAATCTTTGAAGGCTCAGGCACTTTCTATGATCATCTGTAGGACTGTGTGTTTCACCAGTTGGAGCAATTTAAGTTATCAGTGTCACAGGGTTTAGGGATGCAGGGACCAGGGTAGTAGAGATAAAGCTGGGCAAATAGTTGAAGACAAGGGTAGTTTGTCCAACAGGTGATAGCTTCCCCTGTGATGCTGTTTTGTTTGTTTTATAGCCAAGATTTTAAAAAAATCCTTGTGATTTATTCATTCATTTATCCTTTAAACAATAAAATAACATGACATATTGAGCACCTATAATATGCTGTGCACTGTTTTAGGTTTGGTAGATTATTATTAAACAAGAGAAAAGTCCCTGCCTTGAAGGGACTTACATTCTCTTCTCTAAGGGAGGTAGATAATTTATAAGTTAAAAATATGTAACTAGACAACACAACTTCAGGATTACATACAACTGCAATGGTAACTGCGATGAAGAAAAAGGAGCGTGAGGGGCTGGATACTGACAGGGTGCTGTTTTACATCTGGTGGTCCCAGAGGTTGTGTTTGAGGAGCTGACATGAGAGTAGGGACAGAACAAAGTGATGGAGCTAGTCATCTGAAGAGCTTGTAGCAGAGAATTTCAGAGAGGAGGGGGTGCAAGTAAAAAGCAGAGGTCCTCAGGCAGGAATAGGCTTGACATTTTTGTCCAGAAGGTCAGACTGGAGTTGAACGATCAAGGTGGTTAGAGGCCAGGTGACTTAGACCAGAGAGGTAAGAGTTTGGATTTTATTCCGAATGTGTTGGCAGCTATTGGGAAGTATTGAGCAAAAGGTGTGACATGATCTGATTTTCATTGTTGACTGGCTCTCTGTTAAGGAAGTGTTGCACTTAAAATTTAAGATCCTGGCTAAAAGGGGGATCTGAAGAGTAATAAAGGCAACAGCATTCTCATCAAAGTTGAATGTGCCTGGCAATAGAAAACTAAAAATATTGTATTCACTGAATTATTCACTAGTGGTTATGAAACGTTTCCCAGTAGCAAAAGTGTGTTGAACCAATTTAGTTAGTTTTTCTTTTTCTTTGAAGTGTTGGAGGAAATGAACCAGGGGTGGACGTCGTGGGTTAATGCTCCGACACAGTGGTTTTACTTCTGTGGAGTAGCTCAGCTTGCCCCCAACCTAGTGCAGAGGTTAAGGCCTCAGAAGGCAAGCTCAACACAGAACCCAAGTCCTTAGCATGCATAGAGCTTCTCAAGCTCTCTCCCTACAAGTAGTGTGATGGAAGAAAGATGGTACTTTGAAGGGAACATCTTTGGGTAAAGGAATTATTCTGAAGTTTATTTTATTTTAAGAGTCTACCTAATTTGGTGATTACTTATAAGATGTATGAGGAATTTTTATGCAAGTAACAGAGGACCCAACTCAAACTGGTTTAAACGTTATTTAAGGCATCTTTTATTTGATGGAACTGAGAAGTGCTAAGTTAGGGTTTACTCCAGGCAGGTTGGTCCTGCAGTGCAGTAGTCTTAGCATGGTCTCAGGTCTTCCCATTTCTGTATTCTTCTGTATAGAGTGTTGGCTGCCTTCCACAGCAAGCTCCTCAGAGGTCTTGGGATGACTACTAGCAGCCATCAGGGCCATGTGCTTCCTTGTTCACATCTAATAGAAGACAGAGTGACTAGCATTCCAGGTCACAAGCTCATGCCTAACTGGAGCAAAGGATGTTCTGATTAGCCTAAGCCAATCAGAGTTTCCCTCTGATGTTGGAGTTGGACTCATTTTCCTCTGAAGTCTGTATGGGGAAGGGAAGTCCCCAGAATGAAAATCTGGAAACTATTAAAAGACAGGAGGGGTCAGAATGATAGCTGATGCCGGCGCCAGCAGATGTCCATGAGAGAGAAGGAGAGATGATCCTCTGAAGTTATCTCATGAGGCTGAATACTTTCCACAACGTACGTGTCATGCCTATGTACTCTGGTCACATGGAAGAAGGAAACTGGAGTCCAGGTGTGGGTCGAAAGATAAAAAGTGTGGTTAACATTCATCGTAGGGCACTTAGATGAACTTCTATCCAGGGACAGCTGCTCTGAAAACTTTATTAGAATGTTGGCTTTAGTACCAGGATCAAAGTGGTGACTTTTTCTGTATTTTTTGTACTCTTTATAACATGAGATTATTCAGAATTAAGACAAATGAGCTATTTGATATGCTCATTTATGAAGAGGAACAATGGTGCAGTTAGAACAGCAATCTCAGTATATACAGGGTGGGGCAAAAGTAGGTTTGCAGTTGTTCATACAATGCAGTAATTAATAAATAATACAAGAGTAAACTGTCTCGCATACTCACAGCTGTAGACCTACTCCCCCACCCCCGTAGTTTCATCAGTTTAAGTGGCCTGGTGTTGGCCACGGGCCATATTGAATGTGGGGAGGCAGATACCTGGGATGGGATGCGTGATGTGATGAGGCTGCTGTTACCCATCAAGAGTTAGGCTGCTCGCCCACACATTTAAGCTACTTCCTCTGTGGCTGAACTCCATGTGCTCAACAGAAGGGAAAGGGGAGTATTCCGGCCAATTGTGATTTAGTCTGAGGCTAAATGCATTAAGTTCAGATGGCCAGTGGAGTAGAAACCCTGAAGGCTGCAACTTTCACAGTTTAATTAATTCAACAAATGTTTGTTGAACAACTACTATGTGCCAGGACCCGTGCTAGCCATATTGGAGCCACAGTGGACAACAAAAAACTGGTTCCTGCTCTCATGGAGCTTACAGTCCAGTGGGAGACAAGCATTTATTTAAATAAAAACATGGATGTGAAATTGCCACTGTGATGAGGGCTGTGGTGGCATGGGCACAGTGCTAAGAGAGCCACTGGCAGGGAGATTTGACCTGCTAGGAGATCTGGAAGCTTCTCTGAAGAGATGTTAAGTAGGTGAGGAGAGGAAGGAAGAGCTACTGGGCTGAGGACACGGCAGCAGGATATCTAATTCTGGCCCCAAGGTGCCACTTCTTTGCTAATTTACATTCTCTGTGAAGGAATGAAATATTACCTACAAACAAGGAAACAAACAAATATTCCCTGGAACAATAATCCCATTTATCCATTTGTTTGAGCATTCATTCATTCATTCTATTAACCCTTGGGGATTCATTGGCTTATGCCTTCCTCGACTTTTCATTCAGCTATAGTTAGTATATTATTACTAATTCATTTCAGGGAGTATAGTGACAACTTGTAACTCCTGAAGGTAAAAGCATTTTATAAATAACTAAATAAAAATAATGATAACTCTAAGAGCCTAAATGCTTTTAATTATCAAATATATCAGAAAAGCAGCAACAACAACAGAGAAAAGAGTGGACGAAAATGCACTGGTTTGATAGAGGAGGGTAATGTAATTACTGTCTGACCAATATGGGTGCATGATTGAAAATAAATGGGGTAAGTTACTTTTTGATGGAAAAAGTCACAGAAAGGGCAGATCCCACTCTACCTCCCACCAGGTGTGGGGAGAGATGCAGTTCTGTTATAAAGAGAAAGAACCGGAGAGCAATGTTAACATTGATGCAGAAGCACACAGGAAGTTTGGGTGATGAAACCTTCCAGGATAGAGGCATGCTTATTGACACTCAGGTCCCCAGACTAGACAACTGATAAAATGGAAACAGAACAGCATGTCTGCTGGCACAAGAACAGAGGGTGATTCTCATGGCACAGTGGTGTGGCAGGAAAGAAGGAGTCCTCCTCTCTTTCTTGGTATTCTTTGTTTCAGCTTGGTATCTCATTTAGTGCCTAGGATCGTGATGACAGCTCTGTAGAAACATAGTGATAAATAAATAGGCAGGTAAGTAGTTCAGATATTACCATCCTGAGCCTTAACTGGGTGATGTGGAGATGGATATTTCAAATGAAAGGTCTCTGCATCGCTCTTCATGCGGCCAAAGAGAGGAGCTGACCCTTACCAAGGCTAACCGTACCTGCACCTGCCACAGATGACTGACTGGGCATCGCGGTGCAGTTCAGCTGGAGTCTGCAGCCCCCTCTCCAGTTCCAGTAACTTCTGAAAACCTCATCTAGTGGTGGTGGTTTCCAAAAGAGGCTGATTTTAAAACTGTGATGAAAATGGCTAACAGCAGGCTGAAGGTTAAAGTAAAAAACTTAAAAACCATAAAATCTGCCTGGAGGCTATTTAAGCAAACTGTTTTAGAGGCACAGATGGTTCATATACCTCTGAGCCAAAAACAAAAAAGTAAAAAGGGGACAGTGAAGCTGGCGTGATTAAGCAGACAAATACGAAAGTTTTATTAGTACTAAAAAGGCATCCTTTAGAAAAGTGAAAAATCTGTTTCAGGAAACTTGGAAGACATGTTAAAAAACCAATGGGAAATGGAGAGGGCAGACAGATTACATTTCAAAAAGCATCCAAAGGTAGAGGAAAATTACAACATGCTTATGTACATTGGACACCAGAAGGTATTCCCTAAGCAGATCTGAAAGCAATGTCTGCCCTCACCAAATAATTATAAAAAATTTAAATATCTAATAATAGCAAATTATTAAATTGTGGCACTTTTTACCATGAAATACTATTATTCATTTAAAAATAATCTCATGTAAAAATATTTAATGATGTATAAACATATACATGTATGTGTAAAATTAACTGAATATCTACTCCTATCTTAATGTAATCCATTCCAAAGGTTTAGGCACTCATAGTAGGAAAGAATAACTCAGCAGGGTAAAAATGCTTAGTCAGAAATAACATGACAGTACATATTTGTAGCTAAATATTTGAACATATTCATAATCACTTCTGTTGAATAAATATATAGGATAAATATATAGAAATAACTATGTAGAGTAAGTATGTAGACTAAATAAATATATAGAAATGGCATTACTGGATCAGTGGATAGACAATATTTTAAAGTGTTTTGTTGTGAATGTCATTGTCAGCCAAAAAGTCTACAATGTAAGTCTATCAAAAAGTCTATCAATGTAAAGTCTATCAAAGTCTAAAAAAAGTCTATCAATGTAAATTGATATTTACATTTCCACAAAAACACTGTGGGGACAATAAATAAAAAGAGAGAAAGCAGTGTAAGAGAAAGGTGCAGTTTGTGGAGAGTTGAGTGTGGCTCCCTGTCCTGTATCTTTGATGTGGGGCAGTTTTTATAGGGATTTGATGCCACTTAAATGATGATTCAAGTCTCTGGGCAAAATCAGCTGGAGCAAATTTGAGGAGCTTAAGTGCTGTAAGTCAGAAGGTCCAAAGCATAGGAAGGAAATAAAGTATGGTGTTGCGGGTAGTATTATTAAAAATTGCAGGCACACCTGAGAATGGGGAAATTTCTGGCATAGGAGGGCCTCCAGCCTCTTGCGAGGGTGCCCCTGAGGGCTTATGGATGCAATCCTCCAAGTGTGTTCCTGTGCCCATGCCAGGGCACACACACATACGTGTACACAGAAGGTCTCTGGATTTGAGACTGGTGAGCTGCCATTATAATTGTGAGAAAAGTCTGACTCTGGCAAATAACAGAACAGTACACAGTTTGCAGGGTTGCCATCTGAGAAGCCTTCTCCAAGGAAAGAAAAACAGTACTTGTGTCTTGAGTTATCATTCAATGTAAACCTAAATAAAAATGACCAAATATAGCTGTGCAAAAAGTAAGGTAAGCTGTTTGGCTTTTCAAAATCCAAATTATTCACTTAAAGTTTGGCCTACTCTCTTCAAAAAGATCCTTGAGGAAAATAAATAACCCAAGGCAAGGAATAAAGTATTGCCTGGGATTAAGAACCTGGATAAGGAGTGGATGATATTCCACAGAATACAGATGAATTAACAGCATACCATCCCAGGGATTTATTTCCATTAGGAATAGTGACATTTAATATACTGATTGCTTATTTGGAAGTAGATGACAGGAAGGAAGGGAAGTTTGCCACTTTCTCTCAGTTGCTTTCATTTCGAAAGCCACAGAGGATTACCTCTTCCTCCCATCCCCCCAAAACAAACCCTGCTCTACAAATACATAAATATGATGAGGTAACCTGACATTAGATGCAGTTCCATTCGAGGAGCTGTCAGCCAGCTCCCAGAAACAACAAGTTCAGTCCTCCTGCTTCCTGATGCAGGCTGCCTTCCAGCCTCCACAGCGAGGGGAACTTGGTCCAGTGTGCAGGAGGCTCAGCTGTGCCCCTGACTACAGGAAATACAACAACAACAACAAACGTTTTAAATGTTTGCATTAGAGACAGTTTTTTCAAGTGGACAAAAGCACATCAAACAACAGGCTAACCATCGGGCTTTGTCCCATCTTCACAGGGAATGCATAGTTTGTCCCTCTTTAACCTGATTTGTACTAAAGGCTACAGCTGAACTTCAGAAGAATTGACATAGAAGATTAACTATATTTTCATTAGACTCCAGGCTATACAAATATGGGATATCAGAGCCTGAAAAGGTATACTGTTGAGAATGAAAGAACCAAGAATAAAACTAAAGAGCTGATAAATGTAAATGTAAGGAGAGTGTACCGTACCTCTTAACACTCAGGGGTAAGTAACCTTTGCAATTGGCCACCATGGAGAAAGACTGGGTCCAACTTCATGGCAGATGGTTTAATACGTAGTGCATATATTAACCCACCGAGGCAGCCCTGGAAATGCAAGCAGGTTGTTAATGATCATAGATAGCTGTGTGAGCGGCTCCCATTCTTGCAGTAAGGTGTTCAGATGGCATGCTTCAGGGTTCCAGTCGGTGAGCTTCTGGGTTGGGAAAACGTTTCCTCTTTGTGTTGCACTGTGCAGCTGATGAGGCGTGCTCCAGGGAAGGGGTGTGTTAGACCATTTTAGGTGAATGGAACACAGAGAAGGTGGACTAGCACCCCAGGGGCATGATTTAGTTGGCCGACTGCTCGCTTCTGGTTAAAGTGCTACCGTAGAGAGTATATCAAGTATGAGGAATTTGTGAATCAGATGTGAAGGCAGCAGACACAACTGCTGTATGTCTAATGGAACTTCAAACCTGATACTCTACTGATGAAAAAAAGAAACAGCCCCTATCTTAGGGCCTGTTGGCACCAGAGAGAGCCTTGTACCAATGATATCTTTTTTACTTTTCTTTACCCTGACTTGTTGAATAAGTAGAAAAAACCATTGGCTTCCCAAACTCCAGAGAATTAAACTTGACTTAAAGAGTGAATTAAAAACAGATAAAACCCAGAGAATTAATTATGAGGAGGCATACTCCCAAGCCCTCTACCAGGGGTGGAGCTCATAGAAATTATTTGTATTTATTGAGGCTTAATCAAGACAACTAGAATTAAATAGAAATTGAGGAAGAGTTCAGTGAAATGTTTACATGCCTTCCAGTGTTTTATTTCAGGCATCGTTTCATATTAAACGTGATGAGAGAAGATAATTAAAGTACACAAAAGTGAACAGAGGTAGAGCTTAAGTTAACATTGCCATTCCTCCGCACATGGAACTCCCCTCCTCAGTCCAGACCTTTTGCTCACTTCCTTTACATGTCTAAAGCAACCATTTAGCACTTAATAAATATCGGTTAAATTTAATTCCTCATGACCATGGATTCGGCTCTGGCCAAGGAGATCTGTGACACCCCCAGGGCCTACATATTTGGTTCTGTGTTTGTTCAGGGTTGGTAATGGTTATGTGGGCCTCAGTTTCTTTCTCCCTATGTACATAGGGACATGAGGTGACATATTGAATAAAACCTGTATCAAAGTGATTGTTACAGTTTTCCGCATCACCTGTACTCTGCAGGGACATCCAGGGGCCCAGCAAGTGGTAGCCACTGCCATGTTGTGCTAAGCCAGCTCTGCATGGAAAGAGACATGGAGAGATGGGCCTCACTCACTCTTGGACAGCCCAGTACCTATGGGGCCCCTCCTGTCCACACCTGGAAGGCCAAGTTTGCTCCTAGTGGGGACAGGAAAGAGACTGGTTTCTTCCATCTTGATTTTGGGTTCTATGGCTGAAATCACTCTGTTAGTCACAGCCCCTTGTGAGGGGCTGCTGCTAGCAGGGCTAGGGACAGGTGGCTTAGGCTAAGATACCGGAATAGGTTGGGGAAGTGAAAGGCTGGGGAAAAGCACAGGAATGCATATTTGGGTTCATATCAGTATCTGTGAAACCAGTGAATGGACCAGAAACTCAGTTAAATTCTCAGAGTCTGGGATCTATGTATCTCAGGGCTGGATGCTGCAGAACCTAGAAATCTGAGATGCGGTTTATGCTCAGAGGAATGTGTGCCTGCGTGTGTGAGTTTTCCTGTGCTTGTATGGAAATTGACCCCATGCTGCACATTTATTCACTTATTCATGCAGGGTCCACAGCATGCTGGGCATTGTTCTGTGGCAGGGGATACAAGGATAAATAGGGAGAGGTCTTTGCCTCCAAGGCTCTCACAGTTGAATAAAGGAGACCAAGTAAACAAAGGGTGCAGTATGAGATGTGCTGGAACAGATGTGGGTAAAAACTGGGGACCACAGAGTGACTTCCCCATCGCAGGGGCCAGGCTTTCTGTGTGAGAGAGCACACACTAGGCTGGGGACTGAAGTATAAATTCAGGAAATGGGACCGGTAGGAGCACTGCTAAGGACAGGGAGACAGAGAGAAGGGTCTGAGTCGGCAGTAAGAGCTCCACATGCCACATGTGATAAAACAAGTGTCTAACATTTACTGCAATTCCCACATTTAAAAATATTACAAACTTGGTAGAAATACTTAAAACCATATTATGTGGCTTAAAAACTGATTTTTGACATCATTTTGTCTTTGGCTTGTGTCATGAAGAAACCTACAAGAGATAAAAGAGGCAGAGAAGTAGAGAATACGCAGGCAGGACTCATGGCAGACACGCACACTTCCTTCAGACTGGAAGCACTATTGGAAAGCTTCTCAGTATCTTCCTTTTACGGAGGAGAAAATCGGGCCCAGAAGAGAGAAGTGCCCTGCAGAGGTTGCACGGTCAGTGGGGAGCAGGAGATGGCACAGATGCTGCGACAGGGAGGTGGCCTCTGATGTCAGCGCAGGGAGACCTGTAACGGCAGTTGCCTGAAGGGCAAGAGAAAATGCATGTCTTTCTGACTAGATCTATATTTAGTAAGTGTGTATGTGAACCCTACGAAAGGACTTAGGGTGCCATTTTTTAAACTTTTACTGACCATGAGCCTACAGTAAGGAGTATATTTTGCTTTGTAATGTAGTATACACAAACATGCACACACTCATACCCTTTCCATAGTCTCTATGTTGCTTGGATGCTGGCATTTTCTTCATTTCTTCTTTTTTAAATCCTCAACTGGGGATATTTGCATTGATTTTAGAGAGAAGGGAAGAGGGAGGGGAGGGTGAGGGAAGAGTGAGAGAGAGAAACATCGATGTGAGAGAGAACAGGGCCCAGTTGCCGTCTGTACGTGCTGTGACCAGGGATCAAACCTGCAGACCTGCGGTGTCCGGAACGAAGCTCCAACCAACTGAGCCACCTGGCCAGGGCTGGGTTTTCTTGATTTTACCAGAAAGTGTCAACAGAAGATTTTCACCCAGTTATGTCACAACTGCAACCTGGCTAACGACAATTGTAAAAATGCATCATGATTTCAGAAGCATTAAAGGATGAAAAATGTTTACAATAGGCAAAACAGAGCATATCTATTTAAAACCAAAAGTTTCACGAAAGAATACTTCTGTTTCTGTGTGATATCCTCTGTTATTTTCTGCTTTGTTCTATTTTGTTAAAAAATTTCTGGTTGGGACTCATGACTGGATTGAGAACTCAGCTTGAAAATATTAGATGGATAGATCAATTTGTATTAAATGTAATTACTATGGCAGGACAGCAGGCCTTTGAGGCCTCACCATTCTATTCTTCTTGACTTTAATGCTGCAAGTTAATCTGAGGTATTTCTATTAGTTATTCTAACCTTTCATTGTGGGCTCTCTTAATGGAGTCATATTTATCCCTTAAAATGGCCTTTTTGTAACTTTTTTTTAAGTATGCATTTGTCTTGATGGAAAACTGGGGGTGGTGGTGTATTGATCAGACAGTAAAAAGAGGTGCTCAAATTTTAAAATGTGCATGCCCAGCTCTTGTACCAGGTGAAAATGAAGTAAAGGAAGGCAGAGATGACATGGTGGGGGAGGGGCAAGGGTCAGCCGGCCAGGGGGGTGGAGGAAGGCCAGACAGGGAGGTGGCGCCCCACAAGTGAAGGGAAGGAGGAGGAGGAGCCTCCCACACAACTTCCCACTGTGGTTCTGAGCCCTGGGCCAAAGGTAACCAGGAGTGAAATGGAGGGATAGACTCTCGCCATGTTTGGCCTGGTCTTCTTCATGCCACAGTCAAAGAGATGTGTCCAGGGCTCAGAGCTCTGCTGTAATCACGGCCTGCGGTTCCCTCTCCATCAGGACTGGCCTACATCAGGGGAGCTGCTGGGAGGACGGCTTGGCTACTTAGGAGAAAGAGTGGTTGAATCTATTTTGAAGGATAAAGAAATAATAATTAAGGCTTCTCCATTTAAACAATTTGATACAGCCAGATTACAGGCAGTGTGGGGGTGGAGTGCGCCATAAACCGTCATAGAAATCAGTCTGGGGCAGAGGTGCTTAACCGTTTGTTTGGATCATGGCCTTTTGGAATAACCCCCAAAAAACTTTCAGCTAGACCCCTTCTCCAGGAAATCGTCATACACACGGAACTTTACAGGTAATTTCATGGGTTCACGGGCTTTCTGAACTGAAATTTATTCATAGGCCTCTTGAATCCAGGTTTAGAGTCCCAACTAAGGGTTACTGGATGTGGGAGAATTCAGCTTCCCAGTGGGAGGGCATGAGGGGGTGGGGACTGGATGAAAGGGGGTGAAGGCAGCAGTCAAGGAACATGTATGCATGGCCCATGGACACAGACAACGATGAGGGGATTGCTTGAGGGAGTGGGGGGCTGGGTGGAGGTGGGCAGAGGGAGAAAAAGTGGGGACAACTGTAATAGCATAAATAATAAAATATAATTAAAAAGAATTTAATGGGAAAAAGTTAAAAAATAAAAAGAATTCAGCTCCCCACCTGCTCTTCTAAAAACTAGAGTTCTCTTAAATTAGAGATAAAGGAGGCAGGTTTTGACCTATGCAGCCTGGAATGGAGGTTCGGAACAGGTGGGGGTGAGTTGTGACTCCGTCAGCATGAAGGACAGTAGAAGCAGACAGAGAGGGGTTCACTAGTACCGCCTGGTGTCCCCAGGCAGAGGTCTAGAATGAGCATCCAGTACTATACTTTGCAGCATCAGGAGAGAGGGCAGTTCTGCCTCAGTGCCTGAGCTGACCCTCCTCCCACCATTGAGGGCCTTTGAAGCAAGTGGCACAGTTTTCAGCAGTTTGCCCCATACTCAGAACAGACAGATAGTCTCAAGATGGATGTCATTAAAGTCATGAAACTGGTGATGTTATGGACACGATCCTTCCATTTGCGTTAGAGGCACACAGATGTGGGAGCTCCCGGGCTTCTCGTAGAAAGATGTGGGCTTAAATAACGTTTGCTGCCTGAATGTCCTGTCAGACGCGTTGGAATACTTAACAGAACTCCCTGCCACCTCTTCAAGGAATTTAAACAGTCAGCCCATTTAATGTTCATCTCTAGTGTGAAATCTTTTAGATGAAGCTAATTTAGCTTAATTTACTAAGATATCGCTTCATGTCTAGGGGAGAAAGCAGGGCTGGAGTCCACTGGAGCTGCCCTTTTGCAGAAGTCTGGGATGCACAGGACACAGGATGGGTCACAGTGGGTCACTGTGGCATTTCTGAAGGGAATGCAATGGCACCCTGCTGTTGTCCCTCATTCCTGCTCTGGAAAAAAGTGTCATTCATGCCACCATTCCGATAGAATGGGAATGATCCCGGAAAGCAAGCTTCTCTTGAGTTTCGAAAGTGGTTCAAGCATTGAGCATTTTCCCTTCAGGGTGAGAGTGGGGCTGGGAGGAACTATTGTCCCGAGAGTCCGCCTGGAAGTGCAGATGGAAGGGCTTCATTAAGTGCAGTGGCATCTTTGTGCTGCAGTTAGTGGTTTTACTCTTCTAAAAAATTCCCTTCTGAGGGAAATCTGTGATTACATTTTTTTTTCTCTGCACAGGTGCTGGAATGCATTGCACATATACAAACATATCCCCACTTCATGAGAAAATTTGGAAGTCGTTTTCCTTCCATCTGTCTGAAGTAAACTGTGCTCTAAAACCGGCCACCCACCCACCCATTCTCCCACGCACCTTCTCAGTGACAGGGAGGAGATGGCATCGTAAGAGAATAAAAAAAAAAAAAAAAAGATAAGCCCCGCAAGGCATTAAAAAGGATGGCTTATTAGTATCATTTGGACAGCTATGAATAACACATGATAGCTTCTGGGGCTGCATATTATTCACAGAAGAGTAGGCTTAATTTTCCCTCTCTCCTCTTTGCCATTCCAATGTGCCTTTGTTACAGATACCTTTTTTTTCCATCTAATTCCCAAACCCTGGCCGAACCTGAGTGTCTGTTGATCACAGATCATTTTCCTATGTCCATGATGAGTTCTCACCCACGTAGGTAGGTTAGCAATGATCTTTTCGAACAGGGAGGCAGCCCCTGTTTGCAGAGGACTCCGCAGCTGTAGGCGCTCTGCAGTCAGACAATCAGAGGCCCAGCAGGGCACCTTCCGAAAGAACGCAGCTGCACAGCCCTCCTCACACGCTCTCCAAGGCAGTGCGCCCTACGTGTGGATTCCAAGCTACATTTAACACAATTGCCCATCAGCACTTAGGAAGCAGTTACCACAGAAACCCAGCAGAGACCAATTAGTCACATGATTAAATTAATTAAAATAACCCAGGGCATCTGCCATCTTGCCTTTTCTGCTGCAGATAGCACATGACCCAGACAGAACCATAATTGGTTAGCAATACTGTTGTGTCTCCTCATCTTGGAATTGTCTTCTTACCACAAAAGGGGGTTCTCCTGATTTGCTTCTTTCCCTAAGAACTCTCTTGGGTTGTTTTGGAAGGTATTCCTCCCCTATAAGCCAGGCAGTATCAAATTTACAAAACATCAGAATTAATAAACAATAGGATTTGTTATGTTGGGGATAAGAGGATTTGGAAACATTTCCAACTGCACAGTTGAAAACTTTAGGAGATTTGTTTTTTGTTTTTTTTTTTAATGAGGGCTTTAACAATACATGCCAGAGGGTGCTCTGTAATACTCATTTATACCTGACCTGAGAATTCCATGGAAAGTCAGAGAAACCAGACCGTAGCTCTGCTTGTTAAAATAATAGAGGTGTTATAACAGGGCACAGGCTGCTTGTGTTCTAAGATGGTCCTGAGTCAAGGGTGGTATCTAATGATCCCATTCAGTGGCTTGTCATTTGTAAAAGGCAGAAATGCACACTCTGAAGCTCATGCAGTAAATCAGTGCTTTGTTCTTGATATTCTGAGTGACCTAGTAATGGCCTCTCTAAAATCTCCATGTAGTCAAAGGTTTTCTGTTACACTACTGCCATGTTTCTTCTACACACACACACACGCACACATGCACACATGTGCGCACATCGGTTTACCTGGGGGCTCACAGTAGTGTGACCTTCCTCATCTCAGGCTCTTTCTGGAGATCCTTCTGATCCATTGAACCTGAGAGCAAATGACTGCACACAATTGGGTAATGCTGGAGGAGGTAATGGTGTGGTTTCCCACTGCTCTTTCTCTGTAAGTTGGCTTGACAAGATGGCTGAATTACACAGATCAACCGCATTAATTTGTGCTTAACAAAGCAATTGGCCCAATCTTGTCTACAACCCTTGACTGTGAGCAGGAGAATCATGGTTACAGATGAAGAAGAGGTCACATGTGAATAATCAGCAGGGATAGATCTTTCAGCAGCTGTAAGCATTGGTCAAGTTTGAACCCTACTTCTTCCTGGGTGGATCAGAGTCTAGTCAGACCGCAGAACAGATGTATGCACCTGGCAATTCTGAAAATTGGGTAGCTGTTAAAAAGAGTCACATGGTAATTCGAAAAACTGTGGCCTAACTAGTTTCAAAGGAAATTAACTGATAGGATGTCAACAATAGTGATAATAAAAAGAATACACATTTATATCACATTTTATAACATATAAAGCATTTACATATTTCCAGAGTTCAACTTATTCTCTCCTCTCTGATCCTTATTAATTCTTTTATTTAATGTATATTTATTTTGTGTGCACTTGGTAAATTCATGTCATAATCCATTGAAGTGACTATTTGTGAATAAAATAAACATGGTATGAATGGAAAGCAGAGCTAAAACTATGATATAGAAAATATATTTTACTAGAGTTTCTCCCTTTGAAATCAACAGAAAAATGAAAACAAACTTTATTTGCATAAGTAATTAATGAATAACTCTGCTACCAGTGAGTTGAAAAGTAAAATGTATTTTAAACTTTTCATTATTAAATATTAACAAATGTTTATTAAATAAATATTAGTACTTCTGTGCACTAGACTTGCTTTCACAAGCAGATACCTGTTTCTGCTATCACCATACAAAATTTTTCTCAACCTAGTAAAAATTACAGAAGATACAGCCATTTAAAAACTATTAATGGCTACTCTTTTGGGAATGGCAAAATGAACCACAAATTAAAGGGTATCATATCCTTTAGCTGTATATCAGGCTTTGTCAAAATACGTTAAGCATTTGGCAAGTCATGAAGCATTTCAGTAGATGGACACTACATGCCAAGTAGTGGATTTGAAACAGAGATTTGGCTTTATTTGCTCACATTTGGTGGGGACCACACTTGGGTATCCATGAATTGAGTTTTCACAGCAGCACAAGGGGTCGCCTATCATCATTCTGAATTCTGGCTGCTGAGAGGGACTTTGAGAGGCTGAGATTGGTTGTGGAGATTGGTGTTAGCTGTGCATGTTCCATTGCAATTTGTAGGTTATCCTTTGTCTTGTGTCATGCATACTTCTCCCATTCTACTCAGGATCAGCGAAAGATGACTCTGCGTGATTTATTAATCATTTCTCCCTTCATTAGGCCTCTACCCTGCCCTGTTGTATCGACATTCATTGCACACTGTTAGAATGCAACATTTGAACGTTTTAGAGTTAGGATCAATCCTGATATGCTTCTGAAACTGATATGTTATGAAAAAATTACAAAGTTAAATTTCTATGAAAATGGTGATTATAAGAAGTAGTTGCTTGTATTGATTTCTAGCCTCTTCATTTGATATTCCTGGAAAATCTTGGTTATGAGTACTTACTGACATACTTAAATTGTCAAGGAAATCAACTTCAGATGAGAGAAAATGAAATAGTTTGGAAATGAGGTTTTGTCTCTATTATTTTCATAATGATCTAGGTTCTTTAATAGCAAAGGGGCAATACAATTTGTGCAACCACATGGTAGCTCTGCTGTAACTCCTTTATGAAAGTAAATTCATAAGGAAAAATTGAGTAAATAAAACTGCAGAATACCATGGCTAGCATGTTGGCTCTAACATGTGAATTCACACTCAGAAGATAAGAAAAAACTAAAAGTCATCTTAGCGATATTAAAAATCAAGCCCTTGTTAATTTATTCAACAAATACTCATTTAGGTCAGCAGCCACCATTACTCTGTAACTTCTTACAACTACTTCTCTTTTCACAATGTACTATAATCCTAGATATCATATATTTTTATAAATGCTTATCTATTGTCCGTACTTCCCATTATAATACAACCCCATGAAGATAGCAGTTTTTGTGTATCTTATTTACTGGTGTATGCCCAGTGTTCAAAACCATGTCAGCTGTGTGAAAGAATCTTGATAAATATTCATTGAATGAATGAATAAAAAGGTTTGAACTAAATAAATTAGGCCTGACTTTTGGAAATAAGGAGCATTGACAGGAATGTTAATTTGTTTATAGAATGAGATTGATTAAACATTAAAAGGAGCTAGTTTGGGTGCATCAAGTGTTGGGTGCAGTTTTTGAAACTGGGAATCCAACCGTACAGAGGATGTGGAGGCTGCAAACTTAAAGCGTACACCAGTTGATTGTCCTGATTTTTTCTTTTTTCAATATACAAATCCTTTAGCACAAAGAATCTAAATGGATTAGTGATAAAAACTCATGGAATTTATTTTAAGCAAGAAAATAATAGAAAAGGCATAAAATAAGAAAAAAATGGAGATATTGGAAAAAGACTGAAAATTACAATGTGTGCATAATCCTGTCTGGGGTAAATGGACCCAGAGTCAGGGGGTAGTTAATCTCCTGATTACTCATCCACAGAGCTTTGTCCCTAAGTCATTGGGTTGTATAAAACCTTTGCAGATTAACTAACCATCTTCCTGGGTTTGTAGTAGTAGGAATAATTATCTTATTTTCAGCCACTCAGCGGCATCACCATATGAAACTTTTTATATTGTATTGTGTAAGAGAATATGGATTGGGTTGACACATAGATCTGATCATTTTCCCTAAATACCATCTACATGCAGTTTGTACCTTGAAGCAAACACACTCTTGAAATCTAAAGTAAAAATCTCAGTCATCAGTCACTCACTGGCCTGCAATATACATGTCAATTTCTTCTTTGAAAAGGCATGGCATTCAATGCATTGCATAGAACTGACTTATAACTTTTTGGGGGAGCATGTTTTGGGGGGTTCTGATGCCCCAGTGTATTTAAATGGAACCCAGAAAGGTAGAAAATAATTAATCCAATATGATCTTTTCAACAGGTGCCTGTCTGGTGGTTTCTACTTTCTTAGCTTCCTTCATCTTACCAATCACCTTGTAAAAAAAAAAAAAAAAAGATAATTTTGGGAGGGAACCCAACCCAAGCCTTCCCCATCCCAAGTAATGTTCAGATAAGTTTATGTAGCTCACTCTTTCCTGGGTCCCTGGGTAGATCTTCATGGCAAGGACAGGATTAGCCCAGCAAGGATTTGAGAGCTTTCCTGGAGACCTGTCAGTGGGACAGTGAAATGCCAGGAGGGAGGTCAGCCAAGCGCAGGAACTCCACCTGTTTCCCCTCCTGGGTCCCACCTCTGCTCACCCACAAGTGGTTCCTTCCTCTCTGGTTCTTCTCCTTTTAGGTCTTGGCTCCCAAGATCCACCCTCTTTTTCCTGTAATCCTGGCCCCAAGAGCCTTCTTGACCCGCAAGAGTTAGCACATTAGCACCCTCTTCCTTCACCTGTGGATACTCACAGTTCCTCCTGTTTTTAAAGTTCTTGTTACATCAGACACTGGGCTAAGCACTTTTGTTTACGACCACCTGATGTTAAAAGGTAATTTGTGCCTATCTAACACAAGAGGTAACTGAGACGGAGAAGCTCAATAACTTACCCAGTCAGGGGGCCCCTAAGTGACCAGGCTGGGAGTGGACCTCGATCTCTTTTCCCATCAGAGGGTGCTTTGACTCTCCCAGAATCAGGCTGCACATGGCCAGGGGTGCAGCAGTGCTCGTACAGAGTCCCTCTGTTCTGCTCCTTATCTGTCTTCTATCTACACAACCTAAATCCCTGGAAAAGCCCAACCACCTTTTCAGGCTTTTTCTGAGGGTCTTAGAAATGTGGGCTTGTAACAGTGAGACCACTGCCCATGATATACTTGCTTTCAGTTTCATAAACACTTCTGATGCCCTCTTTCTGGAAAAGGTCTGTCTCAGGGGTTCCTGACCAGACACGGCTGTCCCCAACCTATCAGTATAAGGATTGTGGGCATGCTCAGTCTTCCTGAGAACGTCCCAGCTAGTCGATAGAAGGTTAGGTGAATGTTTCTTCCTTGAAACATTCCAGCTTAATTTGAGCTGGAAGACATTATGAAAAAAAAAAAAGAAAGAAAGTAACATATACTTCTTGGGGCTTCAGGGAAGGAAAAGGAAGGGAGGAGAGAGGTTGGGGAGGGGAGGGAAGGGGAAAAGAAAAATTCGAGCTAAAATTTCATCATGGTCAAGAGAGAAGCTGGACTTAGTGTTTTCAGCCAGATGTGTGAACAGTTTCTCCAACTGTAGCTCTTTCATGGGAATTACATTTTCCATAGCCTTTCATTTCCTTGAATAGTCTGTGCTTGCAGAGCATGGCTCCAAAACCCCCTGCCCTGGATGAGGAAGCTTTCTCCATGAGGTTGAGACCGGTCACTAGCTGGGCCCGGCTGGGCCGTTCCTCTGAGAGGAGGCGCTTTTCCTCACCAAGTCCTCCTGTTCACATGCAGAGCTGCGTGGTGGGAGTTCTGAATACAATGGAGGAGCTTGGCCGGTCAGATTCCTTGTCAGGTTAAGAAGCCCTTTGTTTCTGTTTAGTTTTCTGAAACAAGACAAATTATGATATGTTCTGTTAATTTCTTTCCTTAATGAGTTTCATTAAAATCAAAGCTTCCAGAAGACTGAGCCTCGACAGCTGTCTAAGGTCTGTTTCATTTACAGGGGGCTGCTCAGACTGGATGATTATTACAGCTTTGTCGTGTAAAAAGAAACAGAGAGAAACGTGTTACATGTTTCTATTTCTTTTTAATGTCTGCGAGTCTGTGGGGTTCACAGGAGACCATTAAAATCACGTATTGTTTGAACTAAAATATTACTAAATCATCACACGTTTGCTGCTTAATGAGTCCCTGGTTCTTAAATACTGAACTGCACTAAATGATGATATAGTAAAAGGAAGCCTTTTAGAGGTTGGCCAGAGAAATTTAGAAGAAAGGTTGTCGGTAGGCACTGGCAGGTCATTTGGGACATGGTGTCACATTATCTTGATGAGAATATGGGCAGCAGCATATCTTATGGTTACTGAGTGAGTACAGGTATGTATGCTCACCTGTCTTCCCCAAATAATTTTTGTATGCCAATGTGGTATGAGAAGTGAGACCTTATGTCCATGGCCAGAATTTCATGTTTTGTGATAGAGTGTTCCTATTTGTGAGTCAAACTACCCCCCACCCAAGGAGAGACAGGGAATGTGACAGGTTGAGAGGCTGCAATATCAAAAAAGGAAAATAAAATAATATCAAAATTAATATCTGATAGAATAAAATTTATACTGCTGTATGTACAGACGAAATGACTCAGAATTACTATAAATACTTTTGTAAGGAAAAATGAGAAGGGATGGATGAAGTTATTGAGGTAAAAATTTGACAGTTGTTGAAGCTGAGTGATGGGAATTTCGAGATTCACTATTCTATTGTCTTTATTTTAGTGTATACCTTAAATTTTTATAATAAAAATGATAAAATGTGAATATGAAGGGGGACCCAAAACCCCTGGAATTTATTTATAAAAAATTGTGTATTATAAGATGTTTAAAGTTCAGTCACTTTCAAAGTACTCTCCATTTGATGCAATTACACCTATCGAGACTTTTTCCCACTGCTCAAAACAGTTTTTGAATGCATTGATTTTGGTGCCTTTTAGTGCTTCTGCCATTCTTTGTTTCACCTCTTCCACATCAGCAAAATGTTTCCCTTTGAGGACTTTTTTAATTTAGGAAAATAAAAAGTCACTTGGGGTGGGACTAGGTGAATTGGAAGAGTGGGGCATGGGGGCCACACTGTTTTAGCAAAAAACTGCTGAACACTCAGCATGAAATCACCCTCATGAAATGGAAAAGGCATTGACAAAGTCTTCAAAAAAATTCACTGAAGCCAAACGCAGCCCCTCACAACAACACCAGGTGATACACTGATACAGATGGGTTCCTAGAGCACTCACTTGGTGGGGGAACCCCATACTACAAGGGGCCCACCCTCCAGAAGATAATTCTGTTTTGGAGAGGGTCCCCATAGAAGCATGATGGGTAATAGGATTGTGGCATTTGATGGACCAAAATAATTTCCAAAGGAAAGCTTTATATCATTTGAGAAAAAATTGTAACATTGAGAAAAAAATTAATGAGACACAACTGTGGAATTCTTCAGGTTCTGACTTTTTTTTCCCAGCAGATGTATTATTAATTTAGGAGAAATTAGCTGGGGAAGTACTCTATTTTGGAATTTCTAGGATCAGGTTTAAATTTCATAAAGGAAGCACCATTAGTAAAAAGTTTAGTGGCTCATGTGGAGGAAAAGAAAATAGGATATAAATAGTGAGGAGCAATCTACAGAAAAGAATAAGCATTTTCATTGTTCTTATTTTATCTCTAGTTATTTTGAAAACTTATAATAGACAAAAGGGCATTGCTCAAGGGTGTCCCAGTGAGCCCAGAAAAGCCACCCTCCTCGTGAATGTGGAGGTTCAGGAAAGTGCAGGGAGCCCCCACGACTTGAGAGGGAGAGCCCAGCTCTGGGGAAGAACCAGGCCCCTTGGCTGGGGCAGCCCTTGATAACACCCATGGGATTGCTCTGGAGCACTTCCAAAGACCGGTTTCCCTTTTCACATATGAGTAGTTCCACTTTGTGAAAGAGTTGGCTGTGGAGTTGGACCAGGGCGTCGCTAAGTTTCCTTCACATTCTGAGATTCTGTGATTGTATAAGACAAAGAGAAATGATAAAAATCCTCAGCAGTAACAGTTGGGTGCAGAACAGGTGTGCCTGTGTGTGACTGTGCACGCTCCCCGTAAAGGAAGACGTGGCCATATTGCGTGAGCTGTGGGCTGGCTGCCCACCAAGTAGCAGACTGCATGTAATCTGGCCCCTCCGTTTCTTAAAGCTTTTAATACGAAGGAGCCTGGTCTCTCTCAAGAACTCCTCATTAAAGTATAAAACGCTCCCCCATAGTGTGGACGCTAGGAAGGTGCTCCCTTCCACAGACTCTATCACTATCTCACAGAAACCTTTTCCCCAGGAGGTCCCTGAGCCCAGAGCTGCAGCTGTGTTTTAATAAGGGCTGGATAATTTTATGACCAATAACATTTGTCGTTACACATGCTACAAGAAGGTTAATCAAATCTCAGCCTTCAGGGCATAATCTAGGTTCCCACAGGAATTTTCCTGCAGAATTCTGTGTTTGGCTAGGGAAGCTTACTTCCCTCCTCACACATATTAGTTGTTGACCATGGCTTCATAATCCTGGGTTGGTGCCGTGATTGTTTCTCTTACTGCCACTAGAAATTTTAGTATTAAAATTGCTCAGGGACCCAAACCTGAATGACATGGCTCTAGGAGGCTGACTTTTAGAGCTCTGTGTTTTCAAGCCAGTACTTTATTTTTCAACTTGTAACTTTAGTGAGACTGGAATATTCAATCTATCTGTTTTGTTTGCATCAGGGAGCCAAAGCTTAACGCAACTTTCAGACCTGAGATACCAAATATTTTTCCAGCATTTCTCTGTTGCTTAGGAAACTCATAAACTGGTCCAAACATCTCACTTGGGGAAAATATTGAAGTGACATTTAACTCAGAAACAAACTGCCTTTAGTCTGCTAAAGAAAATAGCATCACTGCCTGAAAGGGCATCCGATCAAAATAAAGAGGGCAAGAGGGAAAGAAGAGATGGTGGTTGAAAGCTGAAGTTTGGATGACTGCAGTACAAATCTTGAGATCATCCATAATTTGTCTTTGTTTTGGATTGTATGGCTAGATCAGCCTGCAGTATTTCAACTCTTGTGTGATGAAGGAATGAAGTCTCCTTGTCATTGAAGGGTCAAGAGACCCCAGAAAGTCTTCTGTTCAGGACTCAATGATATTTCATAAAGCAAAGGACAAAGACAATCAGAAGTAGGACCTAGCTGTCTGTGGGTTCCAGCGTCTCTGTTAGGTCCCATTGAACTGCTGTCTGCCTCGATCTGCTGTAGACTCTCTGCCCAAAGCCTTCCTCAGGTTCAGTCTGGTTGAGGCCGGGTTGCCTCAGAGTCTCCACCATGGCAGGAGTTCTGCCTATACTCTCCACCCCCACTTTCTCATGCCAGGTTCTCCAAATCCAGTACAAGGTGTGTGCAAAGTCTGACTCAGATTGAGTGATTACTGGAAGGACTGTGTGTGTGTGTGTGTGTGTGTGTGTGTGTGTGTGTGTGTGTGAGAGAGAGAGAGAGAGAGAGAGAGACCTAAAACAGACTCAGTTTCCTTCCATATAGTCATCTGGGTAGGAGGTAATTTGGACCTATTCTAGATTCCCAGGGTTCATGGGTCAAGAATGGGACCAGGCAGGTGTGAGATGGGTTAGGTGGAGCCCAAGGACAGGAGGGAGAGCTCAGGGAGGAACTCCTGACTCCTTAGCATTCTTGGGCTTTGGCTATACACTAGATGTATCTGGAGAAAAGTGAAATGAGTCAATAATATTAACTCAAAAAACAAAAATGAGGTTCTATTAAATTGTGGAATGTACACCTAATCTCCAGGCATTAGTGCACAGCTAGAAACTGAAAAATCAAAGTGAACCTAATCTATGGATACAGAATTATTGACCAGTCTCTGTACCTTCCAAAACTGTAACCTGGAATATGTGAAATGGAAATAAAGGAAACCGAGGTGGGAAGGCGTCTTGGCTTATCCACCTGGACTGTGCAGGGAAGGCAGTGGAAGTTCTCTAGTTGCTCTGAGCATAATTTTGTACTTCCCCCGCAGTGGGTTTCAGCTTAGTTTGTGTCAGCTTATTTGTACAAACAGACTTTTAAAAATCGTCCCTTGCTAAGGGACCTGACATCTGCCACTCTCAGAAATTAGAAATGACAGATGCCCTGAAGGGTGAGAGGCTGTGGCTGAATCCACTCCGACTCCACTGCTCACCAAACAGACCGCGTGGTCTAATCTGCATGTTTAGTGGCCATTTCAGGTAATAAAGGAAAATGCACAACCTGGCTCTGCTTGTTCGCACTGCTGTCTCCTGCAAAACAAAACAAAGACCATTCGTGCTCGTGCCTTCCCTTTCCAAGGTTTAACGTGGTGCCGGTCAGACCCAGCAGGCAGTGCAGGTTTCCGATGAGATACTCGATGATACTGAAATCATGTGTGTTCGCCCTTTGCGGTGCCTTTCATCTGCAGTAGGCACTTCCCCTCTTCAATATGGAGGAGAAAGAAAACAAGCATCAAGACTTTTGCAAGGGAGGAGAGTGGAGTTAAACTGAAGACAGAAGATGCTACTGTCTATTTTAGCTTTTTAGGAAAAGGGGGAAGGAATTGGAACCAGAAAGCAGTGAGAACTAAGGAAGCTTTGGGGCTTGGCTTTTCTCCACCTCCTCGCTCATGGTATCTTTTCTCTGTGTCAACCAGATTTCTTTGCTTTCCCATAGTTCCTGGTTCTTATCACGTTGGCATGTATGCCTCCATCATGGCCTTTCCAGCCCCTCTCACTACTGTGACCAAATTTCAGTTCAGCTCCGGCCATTACCTGCTGCGGTCTGTTGGTATATTCTAGATCTTGTTCCTGAGAGAGGAAGTCTGAATTAATCAGTTTATCTTTTTGCAACCGGCCACAACATGGGTTGCTGGACACCTGATCTAGTGGCTGCCGTTGGGTCATGCATATATTTTTGGCGCAGTCAGCTAAGGCTGGGCCATGTGGTACAAAACCCACTATACACTCCCTTAGCAGGGGATGTGGTAGGCAGACGCCTTTACTGCCATCTCAGGTCCACTGCTGAACATTTATTGAGTATTCACCTGGGTCAAGTACTGTTACCTATCAAGGGTGATCAGAAGTCTTTCATTCATTTCCTATTTTTAGAGTAAAGAGGAAAGGAAACAAGAACCACAACTAGAAGCAGATTAGAAATAGCAGGGAGCACATGGGAAGATGCCAAAATCCCAAACATACTTTCTTCCTCTTTGGTCTTGTTCCGTGAGTGTGGAAGTGAAAGATAGATAGGCCCTTAAAAATGAATAAAACCCCTACTGGAAGTCTACGTCCAGGGCTCAGCCAAAATCCCATCTCCTCCTGACTACTCCAGCTCGAGAGGATGCCTCCTTTCCACTGCCTTGCCCAGCAGGGCCCACATTTAAATAAGAGTCTGCCACTTTTTTCTCACCCCCCTTTAGTGTGTACATGTCTAATCCTCTCAACGAGGCAGAAAACTTCTTGAAAGAAAGGACCAGATCTTAGGTGCCTCGTCCCCATAATTCCCATAGTTGACATTCTGTGAGTTGAAGTAAAGGAATTCAGAAGACTGAAGTAAGTTCCCCTAGGAGGAGCCTTGGTTAATGATGGAATAATATACTATGTATTAAAAGGCAATCCAATCCCAGAACTTGGTTAGTAAAATATGTGGGCATTTTGATGATACAAAACACAGTAGTAGCACTAGGAAAGCCCAGGAATATAGACATCGAGGGGCTCCTTTCTTGACTGAGGAAGGACATGGTGTAGAAAGTAGGTGCTCACGGAAGGGCGGGCTGCGCTGTGGCCCCAGGAGGCCTGGCACGCTGGCGAGCTCCTCAGGAAGAACTTGTAGCAAAGACTCTGCAAGCAGCCCAGAGAAACTGCGAGGCGCCACTGTCTCTGGCTCTGGACTGGGCATGTGGAAGCCGGGGCAGTATGTAAATTCCACTGGCTGGTTCCCTAATGACTTTGTTAAAAGGCCCATTTTAAGAACCTGGAGCTTTATCCAAATGTGTATTAGTTTTTTCCCTTTGGTTTGTGTATACAGTTCAGAAATCTCCATTTAAAAATTCAGGGACATCAACACTAATTAAAACACATTATTGTTAGTACATAGAGTTAAATGGCAAGACTCATTTCCAGTTATTGACTTTATTATAGTTTCTGTGGACTTCAACTTATTAAAAAGAAAAGGCAGCCACAAAAACCAAATAAGAATAAAGCTGGACCAAGTACTGAACATTGGAAAGTCCAGCAAGTTTGGCTATGGAGTTCTTATAAAACACAATCCTATAAATCTGTATTTTATTGTTCCTAAAAACTTGACAAATAAAACCATATTGAAAATGAACAACTGGCTGAAATGAGCCAAAGCATGCCTGGGGCGACTCAGAGCTTCCACCAGTTTGGGGTTAACTCCCTCACTCCCAGCAGTTGTGAGAGGGTGATTCTGAATAAGACAGAAATGAAGTCCTGAATTTCATGTACAGAGTAAATTAGGGAAGGAGCCATGCACACTCCCGCATTGATAAGCCTGCTGTTCCTTCCCCACCTCTGCTGCTGCACAGACAAAGGCTCAGGAGGGCAGAGCTGTGGCCTTGGACAAGAAGGAGCTGCTGGCTGGTGGTGGGGACTGCATTGGGCATTGCCCTGGGTTCCCTCTGCTCTTTCCTTTTGGACTCTGAGGGGTCATCACCATGCCATCCTGTAACCACATATTATAGTTTTCCTATACATTTGGTTGGATCACCTGGCTCCATCTCAGTCTCTTCTTTGTGAAACAAGGGGGCATTCCCATTCTCAGCAGGCTGGGAAAAAAGTGGTAAGAAACCTTAATGCATTGACCCCTATTACAAATTCTCTTCATTTATTAAAGAAATATTTACATTCTCCCACTTTAGTTCCTACTCATAGACAAGGCTAGTAGAAAAGAAAGGAAGAGTGTGATCTGAACTGAGAGAGGAGTTTTCTATCCATCTCCTTAATTCAGGGCCGGTTGTTCTGAAAATCGTTGCTTTATTGGGGGTCAGGTAAAGGAAGGTGGGAAAGAGGGAAGGCCAGAGCAATCTACCGCTTTGTCCCTTTTGTGTCCCAAATATACAGGGAGTTCTGAGTCCCGCGTAGTATCAGATTTTGCTTTTAGACTCACTCAGGAAGTGAAGCAGTGCCAGGGACTTGCTGAGGGTGCTCGCTGGCATCCCACTGCGGGATAGCAGGCTGAAGACCTCGGGGCAAAACGGCAGGCAAAACCAGCAATCTCATCCCTGTCCCCAACCAAGGTAAATCTGAGGAATTTCAACAAAATCTTTTTCCATACACATTTTAAACATTCCAAAAAATAAAGCAGCAGTGGATACTGGTAGAGGTTCCCAAAGAGCACTGTATGTGTGGAAGGGAAGCCCATTTGCTGGGCCTGAAGGCACAGGATGAAGGAAGGGGGATGAAAGAAATGCTGGCGTGAGTCTCCACCTCGCCGAGCTGCCTTTGTTGCAATGAGTGTGAAGCACATGCCTTAACTTTTAGTTACTTTGGCTTTTTTGGCTAGTGTTGCATCTTAGAAGTCACAGTCTAGCTTCTCCTGTCCGTATTTTTACTGCACAGAAGGTTTCCCAACTTGCAAGCATTTGCAGCACGGCTGGGGCTGGAGATAAAACAGAATGTGTATGTAGTACAGTATGCATTCAACTGACGCACAAGATTCTTTCCACCATATGTGCAGAGCAGTGTGCTTTTCACTCGAGGTGCCACTGCCAAAACTGCTAGGAGCACGTGCATAAGTGGGGGAACCTCCTACCCAACGCCAGGCCTCGCCCCTCCTTAGAAGGAGACCCTTGCTTTAACAGCCACCTGCATTTTTGCCACCCTTTTTGCTCATCTGTTACATTTTCCATGCTCCTCTACACCACCCTGACCTCAGCCTTCTCACTCAGCCCTGCCTGGGGTGCCAGCCAGTGCTGAGGTCAGCGTGGAGTCCAGGTTGCCCTTGCAGTAGGAGAAGGAGGGGGTAATTAGCATTTATGCTAATGACGATGACAAGACTGTGGTTAAAAACTCATCAGTTACATTAATGCCACGAGGGAAGCCAGCTGATGTTTTTTTCTTCCCCTTAAATGTTTATTGTCTTTCACCTCACGCAAAGCATAGCGTGCCAAGCCTTTCCATAAGAAAGTAGCATCGGTCAGGTCTCTGTAAAGGTGAATCTTCCAGTGAAACACCTTTCGTGATAAGAAAAAGAAAGTTAGTGATATAGAGGAATTGTATTTCCTTCACTCACCTCTTTAAATGTCTTGAATCTCCTCATATTCTTTAGCATAAATAAAACCCCTCAGAGATTTTTTTTTTGGTTAATTATTTTTTACTTGGGTGTTTGCTGCCTAAAATTTGGATCATCACCTCGTTTGCCTTTACTGAAAACTTAATATTTGCTTGAAAGCATGCAGTGTTTCTGACCAGAAGGTACCAGTGGACACACAACTCGGACCCTTTTCTTGAGCTGTAGCAGGGATGTTCCATGGCGGTTAGAACCACTTTCTCATTCAACCGAATGTGGGTAACAAGCAGTAGCCCCACTCCACAGATGGGAAATGAAGTCTCAGGGTAGTAGTAACTTCCTTTCACTTGTCCTTCAACTTTTCAGCCGCCTGTCTAGGGCTCCTCCCCCCGTGGGTACTGCAACAGGGTAGGTCTGGCAGTCAAGGGGGTTGGTCTGTTTTCAGTGAAGGTCACCTGAGTGTAATAATGGTACTATTATAATCCATCTGTTGCCAGTAAATAATTATCTCAGCCCTTTACATGGACTTCATTTGTATTATTTGCAGGCATTCTTCCCCAGCATGTTAAGAAATAACCTTTGGGCCAATAGAAGTTGTGACTTTTGTGTGTGCTTACATTTTTTGTGAATGCTAAAGGATTTGCTGCTCTTGACTATATTCACAACCTAGAGCAGTGGGTGGCTCTGTGGGCTGCCTCTGAGCTGCCCCACCATTCCTCCCTAGCACATCTGGGGAATTCCTTGCTGGTGAGGATACACTTGGAATGGCAGGGCTCTTGGCTTTCATCGTTGTCCTTTGTCACCGTGGGGTCCGGTGGAGGGTGATGTACACCACAGGGGAAAGAACAGGCGGGAAGTAGTTACTGCCTTATTCACATGGAAAGCTGAGTGGGAAGGGAGACAGCTGTGCTCGTGGGTGCTCGAAGAGAGGTGAGAGTGGTGTGCTCTGGAAAGATCAAGGACAGGGGACGGTAGGAACACTGAGTTACCTGGGAAATCTGGCCGACTATTTGCGCTGGCCCTGGTGCAGTCTTTATTCCTAAGGGCTGGTGCCAGCGGAGAAAACTGCGTTTTAGCGAATTCACTGTAGAGCAGGAGTGGCTTCTGAGCCTTGGAGAGCACCCTGGGCTGGGGAGAAGCCCATCAGAGCCTCCCCTTCAGGCCCATGCTTTGGATGCACATTGTCACTTTGCAGTGGTGATGACAGTCACACTGGAGCTCGATTCTCATTCATTTGGTAATTGGTTATTTTAACACAAACTGTGACGAAGGAACATGATTACACACCTGTCAGCCCTATGATGGGAAAGAGAGCCGTCTGCGAGCAGAGGAGGGGGCCAGGTTTTTATCCAGGTCTCCATGGAGTCTTCTCCATCAAAGATGTCATTTTTCATTTTCACCTCGAAACAAGACAGACATTATAGCAATGGCCTTGTCTGTATCATTTATAGGAATTGCTGCCACAGATGCTAATCTAAGCTAATACGATTTATTTTGATTATATCTTCGTAGACATCAGATCCTAGAGCACAGGTGGGCAGGACATGATATGAAGAAACAAATGAGCATAAACTGTGTGTGCTGCCTGTGGAGCAGCTTCCTGTGACAGAGCAAGAGTGGGGAAAAGCAAATAGAGATGAGGACATTTCATGCAAGGAGGACAATTTAACATGAAATAAACCTATAAAATAAAAGAAAGCTGTCTGTGCATGTACAGGTGACTAAAGGAGGGATTCTCATTTATGGAGAAGAGATTGTCAGGTAACTGAGTTCTAAGGTCTCTGAAGGAGACGTAATGTGTCAGAAACACAGGAATGAACACATTTAAAGAAAAAAAAAAACCCTCGAAGGCAACGGTTTTAAGCTGTGTTCTAAAATAAGGACCTAATAGATGCTGCAACATTTAGTGTTTTTTTAAAAAGCCCTAGCTTTTTGAATAAAAAAATGTAACATCTACTCATTTGCACATTTGCTGAAAATGGTGAACCAAGTATTAGACTGTTCAGAAATTCTCCTTCTCCTTTATCCTGTCTACGCCTGTCTGGTTCTGCCATTCGGCTTGGAAGGAGTGTGGGGTTACAATGTATGTGTGCCCAGGCCTTGCTGAGCACTGAAATCAGCAAATGATACAGGCATCCGCTGCTACTGCACTAGAAACAAAGCTGATACATGGTGAAGCTGGTAGCTGGAAATAAAGAATAAAGGGAGATGACATGAATGGCAATGAAGGAAATCAACAATAAAACCTTGGCCAAGTTATGGTTGGTCCTCCATGTCCATGCTTCGCACATCGGAGAATTCAACCAAGAATGGAAAACTGGGGGGATAAAGTTACATAGTTGTTAATTTGTACTGTATATTTAGGCCTACAATTGGTTATGTCTGTACTGAATGTGTCCTGACTTTTTTCTTGTCATTGCTTAAACAATACAGTGTAACAACTATTTACATAACATTTACATTGTATTAGGTATTATAAGTAATCTAGAGGTGATTTAAAGCAGGCTCCAACCCCCAGGCCACAGATTGGTACCAGTCCATGGAAAAATTATCTTCCATGAAACCAGTCCCTACTGCCGAAAATGTTGGGGACTGCTGATTTAAAGTATATGGGAGGATATGCATAGTTTGTATGTAAATACAAAGCCATTTTATATAAGGGGACTGGAGCATCTGTGGGTTTTGTGTCCTCAGGGTGTCCTGGAACCAGTCCCCGTGGGTGCTGAGGGACAACTGTATGTGGCAGAAGTGGGGGGCGGGCCACAGAATCTAACATGGAGCAGGCAGCCTTCACAAATGCTGGGCTGTTTAATATGGGGAGAGCAGCTCGGCGAGTATGGACAGTTTCTTGATAGAGATGTCATTCATGAAACATAGGGAGAGATGACGAGATAAAAAGAAAACAAAATGATGCCTTATTTGCAGAGAGTAAAATAGGTAGTAGATGGCTGAAGAGAGATAGAAGTGGTCATTAAGTATTGATGTGGCTGTGTGGAGGGTTAGGATCCTGATTAGTGGGTATGTTTCTGCATTTCTGAAAGTCCTCAAGCCTTCATCAGTGTCTTCTGATTGGCATTTGCCTTTCTTTGGGTGATGAGCATGCTCTATAGTTGCACACAACCTAATTTTAATCAAGACTTTAATGATAAGGAAAGATAGTGGGTCTCTATTGACTTCCTGCCAGCATTGTTTTTCTCTCCAAGAAAAGAAAGTAGGTTTGTGAAATGTAAATATTGAGTACTTACTCTGTGTCAGGCATTGTATGGGACTTGATGGATTATCTCATTTAATCCTCTCAGTGAATTTCTGAGCTGGATGTTATGCACTCCCTCCCCCTCCCCCCATTTTACTGGGGCACCAGAAATCAAACTTAGCTCAGTATTGGTACCAAATGGCCCTCCTCACCCCTTTCTGTACTAATATTCTCAGCCGAATGGCATATGGGATGCTCAGCCTTGAAGAATTTGCTCTCACTTGCTTTTACTTCCTCATAATTATTTCTTTTAAGATTTTATTTATTTATTTTTAGAGAGAGGGGAAGGGAGGGGGGAAAGAGGGAAAGAAACATTGATGTGCGCGAGAGATACATTGATCGGTTGCCTCTTGCATGACCCCAACTGGGGACCTGCCCCGCAACCCAGGCATGTGCCCTGACTGGGAATCTAATCAGCAACCCTCAGGTTCTCAGCCTGTACTCAATCCACTGAGCCACACCAGCCAGGGCAAATTCTTTGCTTACAAGAATATTGTCTATGTCTTGCCTTTTGTGGTTTACTTTATCTTTTAAAATTATAATTATTTAAAATTTAAATTTTAAGTAAGGTATAAATGTATGATATTTGATGCTCCAAATTGTATATGATTAGACCTTGGCAAGGGATCATTTGCTCTATTGTTATCACTGAACTTAAAAAATTAAAATGTGTCTAACTTGTGAGCCGAATACCATTCATTTTAGATGTTAGTTATTTGATTGCCTACAATTGCCGGGCACACAGCAGATGCTCAATAAATGATGAATGAATAAATGAATGAATGAGACCTAAGGAAAATGTTATATAAATGCCCTTGTCATTGCACATCATTGCACATACAGTGGTTTGGTATACATATAGAGCAGTGCAACCTACAATTTATCGAACTGGGCTAAATATTTTTATAATTCAAAGGCAAAGTTCTGTCATTCCTGAAGGCAAAGAAGTGAATGAAATTTTTTTAATCACACTAGGCTGCATGTAAACACTGGTTGTTTTTGTAAATAAGGGAAGGCTAATATTAGTAATACTTATTAAGTGATCATTCTTACTCCCCCTTTTACTATTTTCCACATCAAACCATAAGAGTTTTCTGCCCTATAATTAGGCAAGAACCACAAGAAGAGTTCTGTGAATTTAGAATCCTTTGTTCTTGAAAACATGTCTCAGTTTATCTTGATACTGCAGAAAAGATTCAGGCTCTTGCCCTCACCTTGAAATCTGGTCATCTTTCATCTGCAGGATGTGCAAATGAAACTGAAATGTAAGAGAGATTTCAAGATAAGCAGGCCCCCTAGTGAGGAGTCCGTCAGTTTCAGAGACGCTTCCTTCCCCAGCTCCAGACAGAGTTTCTCCTGCGTCAGCCCCCCCCCCCAGCACACTCCCCTTGCCTTGCATACTCCCCACCCTCCCTCTCCTCCCATCCTTCCCTCTTCTCTGCCCCATACCTCAAGCACACAATACTTGGAAAGACCATTGCCCTCCATCTCCAGGCTTAGGGTTTGAACCTGATCAGCTTTTCCCTGTATTCCTGGTGCCTCTGTTGCCTTTGTCCTAGTAGACTGACCTTTACCCTCAGGGAGGTGCTCACTGCCATTGGAGTTGTGTTGGACATTAGTGCTTCATTCACTATGAAGAGGGGAGACCAGCAGCAAGATTTCCCTCTCTCCTGCAAGGACCCACAGGGACCATAAGCCATGACTTCTCTGCCTTCTAGTACTGTCTACAGTTTCTGTTGCTCATTGTCAGCCAAGCCTCCTCTGCTGACCGTGCTGAGGGGGAAGAGCCAGTGTGGTGTGGGGGGCTGAGCCTGTACCTGCTGTCTCGACACATGTGTTCAGAGCCCAGCTTTGCCATTTTAAGCTGTTTAGCTTTGTTACCTAACTTTTCTATACTTCAGATTCCTTGTTGGCAAAATGGTGGTGGTAATGGCAATAGAGGCCCATAAGGATTGGGGAACTTTAATGAGCCGAAGTCTGCAAAATGCTTAGCATGGTGTCTGGCATAGCACAAACTTTAATCTTAATGTTACCATCAAGGGATTTCCATATGGAGTTTTCTTCCTTCATGGTGACAGCTCTGTGAAGCCGTCATTGAGTTGGAAGTTTCTGGAAGTAGTGATAGTCTCTCCAGTCAGGTCCAGTCTGTGGTCTGAAAACCTTCCTCTAATACGGCTCCCAGTTATCTCACATCTAGAACTACACCGGGCAGTTGAGATGGCAGGGTGCCGAGGAACTGGAGTAGTGGGAAATGTTGGTGACTAGGAAGGCTGGGCCTGGAAGAGAATGGAGCAAACAGGAGGGGCGGTGCTGCTGCTCGCTGTGCAGGGAAGAACCACACCTTCTTGCTGCCAAATATACTGAAAAGGGAGATGATATGGAAACTTGGGTCGCTTTTTGTCTTTTGTCAATTCCAAAATACAGGGTTTCGATGCCAAAGTACAGGGGTGGACAAAAGGAGGTTTACAGTTTTGAGTACGCAAAACAGTTTACACTTGTATTATCACTTACTGATGATTGTGTTATTTATTACAAATAACTGTAAGCCTACCTTTGCCTACCCCTGTATACCTCCTGAAAATGTAACAATAATAATGCCAATAATGTGACAGAGCAACTTTTAGATGAAGTTGTCATCTAAAAATGGACCTTAACCTGACACTCAGCTGTTGGCTTCAACGGACCCTCCCCCCTACACCCAATTCTGCTCAAGTGATTATCCCCAATGGGAGCACACCACAGTCCCACCTTTTATTACCTCCATTCATCATCTGCAGAATGGCTGTGAGTTAAAATTAAGACTCCAGAGAGGGTCATTTGAGCAGAGGTTGTTATTTCTGACACCCCTTTGCTGCTACCTTTGCATTTGGCTCCTCAGAGAGGCCGATTGGTCCTGGGTTTGGAAACAAGGCATTTAGACTTGATTCCCTGAAGTCTCTGTTAACAGGTCGGGTGGCATCTGGATCCTAACCAAGCGGTCAGGAAGACCATCCTGTCAGAGTCGCATTCCCACTTCACACTCTGAGAGACCCAGGACCAGAGTGAATGAATGAATGTGTCTCCCTGCCTTTCCCCTCTGCCTGCTTCTGTTAACAGCAGTGATCCTGCTGTCCACCGCCACCCTCCAGGCAAAATTCCAGAGGCAGAGGTTTGGTGATAAAGGAAAGGAGTCTTTATTCAAAAGCAGCACAATTTTGTAATAACACATTTTCACAAGCATGAGTCACTTTAGCCTATCAACCAAGGCTAAACTCTTTAACTCTTTAGGTACAGCTTTAATCACTTAAGCCTATCAATGAAGGCTAAACCCTTTAACACCTGAGTTTTATCATTCCCTGTTAGTTTTTAATGATCTTCTGTAGGGTTGGTTTACAAACTAAAATAGCATAAAATACCAAAGCTACACAATTTTGGAAGAATGGCAGGTTTCTGCCTCAGAGGTTGTCCCCTCTAGAACATCCGCCTGCCACCCTCTGCCAGGCTAGCTCGATCCTAGGCTGGGCCCGGAGTTCCTTCCCATCCAAAACACCATCCATTGGGAAATGCAGGCATTTGCCGCACAATCATCCAGGCATCCTCAAGGAAGAAGAGAGAGCCAAGAGAGAGCCCTTCTTTTATTTCAGATCTCCTTACCCATAATTCCACGCACTCTGGAGGCCTTCAGCTTCTCAGCCAATCCCATCCTAGACTGTTTACCATCGCCTCCTCCCATGACTCCTCCTCACTATTTCCCAGTGATCTGATCAGATCTCTCTGTATCACTTCCACTGGCATAAATCACACCATCACTTGGCGCTGGTCAGGACACCTGTGTGGAGAGTGCACAGTAACAGTACTCCCAGTCCTGGTCTTTCTTCTACATGTTCAGGCCAATTTACATCTTTATAAACATTGTATAATTTTCACTTCTGTTTCTTACAAAAGAAATCTATCCTTAAAATAAATTGTATATGGGGCACCATTATAGCATATTGATTATGAAACTGTCCCAGGCCAGAGCAGTGACCCTCCTGTGGTGTCCAGAGTGGAGGACCAGAGTGGCCAGTCCAAGGCTATGTCCATGAGGGACAGCACATTCCAGTTAGGCCAAGTATACAGATCCAAGGGCCCAAGGCAGGGCAAGAGTCAAGGGTGAGGGTGCAGAGCTGGGACTGGTATGGAAGGGGGCTCAAGCCAGAACAGGTAGCGCTGGTTACAAGAGTTCAGGGTCATTACTGAGAGCACAGTGAGGTATCTATAGGCCCGCTTTGCAGGTTGATGGGCACCCAGGGGATGGGGGGAGGGGGTCAGAGGCTTAGCATATGATCCAGCCAGAGAGGATGTAGGCAACCCTGTTGTATCCAGACCCTGTGTGTGGCACATCGGTAGTTGCTGGTGGGAGAAAGGAAAGTTAGGTGGGGTGGAGTGGTGAACCTTTTATTACAGATAACAATTATGACATCATGGCCTTCGACAAGTATTGTAGCTAATTCAGAATTTATAGTCCTTGACCTCAGAATTAGAAACTAATTCAAGGACACCACTCGTTTCTGTCTGTGACACGTGCCTGTGCATGCCCGTTACCCCTGGGGCATGCCCTTTGAGTTATTTCTTCTGTGAGCAGGGTGACATGTGCATGGATTCACCCTCATCCTCTCACCTGTTTTCCCGGGACCATCTCCCATTTGACAAGACCTGTACGTGTATGACATGACAGGTCATGATGAAGGGTGACTGGGACACAGAGCAAGTTAACTTTCTCAGGAGGACTGTGACCCAGGCCTCTTATGTCATCTTCCCACCCACTGAGTTAATGGACCATGGACCTGACCAGGGCTGTGTTACTGTTGCTCTGTCTCAATTATTCCTGGTAGTGGAGGGTATTGTGGTATTGAGCAGAGGCTGGGGAACTGGCATTGGGTCCCCACACCCCGAATCTTAAAGAATCACTGCTGCACAGGCCTGATCCTCAGCTAGGCAAGTCCACGGGCTCTGACTGGTTTGCCCAAGGGTCTCCACTGCTTTGATCGGCTGCCTCATTAACATGTCTGCATTTATACACCAGAATGCCAGAGCCAAATGAGATTAGACACACAAACGTCCCTTATAGCCTGTACAGCATCATCTGTGGGATCAATAAAAATAATATGATACTATTGATAATACTTTTAGAAATTCACAGAGGAAATTGTGAAAAAGGATCTGAAGAACTGAGTGAGCTCTGTAAGACAGGTCCTTCTGGAATTGATGAGCTTCGTTAGGTATTACAATCAATGATCGCAGGGCTATTTAATAAGAATGAGGCTAAAGAAGTTGGTTTGTTTTATGAATTAAGTTTGTAAATTTTGAAGTACCATCTCCCTTAGCCTGTGCCAGAGACCTACTGACCCATGCCTGCTCTGGCCTCTCTTTTCCTAGGCCCTTTGCAGACCGCCCCAACCCTTTCGGTTGTGTTCATCACAGATGCCCTCTTAACTTCCTTAAATCTTAGAGTGCTGAAACCAAAGAATTATGAAAACCTTCCTTAATTAATAACATGTATTTTTAAATTAATGACATCAGTATTTTCAAGTTATTCCATATTTATTTTATTTCGCTTATTTTTCTTACTGCTAGCAGGGAGGTAGTAGATCACCCAGGTGTGTACAGAGTGGGGACCCTGGAGGCAGACTGCCTGGGTTTGAATCCTGGTTCTGCCGCTTGTTACCTGTGTGACTTTGTGTAAACGCCACAACCTCTCTTTTGTGCTCTGATTTCCTCGCATAAAAATGGAGGCTAGTACCTACCTCATAAGTTTTTGTTTTTGTTTTGGTATATGTATGGGTGGGTGTGTCAAATGGGTTCATACGTACAAAGCATTTTGAACAGTGTCTGGTGTATACCTAAGCTGTAGGAATGTTAGCTGTTACTTTGAATTCCTAATCGTATTCAGAGCAGCATTTTCATGTGGTTCTACTGTGTTTCCTAGTCCCATTTGAGGCCAGGTTATTTCAGGGGAGACGTCCTGTGAGTCGAAAATCTCCTTCACAATGTCTGGACCCTTTCCTAGCCTCACCGATGGGGTCCTGGAGTCCTCCTGCATCTTTTGCCTGTTTCGTATTATCTCTAATTTCTCAGGTCCGTCAGCAGGTCTGTCCATAAAGACATGAATCCAGTCCCTTCTGCCTCGTGATTTCACAGAACAGGAATAAAAGGACCACCTGAAATGCCTAGATTAGGCCAATTATTTGAGCATTTTACAGGCGCCAACCAGTAGCAAAGTGGAATCATCTGTGTTTCCCTGCCTTTTGTTTCCCCTCACGAGTCCCTGGGTAATAGATGCAAATGAGTAGTAAAGAAGCCAAAAGGCAAGCGGTGGGCGGAGGCAGGAGGTGGGGGAGGGGGAGCAGCCAGTAGCCTGGATAATCCACCGTGGATCAAGGGTCCTGCAATAATCAGAAGCTGCCCGGGATGTGATGGCGGTGTGTGTGGCTTGAGCAGAGGAAGAGCAGAGTAAGAATTGGGCTTCGTGCTCCAGCTGCCAGGCCTTACCTGTGGACCGTTTGAAAAAAAAAACAGTTCTTCCCAAACAAAGACCCTCAGGTTGACCTGACAAAGAGCAGTGCAAGATAAATCTGGAAGGGTCACCTGTCTAATAAAGGAAAAATAGATTTAAAAAAATGAAAAGCAAAACCAAGGATTTTTCAGAACTACTCAGCAACTGCTCTGATTATTCTAGCACAGCTGGAGTGTGCTGGGATGAGCATAATGTATTTTAGTTCGCAAGGTAGCCGTATTTCAGGCCAATGTGGAATCCGTTGCTGTAACTGTCACGCAGTCCATTAGGGCCCCTGAGTAAGGGCGGCCATGAATCAGCCTCCAGATCAGCCTGTGGCCTCCCCTGCTCACAGCGCTCAGTGCCTCTGACCTGACATCATTTAAGGAGATGCTCATGGAAGCCATAAACATGATTCGATTCCCATTATCTTCACGTTGCATATTTGTTACGGTTATTCTTTGAGGATTCCAAATTGGATATTAAAAATTTATGATGTGTGTGTATGTGTGTGTACATATATATAAAGGTTTTCAGGGAGTGAAAAAAATAGCTGCAGCCACTTAGTCTATCTCATCCATCAGAGAGGTGTGAGCTGTCGGAGCAGCCTGAAGAGGCATGGAGAGCCCCTCTGCCTGCTAGTGGAGGAGGATGAAGGAAGAATGTCACTGGGAAAATAGCTTCCCCTTGCCCACATGCAAAATGGACCTTCAAATACACTTTGTTAAGAGAACAGACTAAAACAGCACCACTGCAGGAGTCCCATACTCACTCTTCTGTGAGGAGCTAATGGAAGGGTGAGCAAGGCATCCTGGTGCAAAGATTGGTAGTAACGTGAGTCGAGCGGATGCCTAGGTCCACAGGTTCGTGTTTCTGGGTGCCTGGGGTATGTCCAGAATAGGGAGCCTGATGCCAGGTGTGAGTCCTCTGTCCGGAGAAAGATGACTCAGACTGACCTGTGCACTATAACTAGGTGGCATACAGGGGCAAGGCACCAGGTTGGTTAATCTGGGAATGGACTTTCAGAGATGAGACCATAACCAGAGGTTAGACTAACCTTTGTTAGCCAATGTCAGTTTAGGCAGAGGAGAGAGATATTTGGGACAAAAGGGTTATTGGCCAATTAGTGAATTGAGTACAAGATCGGCAGTGAGGCTAAGACTCTTGTGTCTAACCAAGTGAGAAGCACAGGTGTTGGGCAGGTGTGATCAGACAGCTCTGGCAGAGGCCTGCTAAGACTCCTGAATGGAGAGAACTCCTGAGGTTCAGGGGCAGAGCACTTATGTTCAGGGACTGGAGTGCAAGGCAGAAGGTCCCGTTGCTACGGTTAAAGGATAGGAACCCATTCATTCATTCTATCACCATTTAATGGAGCCCTTACACTTTGAAAGGAGTTAGAGGAGGCTCTAGAGATTTGCAGCTGAATAGAACACAGTTTCTGCCCTCACAGACCTCACAGATTGATGGGGAAGGCAGACCTGAAGGTCATAATACAGTGCAATGGATGGAATGGATATAAACAAGGGCAGAGGGGCACAGAGACCAGGGTAGGACCAGGAGGAAGAGGTCTTGAATGGCTTCCTAGAGGAGCTGCAATCTGAACTAAGGCTTAAAGAGTGCATAAGACTCTTCCAGAAGTGGGGAAGAGAGGTGGGATCTGGTTTTACCCTGAGAAATTGAGGTGAAAGACAGGAACTCAGTTGAAGTGAACTGGGACCTTAGTCCTGAGGAGCTGGGCTTCGAAGATGAGAATAACTGGGCAGTAACTTAAGCAGACACAGGATCTACTCTGTAGGGTATGTGATTGCAGCCCAGGGAACTTCACTGAGGGGCAAAGAAAGTGGGCTAACCTCCTGTCAAGTTCACCAGACACTGAAAGGCTGTACGTGACAGCTGCCATTTATTCCTCTCTGAGCTTCCTCAAGAGAATGGGTGTAGGCATTTGACAGAGGAAGGATAGACTAGAAATGGGACATGGTAAAATTAATTGCTAAGAGTTTTTGGAAGCTGTATCTCCTGCTTTTATCTTGAAATTTGAAAAAGAAATCCTATTACTTCTGGTTCAAAAATTATTTATAAAATATAATTTTTTCCTTACAACTAGTCATCGCTAAACTTATTCCCATAATGTTGAGATGCACTATTTTGGACGTTCCCAAGTCTGGTAACGACACCGCATGTGTGAGCTGACATGTGCTGCATCTGCTGCAGCCTTGGAAAGCTAAGTCCGGAAGCTCTGCAGAGCTCTCCCCAGCTCTGGTTCCAGGCAGAACCTCTTCTTGTTTCCAAAAGAAATCCTGGAATCACAGTGGCATAGAGGACTCAACTCCCATCCATTGCAGGGAGGTGTTAACTACGAACATTACTACCTTTGTACTTAAATGGTAGCAGTGGTAACCTCTTTCATTGGGTCAGAAACAACTCACTTTTCTGGGGAAGGCCAGCGGAGCCACCTTTAGAAGATTCCACATTTTCTAAAAGAGTCTTCCAGAGAAGAATATTGATCTTGCTGTAAGTTAGCTGTATGTAAGAATAAAAAAGAAAGGTGAATTAGTGATGATTTGCAGGGAAAGAGAGGTGAATACAAAGTCTGGTTAAGCCAGAGATTTTTGAAGTAGAGAGACAATCGAAGTTCCCCACATAATCTAATGTTTATTCAAATGCCAGGCACACCGTGAGAATGCATGCATGACTATCAGCAAGATGGGGAAAGCCCCTTGCAGTTTAATTGAAAGATTTTAATTTTTATTTCTATTTTATGGCAGAAGTAAAGGAGTCTGAGAATTGTAGATCATAAATGCACCTTTGGTCCGACAATCACATTTGTAGTCAAATGCAAAACAGTAGTTTCCCATTTGCTTTTTCCTGAGGTTGGCATAAATGTCTAACATATTAGTCAGAATGAAGCTGTTGAGAATAAGACACATGGAGAGAGTTAGTTCATTATGATGTGTCTGGACATTCCTTCTGTCAGAACCAGTCATTCCAGAACAAAGTCAGACATCAACACAGGTCTCCTGGTCCCGGTGGGTACCAAGAGCTGGCTGTCGGGTGGTCTGCCTGAGATGGGCGATTAGTGAAGCATTGTCTGTCGAGAGTTTAAGAACAATAATAAAACCAGCTGAATGTCGGTCTGCTTTATATTATTACCATGACCAGTGATTCTGAACATCTTCAGGGTTCAAACACTCCTCCCTGCAGGGGTTGTCAGCTCCTTCTGTCCTGCCTGTACCTTGATATGCTATTGTCTGCCACCCAAAATGGGGCAGATATGGAATAAGGCACTGACTTCAGTGTATCAGGTTATAAAATGTTCTAAAATGAATCAACATGGAGGGTAAGGGCGTGCCTGTGGATTTCGTCTAACACTGGGGCCAAGTTGCTGCGGGATGATAGTAGAGCCCCTGCCTGCAGAGCACTTACCGTGCACCAGGCGGTGGCCGGGCTCCAGGCACCGTCCTGCCCTCGGGAGTCCCCAGCCTGGCAGAGGAGGCAGACGTCACACCAGCCAGTGGAAGGGTGCAGCTGTGTCTGGTCGAAGAGAGGGCAGACTGGAGGTATTTGACTTGGTTAGAGAGGTTTAGGAAGGCCTTTTAGGAGGTGTCTAGTAGTTCTTCTAAGATTATTTAATACATCAGTAACTAAAAAAAGAAATAAAGAGAATTTTTTGCCCACATGTAGCCAGTGAAGTAATCTCTTGAATCTTTAGAGTGAGGCCCACCTCAGGGGCCAGAGCCTTTGTCCTCCTAAGGCTGCAGTTCACGCCAGCGGGATGTGTCCCGCTCTGCCAGCTCTTCCCGGAGCCTCCTCCTCTTGATACCAGTAGGTATGCTTCCTGGATCAGTGGTTCTCCGCACTACCTGAACATTATAATCACCTGAGAGCTTTTTAAAACAAAACAAAACAAAACAAAACAAAACAAAAAACCCCACTCATATCCAGGCCTCACCCTGGACTAATTAAATCAGGATCTTGGAAAGGTGAGGGAGAAGGGAGGCCAGGCACCAATGTGTTAGAAAAAAATCACCCGAGATGATTCTTATATGCAGCCAGAATGAAGAACTGCTGCCTTAGATGAATGCAATTCTTTTAGTTTAGTCCGGTAAGAATAATTGAAAATTTTACCTTAAAAAACTTCAGAATGCAAAGGGAATCGCTTTGGTGACAGGTGTGTGAGTGCATGTGTGCACACCCACGGGAGGGGGCTTGCCTCCCAGGCAGGTGGTGGAAAGGCAGCAAATGGTTGGAGGGTGGAGTTTCTTCGACTGTGGAATCAGGTTGATTGTCAGAGGCAGACCGTGCCCAGGGCCATGGGAGTTTGCTGCAGAGGCCAACATATGCCTCAGTAAAGAGTCAAGTTTCTGACTTTCTCTCTCCACTTCCATTCGCCTCAGTTCCCCTCTCCTTTCTCTTAACGCTGCTGCTTTATTTAGCTGCATATGTTACGAGGCTGTACATGAAATGTGTAGCCTCCTTGAGGAGGCACATTCAACTCTTAGACTTGTTTTGTCCTTTAAAAACATAAAACACACTGTGAGCACCTTACATGTAAATGGAATGAATGTATTTTTCCACTAATGTTGAAAATATCCCCAGGCATCTGGTGTGTATGAATGTGTGTAGATAGTACATGCATAATAAACATATTCCACCTTATGAATATTTATACACAAGATACATATATATTGAATATAGACATACATATGTAAATAGTAGCCCTTGTAAACTATATGCAGAGTGTGTTTCCAAGCATATGTATCATAGTGCATCAGGAATATAATAAACCTCCCACCAAATTTAGCATATTTCGAGGTGGCATTTTCTACAGAGTTGTTTATGGTAGGCTCTAGTTACAATCCTTTTATGGGTTTTTTTCCCCATCACTTAAATGTTTGTTAAGTATCAACTAAAAATAAGGCCCTGGGAATGGCAGAGGAAGAGAGATAAAATAGATAGCCTTCAAAAGACCTATACCTCACAGAGTGGTTTAAAATTGTTATGAAGAGTCTCCCATCATCCTTCCCCATTGGCATCTCACCGCTTTCTCACAGCTGCCTTTTATTTATACACTCCACTTTAAAACAGGTCCACGTAAGACTAGATTAACTGAAACTCTAATGGAGCTGCAGACTAGGACAGATGCAGGGAGAAGAAACATCACTGGTTTCAATGCCTAGACAACCACTGGACACAAAGAACGCTTACACTCTTTTCTGTCACATATAGTCCAATCTTACAACCGTGTTTTTATTTTACACTGATTTGGTGGTGGTAGAGGATACAGTAAAAAGGCACCAAATCCCAGAGATACTGATAAATCTCAAAGACAAAACCAAAACAAAGCAATCTCTTCCCACCCCCCACCAACTTCTTGAAACCCAAATATGACCGCCTGTGACATTCCACTTCCAAATTGAATCCAGTTCCCTCCCTGCAGTAAGTAGCAGAAGCCTTTATTAAAAACAAGCTGTACATTCTCGAATGTGCCGAACACGGATCCCTCTCTAACATGACAATCCCCAGTCCAGCCGAGGAGCTCTGAGTGATGCTTGTCAGCGGGCAGATCTCACTCCATTAGAGGAGAAACAATACATCAGCGCTGTCATCGCTGTGCCACAGACGTGCGTGCTCATTGTGTCCTCCGCCTCAATCCATACATCACAACAGGTAGTTCTCAGCTGTTCCCTGGGTGCCAGACATACATTTTATCTAAAGAGACAGCAGACAGAACTACCTGCTGCTTCCTGTGCGGCTCTCCCTGTGTTTCTCTCCTTTTTCCTACTTCACTCGGGCTTTTTAAAATCAGCTGGCAGGGAGCCAGGAGCTCATCATTTTAATGCAGTGCAAAATGGAATATGCATAATTATATGCAAGCCATATGTGAGGGAGACAGCTCAGCTGTGAATTTCAGGAGGCCAGGAAGGAGAGAGCAGTTAGGGCTGAGATGAGATGAGAGCAGAGCGGAGTGCAAGTGTCGCCCAAATGAATGATTTAATGAGTGTGCTGCAGACACGCCTCCTTTCACCTACCTCTCCCTTCTCTCCAACTCCACACCAGACACCCGTGGAGATGAGAAAGAGAAGACTGTATGCAAGCGGTATTGCTGTTGGGTTCTGTTAATGTCTCCATTTAAACTTCAGCTTTCTTAATTAACAGTGTAGATCAAAATAACCAGTAACTTTTAATGCAGCTTCTTAATTAAATCTATTTTTTTCTTACTGCATTTCATTGAAGAATCATTGTTCTTACTAGATCATTGCTCCTTTCACATTTTTATTTAAAAATCGAGGGGAATCAGCTTATCTCTAATAATATTACAATGCAAAATATAACTATGCAAATTGCTTTTCTTATGGCCTTGCTACTAGAATTTTTAAACAGTGCATTATCTAGAAGTTGCTTAAGCATGCCAAAACGTTTAAACACGTATGTATGTCATAGAATTCTAAATGTACAACCAAAGTGGCTGAAAGACTAAAGTGGTGGTAATTTCCAACAAAAGTTACTTTATTTTGGTTTGCTGAATATTTAAAATGTTAAATATTACACCACAATGAATTGCATGTTCAAACTAAACTACGTAAAGAAAAACAAATCCCAAATTTTGATATCTAAAAGGCGTACTGCGTATTTAAACAAACTTAATAATGTTGTTATTTCTGGATTCCCGTTTGTTTAATGATCTGAGCTGTTATGCTTTTAGCTTTTTTTTTCTTCCATTATTTGTAAGTCCCTAAATAGGCCATTATATTTCCCTTCAGGCTAGAGATGAAGATGGACATGCTGAAAATTTTCCCCAGCAGCACTATGCTAAGGAAACTCCAAGGCTTGCCTTCAAGAATAACTGCGAACTACTTGTAAGAATAATATACTTACAACAAGTCTAGAATGTTACTTTAGCACAGTGAAAAGAGTTTTTTGAAAGGGTTTGTTCATTATTACATAATTTATGAAATATTATAGTTTATCTGTATAGAGTTCTAAATGCTAATTCTGATATCACTGAATATTAATTATAAGATCTCAAATTGTTTGCAAATCTTTTATATCTGATTATAGAGCTTGGATGGCCTGTCTTTATTAGCTTGTTTTGTATAGTAGTTTATAAGCAGCCATTTGGAAAATGGCTAATAAAGTTAAAAATACAGAGAAATACAGTTGATATTTGTAGCTTGGAAAAAAACAATCCCACCCCCACCCCTCCTTCTGGTTCCTAATTGTACACTGTTTTAGGACACAACATGGTAATATTTTGTTCTGCTAGGAAAGATAGCAGAGCTGACACGCAGTACTCCCTTTAGAATTCAAGTATTCCTACGCTGTCTTGCCAAACTCAATCAGGCACTTTCGTCTCTCCTAAGTAGAAGAAGTCAAAGCAGCGACAGGATGCGGGGATGTTTACAAGTCGTGAGAGAGAGGATATCAGCTGTGACAGAGACTCTGTTCCAGCGCAGGGTTAATTTGCTGTTCATTTTAGCATTTACAGCGAGACAAGATGAAAAGCAAGCAGGAATGCCTATTATATTTCTATTAAATGAATCTGTTGGGACCTAATGTTCTTGATTAGCTTTTGAAAATGAGTGCTCCGCAATGCATTTTCTGTTTACCTAAAGTAAACAGAGAATGAATTGTCATGTATTTAGAGATTCAAACACTGCTTTGGAAAATGAAGCTTTATGAGGGATCTAGCTATGTTGTCCCTAAATGTTCTTTTCTTTTCAATTGCATTAAAGCAAAAACGTTTGCTCCAACTAAATGAAAACACTGAAAGAGAATGAGGATGCTCAGTTGTTACGTTTTGAGGTAGTCTCATTTCTGTTTAGTTTTTGGCGGAACACCAAGCAGCTCTGCCAGGTCTCAGCATTAGGAAATCCCACATGTACCGGTGTTTGGACTTAGCTCTGATACGAAGTATTCATTAAAAACAAAGTGTCCAAAGAGCAGGAGAAGGGAGAAAAATACAGTTTTTACTCACTCTAGCCGCATAGGTAGATGGGAACAGCAAGAACCTGCTCTCGCAGCTCGACCGCCTGAGCGGTTGCCACAGCTCCACTCATTCCGGGTGTGGAGTCCCGTGACCAACCAGTCCGCAGGCACGTTCCTGGCTTGGAAATGCAGTTTTTTTCCCCTGAAAATTCAACTCACCTTACATTTTATCTTAGGGCTCTCAAGCTTCCAGGTCTGCTAGCATTGCTTATTTGGAAGAAACCCTTTTCACTTGGTTCTGTTTTAACGTCTCACTCCACAACCATGGTTATCCAGCAGAAGACCATAGGGGCCATTTAGGCTTTGTATTCCTATCAGAATGCTTTGGGGAATCGCTTACTACTTTTTGGAGAAATTGTTAAACGTAATATGCCATATTTGACTTTTTCCCTATTTACTAGAAAAATGAATGTGCTTGAGTCTTGGCTGTGGTCAGTTTTTACTGGAGGAAGTAAACCATATATGTGAACGTCTTCTCCAGCTATCTTTAGAGAAAATATATATTTAGTCCTTGCTGTGTTTAAACACCAAATTGTGTTGGCAGTAGTTTTGAGAGATTGGTACAAATTTAGTTCTTCTAAGCCACTGTTAGAAATGTTTTATTTTTGGTCAGCAAACGATAAAAGGAAAAGGAGAATAAAGAGAAAAAAACATGTAAGCTTATTTTTCAAGGAGAAACTTAATTTTTTTCAGCTGCAAGAACAGCAGTGGTGCTTGGCTGGTTACGAAGCCCTAAGAAGTTCTGCTTGTCTGTGAAAGAGACCTGTTCATTATTAAGAGAGAAATGGGAAGTCCTTGGAGTTTTCTTAGTGCAGCTTGGAGCAAATTTTTAAGGAATCCACAAGAAAAGATTGCACGCTCTCTCCAGAGTGCTTTCTTAGCTTAGGGGTGGTTCTGCCATCTTATGTGGTTCATTGCAGCAAAAGCAGTGGGGGAGCCCTAAGGGCAGGGCGGGGACCAGTGGCTCTTGGAAGAAAGCATGGAGGGCACAGGTCACTTTCCAGGCTCCAAGGCGATGAGGGGCTCATGGCTGGAAGGCTAACCCCCTGGGCCACAGGTGCTGACAGAAAGTTCCCTGGCCAGGTAGCCTCCTACTATATTATTGACTGTTGATTGTCTTTGTCCTCCCCCCACACCCCCAGCCTCTGCTTCTCAGAAGAGGGAGGAATATTAAGGAACTTAAACAAAAGCAAAGTAAAATCAATGCCTGGAATACACAAGTATTTGTCATCAGAAGGCACTGAACAAAGAAAGCATTGGCTGATAGAAAAATCTGCTGTGCAACTGTAGATTTCCTGTAGGGTATTGATTTTTCCATTTAAATCCCAAACTGTGATGTGTGCCTTCACACTTAATGCACAACACAGATGACTCTGTAGTTCGGTGGCCAAGATTCCATGGTTGGTGATTGTGCAGCAGCTCCCTTATGCTCCTTATTAATTTAAAAAATGCAAGGCTGTCAAGATGAATGACATTAGATAAAGCTTGATTACTATGTATGTTGCATGATATGTCACAATTCAGTGTGGCCCCATCTACCTCTTCATAGATAAGTGTTTACACACACATGTGTGCACACACACACACACCAGGGTATTTTGCTGACATAGCTAAATTTATGACCAAGGCAAGTAACTTTCAATAAAAGAAACTGTAGGAAATTCACCTCACATTAACATCACAGCAACATGACATATGGGAGCCCGGAGAGGGAATATTTAGAGCCAGCCATGGTGACTGCCTTGGCTAGCCAGCCATGGTGACTAGCCCCAAATTTCAACTCCATTGATGGTCCCTTTACCATTATTGCCTCATTATTTTGGGCCTACTGGGCCTCCTTGTTTCCTCTATTAAAATGCTCATATCGATAGTGGAAGATGGATTAAGAGCTGGACAGGATTACTTTAATCATATTATGAGCTCACACCTTCTCATCAGCCAGTACTTTCTCAGTTCTTGAAAGCCAGCTGGGAGTAAGACATTGCAGAGTAGAGCATAAGTGGGGTCCTTGGAGGGAGAAGACCTGTAGCTAGAAGAGAAATGTTGAAAGGATTTTGGGGAAGGAACTAAGGGCAGCTGAGCCTATTCCCATATATCCTCAGGGCCAGTCCAGAGAACATCGCTGCATTCAGGAAGAAGGTCAAAATATGAAGAAGAGCAGCAACAATATATTGTGATTTGGTTGACAAGAAAGCAGGGTTTGGAAATCTGAAAGGGGAAATAAGGGAAAGGACACTTGGGGGTGGGAGAGGAAATCAGCCTGTCTCCCTCAGTTCCAGATTCCCAAGTCATCATCTAGATAAAGTCCCACTCCCTTTGGCTTTTCCTAAGGCTGTTAGGGATCGGGGTCTTGCAGAGGGAGGAAGAGGGAGCCCACAGCTGGGAGACAAAATAAAAATAGCATTGGAGAATTCTTTCTGGCCATTTACAGTGCCAGTGTAGGGAGACGATGAAAACTATTTTAGTTTTGTGGCCTTCCGAACAGAGATGGTGGGGAGGAGACATGCTTCAGCAGCTCTGTGGGAGGATTTGCCCAGTTCATTTCCTTGGGCAGTCAGATAGGTGGATTAAAAGAACCAGGCATAGACCTTCACCAGAACTGCTCTGTAGTAATACTGTGTTCAGTTAGCAAGGTGTTATTGAGCATCTTTTATGTATAAGGCATTATACCAGACAGTGCTTGTGGGAGACTCAAAATACAAAAAGGCAGAGCCTCTTCCCTGAAGAAACTTATAATTCAGTAGGAAGACAGTATTATAGTATCAGGAATGTGGACTTTCAGGTCTTTCCAAAAGTTAGAATTTTGCCCCAGCTAGACTTTAATTTACATCACTTCACTCTGGTTGTATGACTTAAGAGTCATGGGCACAAAGGTTTAAAATTTATGGTGATGCAACTGCCATCACATCACATTGGATATCTGTTTCACCCTGTGGACCTCTCTGAGCTTCAGATCTTCATTTGTTAAATGTACTAATAAATGGTAATAACCTCAGAGGATATTGTAAAGATTGAATGTGATGACATATTTAAAGTGCCTGATACATAGTAACATTCAGTACCCATTAGCTGCTATTATTATGATTCTTCTTGTTCTCATGATGGTTATCATCACTCAGTGAGCTGAGCCCCAAGAGAGCACCAGCAAAGTTCTGGAGTACAAAGGGGGAAGAGATTACTTCCATATGCGGTAATTAGAGACTTAACAAAGGGGGATACCTTTGATCTAGGCCTTACATGGGTTGGATTTTGATAGTTGGAGTGGGGGTGGAAGGGAAGGGGGCATCCAGGAAAAGGGAAATAGCACAGGCAGAGGCAAGGAGGCAGGAAGTACAGGTCAGGTGACCCACACCTCAGTTGGCATCTAAGTTGGCTGGAGGGTAGAGTACCTGAAGGATGAGGGGTGAGCTGGCAGGCCGGCCCATTTGCAGAGGTGTCAGTAACTGACACCATTCTTTCAAGCCTGAGTTTAAGTAGTTGTACTTCATGGAAATTCCTAGTACTTTTGTGGATTAAAAAAAATCACGACAGAAAATGTTTAACATACACAAAAGCAGAAAGAGTCATATAATGAACCCCACGTACTGTCAATCAGCTTAAACACTGATCAGTTCTTTATCTTGCTTCATCTCTCCCTTTACTTTCCACCCACCTACCCCACCCCCTTTTATTCTGCTGGAATATTGCAAAGCAGATAATTAGTTTGTTCTTTTGTAAAAAATACTTTAGCACCCTACTTCTCTGGCTAGAAAGATTCCATGGATGCTGGTTAAATTGGAATTGGAGCTTTGGGACGATGCATACGTAAAACAAATGACTCTTGGTTAGGCATTATGCTTTTCCCTCCCTGCTCAGCACAACCTTGTAAGGCTTAGACAGTCAGATCCAGTTAAAAAAGCCTACCACAGTGCCAGTGATGACTTGAGTATTCTTCACTCTCAGTTCCTGGTTCTGTATATATGTATTTAAAAATAAGATCAGGTCTCTTCGCGAGCCAGCCCAGCTCATCAGCACATGTTGGCTTATCACAGTGATGAGGTAGAATCCGGGATCGCTGTCACATGTTAGCTATTTCTAGGACTTTCCTGCTAGATCATGGAGACATAATGAGAACCCCCAAAAGGTGATAGAAACTGCCACGTTTCACTTGAAACTTGATAAGCTCTTCAAAGTAGGTATAATTAACCAACAGTCCTCCCCTTACAGAAAGCCAGATTCATGTCCCAGCTCAATTTGAAATTATACAGTTTCTTTGATGTTACTGCTGAGCAGCGCAGGCTCTGAGAATTAAAATTCTTGGTGACACACCCGGGCTCCCGTCACATCAAGTAAAATATCATGTGACATATGCGTGTATAGTGCTCTGTGTACCGGTTTCCTGGCAGAATAATTGTAAAAGCCCCCCAAGAAACCCCCAGGGACTGGTTGCCATCTAAAGAGAGTTGGCCTAACCCACCATTTTTTCCACCCACCTTCCAGACTCCTTTCGTCTGCGGCTTTTCCTGAGCACGTGCAGTTTTTTGAACTATATTTTAGTAAAATAAAACTTTTTAGAAAACATGACCAATAGGAGACTGAGCAAGGGCATGCCCACTAAAGGTGGCTCAGTTACGCTCCCCAGCAAGACCATCTGGGCTTTGACACAGGCAGAAGGAGTGGGTTCTGTTTAGCCATCCTATGTCACCTGCTCATTCCTCTGTTTCCATCTCTGCCCTGATTCACCTTGCTCCCCAGCTGGGGCTGCTGCTTCTCTCTCTTTTCAGCCTGCTGGCTCCCACTGTGGCAGTGGTCTTGTGGTTCAGAGCCTTCTTGTCCCGTACAAAGGCCCTCTATACCACCGGAGACCATCTCCCTTCACTTCTCACCCACACGAACCCTATTTTAACTCATTATTTTTGGTGTATTTGTGGGAAAAGCCATCTGGGGAAAGGTCAGAGTTCCCCAGCCTCTGTCCTGATTTAAAAAAAAACAAAAACAAACAAAAAAAAAACTTAATTGGATGTCCTTGGTCCCTGGCGAGCTCCCTTTTCCAAGGAATAGAGATCTTTGCCTTTCTAGTTTCAGGGCCATTGCACAAAAAGGTCAGAGGCATAATGCTTTGGTTTTTGTGCTGGCTTCTTGCACAATACAGGAGAGTGGGCCATAGAGGCAGACAGAGGTATGGAGGACCATGTGTTTTCCAAGGGAGACTCTGTGGTGTGGTGGGTAAGAGTGGGTGCCTGATCCCAGCTCTGCAGACATGCCAGCTTTGCAACCTGGGGAAGTTTCTTAACTGCCCTGAGCTCAGTGCCTTCAGCAATAAAATGAGGATAAATATAGTACCTATCTCCTAGGATCGTTCTGAGGAGTAAACAAGATCATGTATGTGAAGCATTTAGAATGCCTGCCATGCAATGAACTTTTAAATACGCAGTAGTCAGTCTTATTACTGAAAAAATAGAGCTAGAGGTGGCATTAGCGCATACAAAATTTTAAGGCAGGTGTTGGGAGTGCTTGCCTTTGTTTCGTAACTAGAGTGTCTTCCTAGCTGGTTTGGATAGAAGCCCATATGTAACATTTTAATTTAGAACAAAGAACTTCAGAGAAACCCTTGAACATCCACCCAGTTGCCTATTTATGCTGAGGGCACTAGAGATGCTGTTGGCAGCATAGCAGATGTTGCCGATTTGTGAAGTACTGCAATGTTGGAATAGTTTTCCAAGAAGAATACAAAAACTTAAAAAAAAAAAATCAGTATAGTATTGTAGTGAAGAGCTTGGACTCTTGAGCCTGGTTATTTGGCTCAAATTCAGGAATCTCCAGCACTCCACCCACTGACTGTGTGACCTTGGGCAAGTCACTGAATCTCTCTGTGTCTATGTCCTTATCTATAAAATGAGGACAGTCTTACCTATCTGGTAGGATTGGTGTGAGGTCTAGATGAATAAATACCCGTAGGTGCTTAGAATGGTATTTGGCAAACAGTTCGCGCTCAGTCAATGTTGTTGTAATTATGATTATAGTTATTTCTTCTAGCTAAGGTTGCTTACTTTCAAGCACATCATAGAATACCACTGGGCCAAATTTTCTAGCAATAGATTGTTTGAAAGTCTTTTTCTTTTGTAATTTTATTTTTAATTTATTTTTATTGTGTGTTTTTCCATTGCCATTTAGTCCCCTTCACCCCCTGCCCCCAGCAATCACCACATTGTTGTACGTGTCCATGAGTCCTTTTTCCTTTTCGCTCAATCCTTCCATCCCCTAACTCCCACCCAAGCCTAGCTGTCATCTGCCCTCCATCTATATAACTCTTCAGGAAGACTCTCTACACAATCTAAGATCTCTTCATCTTGCCCTACCATTGGATAGTAAAATTGTTACTCTTAGGAATATGTAACTAAGAAAAACAGATGCAAAGCAAAGGATAAAATGTAATTTACACACGGAAATATCTATAACAGCAAAGGGATGTGCCTCTGATAAGCCTGTGAAGGGAAGAGACAGGAGACCATCCTATGGGGTGCCCCCAATGTGCCAGCACTATGCTGTCTTCACAGACCCTTTTTTAGATTCTTTATTCTCCATCACTTGCTAAGTAGGTAGATAGTGTTATTTCCATTTTATAGATGGGGAAACTAAAATTCGGAGGTGTTACATTCTTTGCCCTGGGGAAAGGTAAGGGACCTAGTGAGCAGCAGAGAGCTAAGGTTTGATGCCCATCTCTGACCTGTGCTCAGGCCAAGACACACCGCCATCTTCTCAGGGCAGGTACCAGGGCCAATACAGCCTCCCATCTCAGGGGCCCGGGGGGGATTCAGTCTACATGTTAGGGATGAGGGAAGTAAGAAGTTAATTCAAAATCACTCTTTTAGCTTCTTCATAGTAACAATTCATTGGTGAATTCTGAAGCCAGCAAGAACATCTGTGAATATTATAAAGGGGAATTTATTCAGAAAGCCATGTCAGTGTTTGCGAATTCTCAATGCATAATAAATTGCAGGGAAAGGAACCAAAATATATGTGTTTTAATTTGGTAAACAATAGGAAATATACTTTTCAATGCGATATGAGCTTTTGAGTATATTAGTTTTTGTCTGACAGGAATAGATTATGTATGATAGATATTAATTCTTCTTTTGGTTTGATTCTTTTTATGATCAGAAAGGTCATTTGAAAAAAGCCAGACTCTTTTGATTTGGTGCAGTGGTGTTCATCAGAGTGAACTGATTTATGATCATTGAGAATTCTGGCCGTCAGTTAGCACACTGGGGCCAGGTGTCAGTCACATTTTCTCTCACTGTTTTAATTGCTAGAACTGAACAATTGCCTAAAATACCAAAGAGAATTTGCCTCTGATGGCTTCATGGAAATGCTAGGCCGTATATCAAACAAAAACCAGAAAATTAGATAGGATATCAATTATCAATATAAAATTGTGCAAGTAACCAGCCAGAACTAATATTAATCATATTCAGTCATATGCTAGAAGAACAAGCTAACGGAAGTCTCTTGGGAGAAAAAAGGAAAGGGTATAAAAAATATTTGGAGTTGAGATGAATGACATATGTGAGTAATAAAGGAGGCAAGAAATTGGAGATGGGGAAGTGGGGGCGATGGAGGACTAGTGAGAGGGAATTTTAACAAGGAAGCAGGAAGATAGAAGCCTGTGATTAAGCTGCAAACGAGCAGATTCAGGCAGACAGGAGTCTTTAAAATAGTGTACTTTTTCATTGCATTCAGCTTGAAGTGTCTTTAATAATTGTGTTTTTTGTGCACTTCCTACTCCTCTGGTCTGAGGTGTTGAGCTTTCCTGCAGGGCCTTTTTCCTAGTTGTTCTCCTTACTGCATGGCCACATACAGGAGCTGGGGCATCTCTTAATCCTGGATGAGGCCCTTTTGGCTGAGAGCTCTGCCAGGCAGGAGCTTTGCTTTGTTCCTTACTACGCCCCTGACACCCATGCTTGCCCACACCGTATTTCAGGGACTCTAAGACATGCTCTTCCCCTCGAACATTTCAACATCTTAAGAATGGTGTTGCATATTACCATTGATTGCATATTACAGATGTTAAAAACATTTTTAATTGACTGTGTTGTTCCCTATAGGTATAAAATAATGGCATCTTAGCAGTCCATGGTTATACAGATTTAATGAACTATGGATGTGGGTGCTCAATTACGATTTGTTGAATGAATGTATGTGATCACATATCCCCCTATTCTAGTTCAGGTGAAAAGGAAATGCTTAAAGTTAGTTCTGGATTGTGCATTGGCCACTGACAGGGTGGAGTGGAGGGCTGGCCTCCAGGGTGTCTTGGCTGAGCAATTTACTGTGGTGCGTATATTCACCCTTCAGTGTAACTGAGAGGTGGTAACTGAAAGGTGGCTTTGCTCATTTTTGCAAAGTAAAATGTTGAACCAGTTAAGACATACCCCCAATAAGCCAGTTTAAAAATAATAAGCAGTATTTTTGTCTTTATTGTCAGGAGAATTGCTTAATTTTCTACTTTGGATTGCCTATCTATGAATATTTCTCTTGAAAATTCACGGATACATTGGTAGAGAAATGACTCCTTTTTCTCAGTAGAACAAACTGTGGATTTAATTAGGATAAAGTATGTGCTTTAATAAGTTAGGGCGCATTACCATCATCTTCCCACCCTACGGAAGAGACAAGTACACATGGGTGCACTTCCTACCCTTAAATTTTGATAACCCCTGTTCGGAATACCAACTTGTGTGGGGAAAGTCACACCCTAAGCTTAATTATGTGAAACGCTCTGCTCTTTATTACTGTTCCGATCTCAATATAGTTGGTTTCCTTTGAATGGAAAATTCGAATCCGATTCTGATATTGCAGCAGGATCTGTTAGACACTTCTTTGTGTGAACAGGAAGGGGGAAAACCACATGAATTTATTTAAGTGTTAAAGCCTGAGATGGGAAGGGAGGCAGTGTTTAAATACCAAGCATGTGCTAGGATAAGGCCTTTACATAAAAAGTATCCAGATAGTAAGCTGTATGAAAGACTCTCGGGGCCTCCATTATGTGCCATTTTAATGAGTGGTGCTTTAACTTCTAAATTGTCTCATAAATGGGTAAGGACACTCGCAGGGAACTAAACACCATTGTGGGCTTAGATAAATATTTATATGTTTGGCAGGTAGCTTGAATTTTGAAAGTATGCACTAGCATTGCATACATACACACATAAAATTTATATGTCTTATTTAGAAATGTGGCTAGCTATGGAAAGGAAAATGAAAATAAACTGGAGCATTACAAAAATGCTTATTAGCCTATGGCAGCTACATCTCTGTCATTGATGCAGTATTTTTTAATAATAATTTGATGTTTACATATGAATACATAAAAATAAATAACATGGAAAAATACAGTCATGGTGAAATTTTTATTTTCATTTTTCCTTAGCATGGTGACTTGTAAGCAATGTTCTGACTTTCATCAGATCAGCCAAGTTGAAAATTTAGTTGCATGAATGGAGACAGCCAGTTTTGTTCATTCAAACCAAGAAAGGCCTTTTCTTGAGGGATATTTTCTCCCTGGTTTATTTAGTTTGAACAATTTTTTACATCTCTAATCTATTCTTTTGTACATACTGCATGAGACAATGTCTCTAAAACCTTTAAAACCTTTTTAAAAAAGATTTAAAACCTTTTTAAAAAATCTGGATATTTAGTGTCATGGACACATCCTCCAAAAGTGGAATTAGTACGACACTGGGTGCCTGCCCGGTGCTGTGCAGCGAAGTCATGTGTTGCAGTGCAAGCAACGTACAAAATGTGCGTCTCTCTTATAAGGAGTTTACAAGCAAGCTGTGCTTATATGAGCTTGCAGGGTCTAACAAAGTGCCAGGTCGGTTGAGGCAGTGATCAGAGAACAGAAATATGTGTTAAAGCAGTATATGTGCAATGAGGAAGTAGAGGATCATTTAGTGGGGAGGAGATGGCAGCTGGAGCCATCAGGAATAGATCCTCAGAGGAGGTGGGGCCTGGGCTGGTCCTGGGAGGGTGGGTGGGGAATGGGAGGGCATCCAGAGAAAGAGAAGACTCCTGGTGGAGTGATGATGGTGCAGGAGGTAAGCAGCCAGTACAAGGGGTGGGGTGGGGGCAGGGGAGCTGAGAGACTGCCTGGACTGGCATCGCTTTAAAAGGAGTGAGAATAGCATAAACTTGGTAGGTTGTGGTCAGTTGATAAAAACAGTGAAAGCTAAGCCGTTAATTTTACACTTGGCGTTTGGGCCAAGGGGATCTATGTTAGGTACCTGAGCCAGGAAACACTATTATGAAAGCAGTGCTTTCACAAGTTGGGAGCAGGGAGCCTTCCAGAAAGCGGTTAAGACAGTCCAGGCACACTGTCATGAGGACAAAGGCTTCTCACAGCTGGAAAGGCGAGGAAGAGACTGCAGATGATTGTCCAGAAATATTGGTCATCAAGTTCTCACGGCCATGTTAATATAAATAACTGGCAAAGATTTCATCTCAAGCCAATTTGTTTGCAAATTTAGATTTTGGACAACAGTCTTAATTGAGTAGCTAGCTGTGTCAAAGGGAAAAACAAGATCAGAGTAAAAGCATGCCACTGAAGTTTAAAATCTTTATGATCCAGAATGATTCAGGAATCGGTGTGATTTAAATGTAAAAATATAAACTGGGGAGGGAGGGGGGTGTTCTTAAATTTGGATGATTTAATGAGAAATAGAATCTCCCTTAATAAGAACGCAATAACCCCTTCCCCCCGAAAGCTGCATGGAGGAGGCAGTGTGGTGCAGTGTTACGGGATCACGCTTCCCGGGTATGTGGCTACTCAGCTTTGTGGTCTTGGGAAGGCCAGTTTCTGCATCTGTCAGACAGAAATAATAGCTGTGTACACCATTTAAGGTTCCTGTAAAACCTAAAGGAGATAATACTTATACAGTGCTTGGCATATAATAAGCAGTCAATCAAAGGTAATAGAGGGAATAAAATCCCTTTTTTTTTTAAGATTTTTTAAAAATTTATTTATCTTTAGAGGGGAAGGGAAGGAGAGAGGGAGAGAAATATCAGTGTGTGGCTGCCTCTCGTGCGTCCCCTGCCAGGAACTGGCCTGCAACCCAGGCATGCGCCCTGACCGGGAATCAAACCCTGATCCTTTGGTTCGCAGGCCCGCGCTCGATCCACTGAGCCACATCAGCCAGGGCATGTGCTCCACTTTTAAGCAAAAGAACGAAATGTCAATAAGTAAAATTCCCATGAGTATTCAAAATATTTGTCTTTTAAAAATGAAGAGAAAAAGCTTAAGAAATATAGCTTTTGATTGTGTGGACTTAGCTTATTCTTTACAACTTGCACATGTACAGGACTCTAAAAGGACTGGGATTTCTCCAGTAATAACCTTAAAAATTTCCAAGATTTTCATCAAGAAAAAACATCTTATTGAATTTATGGTGTTTATGAAGATAGAACATTAGATTAATAGAAAATGATTTTTTGGAGGGGAAAAAGTCTCATACAAACAGTATTTGCTAGTTAACCTCCTGAATTAAATTTCTTATAACTTCACATTCCCTAATTATTCTCAGTACCTGACCAATTAAAATTCCACTTTTCTTTTGGAAGTAAACACCACCAGCCACTTCTTTGGCCATCTTCTTTTGTTCTTATGGGGTAAGTGTCAGGATATATCAATTAGGCACTTTATTGATTTGATAAATCAGTTTTCTTTTAGTATGATTTAGCTGTCTGCAATATGTTTGGTATTTGTTACAGCTGTAAAAACGAAAAACGAAGAAACAAAAATCCAAAATAATGTGAGCAAAATGTCACTCAGTGAACATGATAAAGCTAGAGAGCATCTCTTTTGGACAGAAGTCTTTGAATGAGTTGGGCTGAACCTACATAGATTATCAAGGTCACGTTAAAGATGAAAATGAACTCTGGGACAATAAATGATCCATTACAGCTGGGAAAAAAATACAAACATAAAATGAGACCTAATGTCTTTCTGCACACTCTGATTTATTTTTTTCCCTGAGCCTAATATACCTATTTAGTCTAATTTAGTTTTAGCTTTAGTTATGCTTTCTAAAATTACAATGTATGTGAAGATGGAATTTTTTTTTCTCTAATAGGAATTTTTCTCTCCTCCTGTGGGGAATGGTAAGGGTCACATACCTCTCTTGCTCTCTGTGTGTCTGGTCAGCCTGCAGTGAGGACACATCTCATGGGGCCCCTGAGGGCAATGGCCCCTCCGGGAACCAGCGGCCCCACAGTCTGGCATCTAGTAGACCGGCTCTTGCGTTATCAAAGTGTTAGTCCCAGTAACAATGGAAGTCCAGTGATTTCTCTTTAGTTTGTGAAAGTAATCATGCAAGGTTATTTTTAAATTTGGTACAAGTTTAAAAAACAAATGTGGTTGAATCTAGTGTTTTAAAAAATGACAACCATACATGGGTTTCCAGTTTAAGTTTTCGATTGCCAGGAGAAATGACAGGGCTGTTAAGGATGCTGATGGTTGGAGCAGAAACCTGGGAGGAGGTAACAGTTCTGGAATCAGTTTTTCGCTCCCAGCTGCCATCATCACCATCTCTTTGGCTTTATCTGGGCCAAGTGTTAACATTTCTTAACTGTTTCCATAAATTAAATAGAGAACTTTGCACAAGTGCCATGCACAGTCATGCTTTCTTCAGAGCCCAGGTCATCAAGTCCTTTCATCATTCAGTCAGCATGTTTTTACTGAGGGCCTACTGTGTGCAGTCCACAAGATCACCTTGGATGGGCTCAATGAACTACATCTTTACAGAATGCCACCCCTAGTTTTTATCAGATCTTTGTCCATTTACTTTACGTTATGTATATGTGTGATATAGACATAGTTAGATATAAAATCATCTTAATGAAGGCTTTGAATAGGAGCTCAAGAAATACTACTGTATGGATAAATGAACAAACCGTACTGGTGTGGCCCCGCTGGCACTTTTCCACAGCCTGCTCAGACTCCAAGGTGTCTTCGGTGTCTGGGGAGTGTCAGGAATGTCTGGAATGCGGCAGCGTTGGCGAGTTCAGTTCCTCTCTGACACATTTCTGAGTTGGCCAGTTTCTTGGGCAGAACGAATAGTGGCAGAAGATGGGAAAGCCACCTATGGACTCAGAACTATATGTGACTCCCTCCCTGAACTATGGCATATCTCATCCTCTCCCCACCCCAACAGCCCAGTTTTCCAAATGAGGGAGTAGGGCCTGGAAAGAATTTTCTGCAAATTGCATTCAACTCTCTGTATTCATGTTTATGTTTGAATTTAGCTACCAGAGAAGTTATCAAATGTAGTATTCAAGGAATTAGATTTAAATTTGTTTTTACATCATTTTTGAACTATTTAGATTAAGATTTATTTTCTCCACACTGTCATCCATGTCCATGAGACCCTTTTGCTTTTTGCCCAATCTCTCTACCCCCTAACTTCCTCTCCCCCAATTGCTGTCATCCTGCTCTCCATCTATGAGTCTGTCTCTATTTTGCTTGTTAGTTCAGTTTTCTCATTAGAGTCCACATATGAGTGAAATCACATGGCATTTGTCTTTCTTTGACTGGCTTATTTCATTTAGCATAATGTTCTCTAGGTCCATCCATGCTGTTGCAAAGGGCAAATTTTTCTTTTTTACGGCCAAGTAGTATTCCATTGTATAGAAGTCCCATAGTTGTTTTATCCACTCATCTACTGGTGGGCACTTGGATTGCTTCCATATCTTGGCAATTGCAAATAATGCTGCAATGAACACAGCAATGCTTATGTTTTTTCGAATTAGTGTTTTGGGTTCCTTCGGATATATTCCGGAAGTGGGATAGCTGGGTCAAAAGGCAGGTCCATTTTTAATTTTCTGAGGTATCTCCATACTGCTTTCCACAGTGTCTGTACCAATCTGCATTCCCACCAACAGTGCAAAAGGGTTCTCCTTTCTCCACACCCTTGCCAGCACTTGTTTTTTGTTGATTTTTTTGATGACGGCCATTCCGACAGGTATGGGATGGTATCTCATTGTGATTTTAATTTGCATTTCTCTGATGATTAGTGATGTTGAGAATCTTTTCATATGTCTATTGGCCATCTGTATGTCCTCTTTGGAGAAGTGTCTATTCAAGTCCTTTGCCCATTTTTTAATTGGATTGTGTAAAAAAAGATTTAGATTTTAAATGAAATAATTACTTTGGAAACATTACTACATTCCTTGGTTTAAGCCAGACAGTCACTCTGGCTGGTCTAGGATGGCAAGCAGAGCTTCTAGAACACAACCCCCTACCCCTCATCCACCCCTTTCCATTGTCCTCTCTCAGGTGATTTTCACACAAATGTTAGTGGGCCCAAGCTATAGTTTTCTCTGGCACCCTCATTCTGCTGAACTGGCCCCATAGAATTAGTATTGTACTTCTTTTTTAAATAGAACTATTCAAAGTCTTGCATTTTATTTCAGAATTTAATATCAATAATTACTTAAAATTTAATGAACTTTACTACTGATTTAATTGCTTTTGAGTAGTTCCACTTAAGTTATTAAAGAGAAACAAGGACATATTCATTTAATGAGCAACAGAAGTCTTGCCCTCACATCTGCCTACATTCTCTTTTCAATTAATCAATTATAGTCTGATGGTGTGTAATTACACATTAAGAAAGTTATTGTACTAGCTCAGCATGCCTGTCCCGGGGGGCTCATGAATACGCTAATATAACACACCTGTAATGACCTGTACTCATATCTGAAAATTACACTCATTTCTTTCTCTTTGCTAAATTAAGATGAGAGCAATTACCATTAACTTTTGGAGTCACATTTAGTCAATGTGATGTGGAGGGAGAAAGTGAGAAACACTGAAATAAAAGTAAAAATGGAAGAAAAAGACTTTATTTGCAAGCATACGTAATCTGCCTTTTGAAATTAGCTTCTCGAGACTCAGAACTATTGCATTGTTTCAGAGGACCCGTGGCCATCCATCTGAACGGTGTCCACTGAATCATACTAAATACTTAAGGAGAAGAGGCCGGCATTATTTGAACCCAAGTGGTGAATTGCTTTTCAACCTCCTTCAATCTCCTGATGAGAGATACAGGAAAACAGGAAAACCTTTTGAAATCGCATTCAGACAAATTTGCTTGGCTTGTTTCAAATCAAACCAAAGTCTGGAACTGATCCCCATGCAGGAGCGCTAAGCCTCTGCATAGCAACTAAGCTGTGTAAAAAAGAAAAATTAAAAGGAAAGAAAGAAAAAAACCCCACAAAAGTGCAATGCAAAAGAGAAGATTTTACTACATCAATGGCCTAAAAGCTCTGGTTATGTGAAGGGGTCTATTCCAGTATGTCCTTCTGATTTATACTAAATCGGTAAAACTCAACAAGAACCTCTAAATCCAAATTATATAGTCAGAGACATTCTAAATGCCTAAACCAACCAAGGAAGTTTAAGCAAAATGCCCTGTTAAAATAAGCTTTTGATGTCTGCACAACTCCAACTCAAGAAGCAATCTGTTGACATTTTCAGCAAATGCTATCTTAGTCTGAGACAGAGGCAGCAGTGGCTTCTTCAGAGTAAAGTGATTCTTCTCCCCTTCACACCCTCCTCCTCCACCAGAAACACACACACACGCACACACACACACAACCAAAAAACTCTGCTTCTGTTATCCGCTCACTGAGGCACTGACAAGGTCAAATCTACTGTGATTAATGGCTGTCCATCAGAATAGAAAGAAGGGTACTTTGATACTCAGCTAGCAGATGCTCATGAACATGTAAATGAATGTGGTGAGCCTTGGAAGGGAAGGATTTGCTTTGTTGATGTTTTTAACTCTGCAGCCAATTTTGGGCATTTTGTATGCTGTTTTCCCTGGTTGTAGCCACTGGCCATGCACACCCCACTGTCACTCGGGCAAAGCCTGCCTCTCCCTGTGCCTCCCAGGGGTGCCCAAACCCTGCTGGCCCTGAGCAGGAGGTGTATGACAGTGGCAGAGACACCCCGTGCACTTCCAGGGTGTGTCCTTCTTGGCACTCCTGGCCTGTTGGGACAAATGTCTGTGTCCAAGGGACTGTCTTCCTGTGTGGGCTCCATTTGTGGCATCTCATAGGCCTCCACGGGGTTGAATTGTAAATAGTGGCCACCACATAAAACATGCCATCTGTACCCCTGTGGGAAGTAGGATGGAACACAAAAAAGATCTATTCCAGGAATATGAACTGATGTTTACAGACATGCCAGGGCTGGCTTTTAAAATACAGTAGAAAACTGTCTCAAAAGCAGTTTAAGTACCATGTAATAAAACCCTGAAAAAAGTGTTACGGGAGCATGAAGAAAACCTCTGTGTGCAGAGAGATGGACTGAACTGGTGTGTCTGAAGCAGTCCCCTTTGCCCAGAAATGTGAGATATAGTCAGGTCTTGTCAGGACTTCCTGGGAAAGTAGGGCCAGAGGGCAGAGGATGCCGTTGGCTCTCCTGCTTTGCAGGCCTTCAGTCCCTGTGATAATTTTGTTAAAATTGGAAGATCGGGAGATAAGTTTGGATTGAGCAAACTGAATTGCCATGGGAAAGTTTCCTTATTTGCTAGACTGAGGATCAGGGCCATGTGTGGGGGTGTCTTTGTTGGGACATCATACTCACAGGCAGACAGAGTGCTGCCCGCATGTCCCAGGATTTGCACAGCCTTCCCAATTTCACATTTATTGCCTGTTTTTATAAACCAGTGCTCCACAAATGGGTTTCGGTGCCCAGCGCTTAGAAATAGTGTCACTCTTGAAAACACCATAAATTGGTGACCTACTTAATCGCCGTTGTGTGAACTGGGAATGATCTTTGCCATCTATAATACACATATGAAACATAAAGTCATAAACCAGTTCACAAATATATAATCAAGCTGCCTAAGTAAGTGGGACTGGCCGTTTCTGGTTTCCATTAGTATTCCTCTGCCGCTTGCTTGTTGATTTTGTCATCTTTGAATGTTTGTTAGCAGAAACAGCTGCCTTGGTCTGTGAGATAAGTCCTTTCCTAATGAGTCTGGGTAATTCTTGTTTATGCATACTGCAGTTGTTGTCTTGTGATGTGAGTTTATTTCCTGGCTCGTTCCATTCTGAGACCTGGCCACTCCATTTATGAACATACTGGGGTGTCACCTGAAAGGAGTGTTGTCTCATGTTTCTAAACTCAATCCCAAACCTCTCCCCCCATCCCTGTTGCCACCTGTCTTCCCTTGCCAGTTCCCTTCCGAAACCAAGGAGGGTGAGGACAGGGGACAGGCACGCTCTCTTGGCTTTCAGGATGCCTATGAGGGCGCCCCCTAGTGATGTGTGGCCTAACAACATCCTCCAAGTTAGCCCTGGAGTTGGGTCCTGTATTTGGACCCAAGCCTGCAAATTATGCCAGCCCTTTGGGGCCTGTGAGTTTGATGTGTTAGATTCTTGACCCAGACCCTAGTGTGTGTGTGCATGTGTCCTCATGTGTGTGTGTGAGTGCATGTGCATGCAATAGCTTCTCCTGAAGGTTCAAGTTAGTGAGGCTTTTCTATCACAATTCTGTGAAAAGCTAAAAGTTCCTTGGCCACCTGCCTCCCAGAATTTCTCCCTGGCTACATTTCCCTGCAGCTTCCAGTCATCAGTCAGCCTGCTCAGGGCCATCTTCCCCTCCTCCCACTTTCTTCTTTCAATGAGTCCGCTGGCTCACCCCTATGCACAAATTTCCCTCTACTTTTTAAGCTGAACAGACCAGCTACCAGCCAGGCAGCCTTTGTGTTTCCTGAATTCTCTGGGTATGTTTCCTTTTGTTCTTGCATATTATATGCTATAATATCTTTTCTGAAGTCTCAGTGGAAATAAAGCAAGTTAAAGGAAGGCTGGTGCTTGTGCCAGAGCAATAAAGACCAGGCAGCTGCCTTCCACAGACCCATGTGGGCCAGCAGGGCTGCAGTGGGGGGAGCCCGGGCTGGTGACCCTCAGGGGTCACTGCTTCTTGCTCATTTAGCTGCCCTGCCCTTCTCCTATCACAGATTATTCTGACATAGCTAAATTTTGAAGGCTTCTAGTTAAAGCTGAGGAAAATGTATAGGAGAAAAAAAACACAAATTTGCAAAATCAGTGCATTAATATTTCTCCCAGGCAGTCCGGAGAAAACAGAAGTGTCTGCAGTAACAGCTCCAGCTGAGCCGGCTTTCAGGAAAACAGTGTGTCCTTAGGAGCAGAGTTTAGGAACAACCTCCCCAATCTCTGAGAACCTCCCAGGGAGTTCTAGCCTTTGGCGTCCTGGTGTGCCTCCCAGGCTGCCTGTGCTCCAGGGGGCAAACCCAAATCTTTCCTCAGACCTTGTGCCCTGTTTTGGGGTTTGGAAAATATGGTCCCCTTGACTATGGGCTGACCCTCCAACCCCAAGTTGCCCGTAGCCCCTCAGTACTCCAAGTGTGGCCCACCCCCCAGCTGTGGGGACTCCACCTAGGCCCCTGGTAGGAGTGCAGATTCTTAGGCCCCATCAGCCACCCTAAATGAGAACCTGCATTTTAACTAGGTCTCCTGCTTTCATGTATACACTGAAGTTTGAGAAGCTCTGGGCTAGGATATGATGACAGATTTTTACCCAGTGAGTTTGGGCCTGCTTCATTGGGCCCCTTAGTCATTATAGGACACAAACTAACAACATATTCCCACTCCTCCCCCCGTCCCCAGAATCTCTTTCACAGCCATTGAGAAAATTATCATGTACAACAGACATGCTCGTACCCACAGCTGAGAGAGTCTTGCTGGGAGTCTCTAGAAAGTTGGGGGTGGATGAGAGTGGGTGTGCACCAGTGATGGGGGACAGAGCCAAGAAAGAATGCAGTTATTTGGGAAGTTCAGCCCATAATTGCCTCTGCATATTTGATGCCTGAATGTTAGGGCTCCAATTTAGGAAGAAAAGGTGAGGAAGCTAATAGAAAACAAAATCCCAAACTGCTTCCCGTGCCTGGAATTTGGGCTGCATCGTTTAATTCCTGGAAAATGAACATGGTTTCCCTCCCAGCTCACCTTAGGGGAGGTAGCCTTTGCTTCTACCTGCAGGACCAGGGGAGGCTGGACTCAGCTAGCCTCCCTCTGCTCAGGCAGATAACCTCATGCTGTGGGAGGGGTAGCCAGGCCAATCCTAGCCCTGCCCCACGACTTCAAAGTAGCTGCAGTGGTACCCAGTTTGGAGCTGATCAGCACCCTCATCTCACCCACTATTCCCCTTCATGTGCAATGGACAAGCAGGCCGGGGAGCTTAGCACATGGCAGCCAGGGAGGCCTTGAGTTTTGCAAAATCTAGGGACAGAGTCCATTTTCCACACCAAGAAGGGAGACAGGGGAGAAGGTATATGTGATTAGGGGTTGGGGCCAGTGGACATTTGACTGTAAGTTCAGTCCTAGGCTCTTGTTCTGGGTGATAGTATTGGTATAGCAACTGTACATTTTCCACAACACCTGCTTTCTCATGTTCTGCTTGTTGTCACTGTGAATCACCGAGATGACCCGGGGCCATAGCTGTGGTTTCCAGTCCACCTTACAGCTTATCGCACAACAGGAAGTAGACAGTTAACTTAAAGGGTCCTGTCTGTGGCCACCTGGACTTTCTGGGACAGGCCCAGGGCAGAGCATTCTGGCCTGTTGTCATGAGCTCCCCGGATGCCAGCGCGCCTCCAGCTGGACCTTGTGTTCTGCTGCTGCCAAACACTCGCACTGTTGCAGAAAAAAGTGAAGTTAATGAATATTTTTTTTGTCCATTTAAGAGATCACCTTCTAATTTTCCTGAAGCATTTGGTATCTGGTACCTATGTAGCAAGTGTGTACCGGCGCTTGACAAACCAAGTAAACAACAGAAAGAATTAATCTGAAGAACTCCAAAAGAGCCAGTCGCATGCAGTTCAACAGCTTCTAGTGTGTGTGGCTTGAGGCTGGGTTTTCTTGATGGTGTTCTTGCGGTATAGTCAGTCTAATCATGATTTCTGGTATAACGTTGTCTTTAGTTTGAATGATAGAACTACCCCATCAGCTTTTCCCAGCATTCCATAGAGCTTTGCCCTCTGATCAGGTATGAGAACCCTGTGTCGGTCCAGGGTCCTACAGCTGCTCGAGCTTTGGGACGAGCTGTAGAGAGAGGTGGATTGTAGCTGTAAACGTGCTGTGACCTGAGGGGCTAGCCCAGTAGAAGAAGTAGGCCACCTCTTCACCTGAAATTCCACTATTAGATAAGGTTATTTTCTTTGTGTTTGGAATGCTATCTAAATAAAAAGCCTTATAAGGATTGATATTTTGGGCTTCATTTGCCTAGATCAGGGGCCCTGAAAGAAGGATAGGTAACCAAGGGACAGACAGACTGATGAAGGAGAAGGTGGGACAAACATCTTACATCTTATACATCAGAGTTCTATTCAGAAATGGGTTTGTCTCTCCCTCTACAAGCCACGGGAACAAAATGCTGTTAGACATCTGGTTGAATTTTTTGTGTTGTTGTTTCCCTTCCCCTCAGAGACTCCTAAACGGAATCTGTGGACCAGGGCATGATGAATGGAGATGTGGCATGGACACTGTGTGTGAAGACAGAGTCACCTGTGCCTTCAGCTGGGGTGGGGGGGGGAAGCAAAGAGGAGTCCCAAAGAAGAACTCCAACCAGGGAAGGGGAATCAGGTGGGTTTGTTAGATTTGGCATCAGGAAACTCCTTAGGCTGACACAGGGTCAAGGGATGTCCATCACTTTTGATTTGTCCTTCATCCCCATCCCCATCCCCAAAGAGGAAGCTAGGCAGTATCATCAAATATGCACGCCCCTGCCCCCCACAAATTCACGCCCTAACCTCTGCTTTCAGTACATGCTTCATGGAAAGTGAAGCCAGACTCTGTCACTGACCTCAGCAGGCTTTGATTACACACCTCATCAGTAAAAGCATTAGGTATTCTATTCTTTGATTACTTCAGTGGATCATCTTTGCACCCTCTGTGGTACCCCACCCCATGTTGATGATCATTCTAGAGAAGTTTGCACAGGCTGTTGATTCTAGTGACAGCCCTTATAGATAAGAAAAGCCCCAAGATGCACACTGTGAGGCTATAATCCTGTTCCCGAGCGCATCCTAAGAGCACCGTGGTGTCTAGGTATGGCAGAGAGAGAAGTTACGGAACACACTGTGAGCACGATGCAGAGATTCTGTGTCATAAGTCCACCTATAGTGCGGAATCTGTATTTAACACATAGGGAGGTGATACATTCCCCAGGACCTCTCTGCTTGATCTTGAGGAGTTTTCAGGCTGGAGTTGGACTTGGTGTTGGCAGCCCTGGTGAGGGGGGCAGTCTTGCCACCTGGCTCCATCAGACATTAGCAATCTCAGGTACAAGGATGAGGACAGAGGTTCTGGGAAGGCCCAGCGGGAGCCCTGTTTTCCCAGATCATCACTGTCCCTGGGAGGACCGAATTGGTAGGGGAGCACTAAGTTAGGACTAGGCAGTGTGGTCATGCTTTTAAAATGCTGCTGGGTCTCAAGCATCTGTACCCTTTGACCTGTTCCTGACCAAGGGCCTCAACTCTAGGAGGGTATCCCCACCAAAACACAAACTGCCCATTTCTGTAAGCCAAGTCGGGGCCCACAAAGAACTCACTTCATAGAAATTCATTTACAGACACTTCTTCTTACATCTCCTCTCCCAGTTGGAGGCTCCCTGTTCTGCCACACAGATTGTAAGCTCTGGGGAAAACTCTAAGAAAGCACTCAACACTCTAGCATACATCTATCAAGCACCTACCAAGTGTCAGGCACTTGGGAAGAGATAGGAGCAGATGGGGAATCAGAAAGATTCTTCCCTCCCCACAGTGCTTATTTGCTCAGGAGCTAACTGGGTCCCCTTGGGCAAGACAGCTAGGCCAGGACTGCAGAGATGGCCCATCTTCCTTTCTGGGGGAGGAGCCATAGCACCTCTCTGGACTGTCTCCTGTACAATGTTTCATAGCCAGAGTCCTTGCTAGCTCCTGAAGGGGAGGGCACATCAGAGGTGACTGGCCCCGAGGTGGCAGGGAGTGAGGAAGAGTGGCCTGGGAAAGGACACAGTGTGTCCAAGCAGCTTACGGCCTTTGCTCAGGAGGCTCCAGCAGGCCCCGTATGGCTGCCACACGAGGCGCCACTCACTGCAGATGAGCTGAATCAGAATTCCTGGGGGGAGGGGGGGGTGCAGAGAAAAGGCTTCTTGAGTAATTCTAATGTGCTTCAAAGCACTTGGAGCACCTAAAGGAGTTCAGGTCCTGTTCTGAATATGACCTTCTGGCTGTTTCTGAAACACCTAAACCATCTATGACATTGGCTCCCACCCCTTAGCTCCCATCTCTCTCTTTCTCTCTCCCTCCAAGAGTTGAATACTTGTTCAAAATGCATCATTATCGTAGTTACTATTTGCTAGGTGTGAATTTAATGCCCAGGAAAGCGAATTAGTCCCATGTGTGGGAGGGAGCAGACTGTCTGCTTGGCTGGTGCAGGTGTGATTGCTGAGTGGATCCCAGGCACAGAAGCCTCATCCTTGGGTTTTGCTTCCCAACCTGCCCAGTCAGTCCCATCAGGCTCCATCTTTTACTGCTGAAGGTCAAATGATTCTGTCCCGTGTAGTTGCCCCAGTTCCCTCGTCTCTAAAGACTTCAGGGGTGGAGGCCTATGATAATAACTGAGAGCTGATGTGAGGCCTTCATGGGACTGTCTGAGCCTTGAGCCTAGAGCCTGGGCTGTTTATTTTTGTTTGGAATGGTGTTATCCCAAGGAGTGGGAAAAGGAGGGGTCCCTGGCAGAGCCGGAGAACAGGAGCCAAGTAACAGCAATCTTCTTCAGGAAAGAAAGGAAGGGGCCAGCAACAGCAACCCCAAAATTCCTGCAGATGTGGAATTTGAAGGAATCCAGAGAAGGCGAGCCTATTTTTAGCAGGAGTGGGGTGCACACTGGGCTAGGCGCCACGGGCCGCTGTCACTAACATTTCGCTCAGCATTTTCACATTTACACATGACAGCCCTGCAACTTGACAAGAACCCACACTTTATCTCCTTGCTGAGCAAAAGCTACCACCTTCCCTGAGCCCAGTGGGAGGACCTGTTCCATGTGCTGTCTATCTAGCCCAGCCAGGCATTGGGTTCACCTGTGTTACCATGGCTATTTACATGTCAGCCGTCAATGGCAGGCCACTCAATGGGGGTGACAAGGTTGCTAGTCTTCCCAGTGAGAAAGCTGTGCAGTGTTACCTCTGTAGGGAAAATGTTCAGTGCGCTTTGTTCAATTAAGCATGCATGTGTGGAAATATAACACTCAAATGAGCAGGAATAAAAATATATCAAATTTGAAGAAGTTAGGTAATACCATTGGGAAAACCAATGACCTTGAAGTGAACCCAGCAATGTCAAAAAAGAGAACCCCAGAAATGTGAGCTCTTCAGCAGTTTGCCAGACCCTGAAGAAGACATATGCATTACATCCTCTGTGCCCCATGTAAACATCTTGCCTAGATCAATATCAGGAAGTCTGGCACAGAAGTTCTTTTTCAAACTTTAAGCAGCAAGCGCTTTTCTAAGTCCTATTAGAAAATCATTCACTGCTAAGGTAGTGAGTTTGAACTTGGGGGTGGGGACAAGATTTCTGAGGACAAGACCTGGAAGATGAGTTCTCCACTCACCCACTGCCCATCCTGCCTGGCACTGGTTTCTGCCTTGCTGAAGTGGATGTTAATTATTGACATTCCTCCAGTGAGTGAGGAATGAAAACTGAGTAAGAAGAAAGACAGAGAAAGAAAACACCAGAGCAGAACTGATAGCCTCCAGTCAACATGCGTGTAGCTTTTGTGATTATTTCTAACTAGTGTTGACATTACTACATATGCATAGAACTTGGAGCTCTTCTAGACGTTAGCAAAGTAAAGCAAGATGAGAGGAGAGGCTGAAGGGTTTGTGTAGCCTCTCTGTGGGCTTGGAGCAGCAGTTTGAAAATGTGATCTTCATACTGGCAGATTTAGCATCGCCTGGGAACTTGTTAGAAATGCGGATTCTTGGGCCTCACCCCAGACCTACTGAATCAGAAACTCCAGGGGTACAGCCCAGGAATTTATGGGGTTAATTTCTTTTAATATTGTGGTAAAATATGCACAACATAACATTTGCCACTTTAACCATTTTAATTGTATAATTCAGTGGCATTCTCAATGTCATACACCCATCACCACTATCTGTTTCTAAAACGTTTTCATTACCCAAAAGAGAAACTCTGTAATTATCAAGCAATATCTCCTCACCCCCTGCTTCCCCCAGTCTTTGATAATCTCTAATCTTCTTCCAGTCTCCATAAATTTGCCTATTCTAGATATGTCATATGAGTAAAATCTTACAATACATGACCTTTTATGTCTGGCTTCTTTCATTTAGCATGTTTTCAGGGTTCATCCATGCTGTAGCATGTATCAGTACTTCATTCCTTTTTTTGGCAGCAGAATATTCCATTTTGGGGATATGCCACATTTTGTTTATCCATTCATCTGTTAATGGGTGCTTGGGTTGTTTCCAAACTTTAGCTATTATGACTAATGCTGCAGTGAAAGTTGGTGAGCAGATATCTGGAACTGGTGTTTTAAGCAGCTCTCTGAGTGATCTGATGTGTGCCCACTTCAGATGGGTTGGAGAAGCCCTGGCCCCAAGCCCCAGAGCTACCTTCACTAGGAACTCAGAACACGCAGTTGAGGCTGTGTGCCCGAGGGTAACGTTGTCCATCCCAGCCAGGGGCCAAGGGCATGGACACTTACATCTTGTTTGTGTTGCAGAGACCAATATTTAGACTTTCTCAAAGGTCCTCCTAAGACTAATCTCAGAAGAAAAACACCTCTCCAGAATTAAGGTTCTTTTTGACTTTGTTTCATGGGTGATACCTCAAAATATTTTAAAGGCATGAGAGAAAAACACTTATTAAAAATGCATAACCATTTGGTTATTGTTGAGTGGAGTTTCACGCAGGTGTTTTGTCACTCCACGACCCCCTCAGTATTAGCTGTAACAGAAACCCACACGACTCTTTGCTGTAGAAATCAGAGTTGTTTGGGGTTTTTTCCTGGACATTATAGTGGTAGTCACGAGAGAGAGAGAGAGAGAGAGAGAGAGAGAGAGAGAGAGAGAGAGAGAGAGAAGGAAAAACTTTTTGTCTAAGTTCACAAATAGTTGGATAATGTTTGAAAATTATTGTATTAAGGATTTATAGGTATAGGCTCCGATGCCTTCTTAACTTACTAACTCCTTCCTCTTCAGAGAGGTTCAGTAACTTGCTGTGGTTACACCACTAGAAAAAAAAAAAAAAGCCGGGGTTAGAATTCACATCTCAGTCCAAAGTTGTTGAATAAATCTATTCATACTGGCTGCTGGTGGTTTAAAATATTACCCCTTAGGAGATATTTGGATTTTTAACAGAAAACCCCTAAGTAATATTTTAACATAAAGAAGTAAATCTCTGAAGGTAGAATGTTACACTTGAGGAAGAGGAAGGAAGAAGTTTATAACAATTGCAAAATCACGCCGTATGGTCTGCGAATTCAGCTTTCAGAATCCTTGGAGGACAGTCTGGAGGTCATGACGTCTTAAGGACAAGGGAAGTGGCTGAGGATGAAAGAGCCGAGGGGACGCATACACCTGTTGCCAGGTATATGAAGGGTGGCCCTGTGGAAGGAATGCAGTCCTGCTGGGTGACTATGAGGGAGATGGCCAGGCCTATGGGTAGGGGTTGTAGGAGGGCAGATCTCTTCTTGGTACCAGAATGAGTTTTCTAGCCAGCGTAGCACCCTTGTGAAGCAGTGAACTCCCCGTTGGCAATAACATCACGGTTGAGTCTGATGAGCATATTGTAAGGGCGCCCAGCATTGATGGGAAGGTGGGATGAAACGACTCCCTGGTGCCAGTTCAACGCTGAGGCATTATGACTTTGAACTTTCAAAAGTTACTGAATTGTTATATGCTGAATGCAAAACCAGTATCAAAAGGGAATTTGATCTTGATCTATCTTTTTCACTTGTTAAAGTTATGTCCCTCTTTTTTAAAAAAATCACTCAGCATCGTTGGTGCAAATTTTTGAAATACAGTTAATTACTCTTTGGGATTTCGTCTCCTGTTTGTAAATTCAGTGGGAGCATCCACTTGAATCTTCTGATAACGGTGTACTGCCCTGACCTATTGGCGTTTCCCTTTTCACGCTAATGAAAAAAAACTCAAATGGAGCTTCTCCACCGGGAAGGATGTCGGGCGCTAACAAAGCAGGAAAAATCCAGCTGGATCCGAGGCACAGGCAGGGACTTTGCTGTTATCATTCTTTCTATTGCGTTTGGCACACATTAGTGAGGTCTGAGGATTTGGGGGGTTGGCATGATCATGGCCTTGAGACCTCTGAGGGATGTAAATGCCGAGGATGGAAGGAATTTATTTAGCTCAAGACAAGGGGTACAATTAGGGTAGGAGTAATGGAATGAAATTAAGCAAAGAAAGATTTAGACAGAATATTAGTGGGGTACTTTTAAGCAATAGATTTACGAAGCTTTTAGATGTTTTCTAGGGAAGGCTAGTCTGTATTTTCCAAGTCACTTGTAAATCAGAGGGACAAAGGCTGAGATAGTCTTGAGGAAACCAGAGCCTCTGGGGATAAGGCAAATGGAGAATGCTTAGCTTTCTCTGCTTTCCTCTGGTCTTTCTTATAAACATGAAAAGCTCAGCAGGTGATCTCCTTCCGAATGATCCTGTCCACCTATAGCAAGTGCCTGCTTTTCTTAAAACCCCAAGGTGTGTTCCCGAAAGAAAAGTTTGAATGTGAGAATCAGAGGAAAGTCCTGGAGAGAACCTGGGCTGACTTCTCTACCTGCTTGTTAGTCCTGCCTCTAGAGGGCAGGGAGGGGAGGCCAAACCCTTCCTTGCCTGCGGTGGCTGTGGAAGGGTCTTGAACGGAGGAGTTAGATGGGGATGCCTGCTTCAGGGAGCACTGAATGCTGCTGGTTGATGAAGGCAGAGGCTGCAGCCATGGCAGAGCCCTCCATAAGCCTCCAGTTGTTCCTTTCCTCTGGAGCATTTCCCTGACTTGCAAGGAATCTCTTTGTCCTTTCCAAAGTCCAGCACGGATGGCTCTTTCAAGGTGGTCCCAGCTTCTGGGGGCCTCCAGTTCCTGCTGTAGGACGTTCAGCTTTCCTGGACCAGCTGTACTGGGCACCGTGTGTTGCCTGGAGGGCACGTGGGACCCTGGCTTCCTTCTGAGACTAATTAGAGACATTTGCATTTAGATATTTTGCATAAGTCACTTAATAGTACTGACAGGTAAAATAATAGAAAGATATACTGACATATAGCAGAGATTTTGTGTTTAATCCCTCTGGAGTGTCATTACTTCCCGCTTCCTCTGTGGTTTCAGAGGTGGGCAGCTGAGGGCTCTTATACTATTACAAAGGTAGCTCCCATGTAGTTTTCCACTTTGAATCCTACATCTTTTTTTTATTGAGTAAAACTGTGTTTTACTCTTTAAAACAGCCCATGGCTGGCCTGTGCTGCTAGCTCACTCTTAAAAGGGAATACAATTCTTAAATTGAAACCAAATTGGGAACTGTTCTATAGTGCACTCTGTGAGGGGCTGAGCACAGAGCAGGTCTGATGATGACTTTGACCGCAGAAGCAGCGGGGTCCGCCATCTCCGAGCAGTGACACTGGCCACCTGGGTTCTCCCTGTCCTGGGATTTGCAAGGGCCTCATTTGTCCTGCTCAGTTTAGAATCCCAGATTCCACCAGAGTCCAACCTCAGGCCATCCCCTGTTGCATTCAGGCTTTTGGGAAGGCCTCGTCTCTGTCCTCAGGATATTCTGTGTTTGAGCCGGGAGACAGTGGCTAGGCAACAAAACCTGAGGCCGAGAACCCCAGCAACAGAGAGAGGGAGCTGCTGCCTGCTGACAGGGTACTGGGGGGGTGTCAGGGGATGGGATCAAACAGGAGGAGGGAAGGATGCAAGCCCCAAGTGAAAGCGGCAGCGCTTGCCCAGGAGTGTGGCTGCTGGGCGCCTGAGGAGGGGCCATGTTGGCCAGAGGGCACTGGTGGAGCAGGGTTAGCTCTTAATAAGGGTCTTATGTGTGTTCCTGCTTTTGAATTTTTTTGCTGGAGTCTCATCACAGTGTGGGGTAGCATCCGACGAAGTGCTCACATGCCTCCCTCATCCATTTCCTAACCCGGGTTCTGGAAAGGGCTGGGTGCTCCTCACTCCAGAACTCTGCAGGGGCATGGCCGAACTCTCAAACAGAGACTCATTCAGATTCTTGCTAAATTAAAACGTCAGTGTAATGAGGAGGAATGTGCGTGTTGAAAAATGGAACAAGCCACCTTCTAAAAGGTGGGTGGTTTTGGTATAGGATTGGGTTAGTGTCGCATTTCCTGTTCGTGGCACAGCAGAGATGTCTCAGCCACAGCACAGTTGTCGTCTCAGTGTGACTCTCGTTTAGTGAGTGTCAAGCTGCGGGAAGTTCAGCTGATGTAAATAGATTAATATTTAAAAAGTAATACAGAAGAATGAGGTTCCAAACGTGTAATGTTTAATTATTAAAAACCCATAATGGAATTTGAATCCAAACTCATGCCTCACATCTCCCTGGTACACAGCAAAAAGCTCAATTAGCCAGCGAGTCTGCTCACGTCATGGCTGATTTTGACCATCACGGCACCAAGCCATGTCCTCTTAAAACCTCTAGCAACATAGTTATGGGCAGCCTAGGTAGTGTTATGCTTTCTCACTAAATAATTGTTGCAACCCTTTTGGGGGGGTCAAACTGATGGGTAAAATGACTGTATATTGTTAAGAGGACTTAGAAGGGAATTTGAGTTACTTCCAATGGGTAGGACTTGGGAGAGTTAGGTTACCTGTTAGAAATCACAGCATTAGGACATTCATGCCACCGAGTTTATCAAGGCCATGAAGTGTATGTTACAGGATGCAGGTGTCCGATTAGAAGAATTTACTTAGTCCGGGATAATCACCCATTTTCCTTTTGAGACCACAGATCTTCTGGCTCTGTAGGACACCTGTGTCATTCACTCTTGATAAGGGAGAATGTGCCCAGAGGCCTGTGGCAGAGAATGGCCAAAAGAAGAGATAAAATGATCGGTGTGACTTGGACTAGAATAAACCCTCAAAGACCAATCGAAGCTATTTCAAAACTAGTGTGCCAGCAAGACTGGTTGAGATAGCATTTCTTGATTTTACATTTCTATTCAGCATGACAGATAGGGAGTGTCCTTCGTATGTGGATATGAAAATACCGATATGCCATTTGTTGTGCTTTAAGAGGGTGCCCCTCACTTGCGGTGGCTCATTTCTCATGAGATGCTCATGAATCCATCTGTAATGCAGAAATTGCAGTGGTGTGACCTAAAATGCTCTCAGGTGGAGCTCCAGGTTTGGAAGGTCACACGCTAGGTAACGGTATTTGTGACATCCTGTGGGGCTCTTGGGCTGTGTGGGGTAACCTGAACTGAGAGGACAGAAATTGAGTTTGTAGTGACTGCAGAAGTTGAAGCCACAGATTGAAATGTAATCGGGTCTGGGGCTTGGTGAGCACAGGAAGCTGATGAGAAGTGAGGAGGGAGCTGCAGGGTTGAGAAAAGTGCCACAAGGGGATGAGTAACCTTGATTCCTGTCAGGACAGAGCCTGGCAACATGCAGAAGGGTAAATAGGAATCAACCTGCACTTTCCCTACAAGTCAGTCGACAACCAGAAGTTGCATGTGGAACCCTTGCCACGGGCAAGACAGTGTGCTGGGGTGTGAAACCTCCCTGAGACCCAGGCCTCGGTTACCTGGCTCGGTCTTACATGCATCCAACTCATTAAAGTAGCATTTTCCAAAGTGTTTTTCTACAAGACTCCACTAGAAGAAAAAGTTCTATATTTGGAAAGTTGAGGAAACTGGATTAGTGAAGTTAAACATGCTTCTTTTCTGCAGAACTTCTCAGAGGCTAAAATATGGCAATGTGCCTTGAGAATCTCCAGAAAAAAAACATAGGGTATGCAACATTTTCCAAATTCATCTGACCGCAAGGCGTTTTTTTCAGGGGCAAAACATTGACGGGATTATTGTTTTTCAGAATACCCTGTAGGCAGTAGAGAGTTGGGGTAGGAGCGGTTAGTGAGCAGGGGGCAGTGGGTTTAGGAACAGGCAAGGACCTGATAAGGCAATCATGCTTCCCTCTGGAGTGACCTTCAGAAATAGTGCTGGTGCATTTAGGTAAAAGTAAGAGGCAAGTCCTGGTGTCAGCTTCCCGCTTCTGAGCTTGTAGAAGACACTGCCTCCTAATCCTTGGGTGTGAGTTGGCCCACCCCATCCCTGGGCTGATGCTGCCCTGGGCACCCCACACCCATAGCAGGATATACAATAATAAAGTGTCTCAAGGAGCTTCTTAACCACAGGGAGAACATATGGGAGGATCATGCAAGGACTTTGAAGTCACCGTACCTTCCTAGATTTTCCTCACCTCTTAGCAGAGAGTAATACCTGAAAGGGTCATGGATTAAATCAGTGGAAGTATATAAAGCTGGGTTGGATTCTTGGTTTTCCTAAAGTTATAGAGTCTTGCTATAAAGTCCAGGAGACAAGCCTGACAGAATAGCCATTGCTACCTGTCTTCCTGGGGCACAGGTGATTGTGCTGGTAGCAAAGAGGCCCCGCAGTGCTAATAACCAAGCAACAGGGCTTATTGTCTCCCAGGCTCAGCCATCATTGCTTCCTGCTTTAGCACATAGCCTTTTAAGAATTTGAGACTTCCTGCCACTTGACTTCTAACTCTGCCCCTTCTAGGCCCCTTGTCCCCACTCTGCCTCATGGTGACCTGTGCTACCCCATAGCTTCTGCTTACTGCCTGTCCTCTGTGGTCCTCTGGCTTTGTTCCATAGCCACTGTCCCCACCACTACTTGGTCCCTTGGAGTTGCCTTGATTCTCAACTTCCCAAAGAAGAAATTCTGATCGGTTCATTGGATCATTCTGTTCCCTGTCAGGCAGAGCCACACCGAGGTCTTGAGGTGTCTTTTGGTTCAGGCAGCTATGGCCAGGGAAGCTACAGGGCTGTGGCCACGGCAGGCATTCGGCGTCCAGTGGGTTCTGTGCTGTTACAATGGTAGTGAGTACACAGTTCTTCCCTCCTCTTTCTTCCCTTTCCTGTCCCTCCCCCTCCTGCACATGCCAGTCTGTATAAGGGCATGCCTTGACATAGCAGAGTATACTCAATAATGCCTTTTATTTCACTCTGAGATATGAAGCCCTAGAAGAAAGGCCCAGCCTCACTTATCTAGATTATCCACCAAATACGCCTTTCTTTTATATCTTACTCGATCTTAAGCCCACTGCATAGAATGTTTGGACTAGGCTACTCTGTCACATTTATTTCTCTTTTCACCTAGGAGCCAAGAGCCCAGTGCTACCTAGTCAAGTGGAAGTATCATCTCCATTTTGTGTCCTTCTTCAGAGTAGAACAAAGAATGATGTAGTTAGTTTTACGGGCTATGAGATGGGTGCTTTTACCCAAATACTGACATCAATGTGTAGTTATTGGTAGTTTCAATTTACTTGTCTCTAAAATAAGTTATGTTATCTGGTTGTTGGTCTTTTTACAGACTTCTGGTGAGTGGTAGTGTGATACTGTCTATTGAACCATTTGAACTTACTGGAAGAAAGGAGTTATGTAAATAACAGGTGTGTTTAAATATATACATGTTGGGCCCTAGCTGGTGTAGCTCAGTGGATTGAGTGCAGGCCTGTGAACCAAAGGATCATGGTTCGATTCCCAGTCAGGGCACATGCCTGGGCTGCAGGACAGTTCCCAGCAGGGGACACAAGAGAGGCAACCATACATTGAATTTCTCCCTTTCTCTCTCCTTCCCTTCCCCTCTAAAGATAAATAAATAAAATCTTAAAATACATATATTTTATATATACACACACACACACACAGGTTGTCTTGCTTCACACCGTTTAGCACTTCAGACATTCAGCCTGGATGGGGACATTGGGTTGGGCTAACGCAGGCTTTACTCATGTGGATAGAGTTGTAAGACTGATGCTTCATGGAGAATCTATCATCAGTGGACTATTGGCTTTCAACCAGGTAGTTATCTCAGCAGTATGGCTAAATTCATAGAGCAAAGATGGAAGAGAACTAGGCAGACCAACAGTCCACAAACATCCAGGAAACTTTTCAGAAACCAAGAAACCAACATGTAGATCTGAAATCACAAACAGTCCAGTACCTCTCTCCTAGATAATTGAGAAACTATCACCGAGTGGGCACCCTGAAACAGGTTTTAAGTAACTAAAGAGATAAGACAATAGACAACCTAAATTACTTCATTTCCCAAAGTTTGTGAGCCTTGCACTCAGGACCTTCTAAATTTGCAGCAGTGTGCACCAGATGCCATAAATGTTACATTTGTACACACCTGAGCGTAAAGGATGCCATTGGTTACTCTGGCCTGGGTGATCGGTGCTGGCCTGAAGCTGAGCCTAGGGCTAAAACACCCAGTGAGCTTAAGACCACAACCTGGCCTGCAAGCCTCCTCATTATTGCAATTATGCTGCTGTCAAACACTCCATAAGCCATCGGAAACACAGTGGAGAATTTGGGGGTCCAGTGTTTTGTTGGTTTGCATTTCTGGGTTTTATTTTTGTAGTATGCTTTTTACTTGGAAGTACACATCACAGGAAAATTCATAGTAGTGGATTTTATTTGTTTTTATAACTAAGATTTAATGGAAGAATAATGGGTAAATTAGAGTAAAGTGTAGGTAGACCAGCTGGCTGGTTTTTTAAAAAAAAAGTCAGTATTATTTTTATACATTTGTATAAGAAAATGAAAATGTCTATATTCATATGGCACTTTTATATTTTCCAGAGTGCTTCCATTTTCACTATTTGTTTTGATCATCACAACAGGCCTTGAAGTTAGGCAGAGGGTCCAAGGGCACAGAAAAAGAGCCAAAGCTATAGGCTAGGGCAGGACCTGGGTCTTCTGGTTCCTAGCTCATGACTTTCCTCCCCAGGCCATGCTGCTTCCCAAGTGAAGAGTAAAAGCTTGGGGCATTGACTGACAATTGGAAAGACTGTATTTAGTGAATTAAGGTTCTAATCAAGAAAACTTTTAATTGTGAGGTGGGAAAAGAAGCAAAAGCCACTCAATAAACTTATAAAGTGACACAATGAAAGCAAAGGGTACGACACAGGGAGAGATGGGCAGAGGAAACGGGGCCAATCCTTCTCAAAGGTAAACAAAATCATGAGCAGGAGTAGGTAAATGGCTTCTGATATCTCTCTATCAATGCAGAGAATGAAGTGTCCCTGGATTGTGGGCATGAAAAGATAAAAACAATCTCAGAGATACCGCTGAGACTTGGAGGGGAAGTTATGCCTAGATAGACTAGAGATAACATATAGTAATAAAACATAAAACAACATGCCCCACCAACATATTTAGTAGGTGAATACAGTTCAGGAAAATATATGCTTCCATGGCAATCTATGCACTTGAGGGCAAATGCAAGCTGGGAATTTTAGGGAAAATAACAGGAAATATCAAAAGAATTATTTTGGGGTATTGAGGACAAAATCTGAAGCAGACTTTAAAAAACAGATTAATTAGCCCCCTGGCTGGTGTGGCTCAGTGCAATGAACACCAGCCTGTGAACTGAAAGGTCACTGGTTTGATTCCCTATAAGGACACATGCCTGGGTTGCAGGCCAGGCTCCCAGTTGGGGGCGTGCGAGAGGCAACCAATTGATGTTTCTCTTGCACATTGATGTTTCTCTCCTTCTCTTTCTCCCTCTCTTATCTTCTGTCTGAAAATAAATAAATAAAATCTTTAAAAGAAAACAGATTAATTAACAAAGAAGCACAACATGGGGCAGTTTACCTAGATATCTGCTAATAATATCATTCTCTCAAAAGCAGAGTGATTGATCATTCTTGCCCATGCCTTGGAGGTAGTTCTGAGAAGGCAGAGGAACAGTGAGAGGAGCCCTACTTCAAAAACCATTTTTACTAATATAGAGAAGGGCTACTTGGTGTGCGTGTGGATGGAGAGGGGAGGTGACCCAGCCGTCTTGGAATGTGCAATGGCAGAGGGAAACAGTGCTGGGTATGGTCAGCCAGGTTCCCTAGAGTTTAGAGAAGTCCCCAGGAAAGGTGGATTTGGTCCCACAATCAGAGGCCCAGTGTAGTTGGTGGGGGGAGCAACACGGGAGGTGGGAAATTTAAAAAAGGAACGTTGTGTCAGAAAGGCTAGGATGCATGAGGGACTCAACCCTTAGGTACTGCCTAAGGCAATAAAAGGAACTATCAGGGCTATGCACGTGGAAGGGACAAGTGGTTGGATAGATCAGTGTTTAAACAAGTGGTGTGATATTTAACAAAAGAGAGTGAGAGGCAGGGCTGGGCAACTTTTATTTGCTTTCTTTCCGTTCTCTCCATAAAGAGAACGTTCTCTAGACCGGAAAGTGTAGGAGAGACACCATAAAGACTGTTATGAATCCCAAATTGGGGCAAAGAGATAGAGAGAACATAGTATGCTAAGCAGATTTAGATGCCCCGGACCTATAAGAGATTTCTAGATAATTTTGTATCTACATTTGGATTCTATCCATGGATTCTATCATGAGGAATAGAAAAGATTTCAAAAAGACAAAAATGGACAAATGTTGAACAGATTTTCAAAACTGGGAGTTTCGGATCTCTGAGACTCTAGACCGGTAGGCTGGATGGCTTACTCTCAGAAGTCCTTGAATATTCCGTTAAAGACATGGTTGATGAGCACTTAGGAGAAAACGGTTTTGGTTAACCAGAAACTCAGAGTGAAGCAAGCAGCATGGTAGAGTGTAGAGAGCATGGGTTGGAAGTCCTGTGTCTGGCACCTGGCTCCACTATTTGTAGGCTGTAGCATTTAGGGAAACCACATCATCATTTGCAAGTAAAATGGGAAGAATGGTAGCTCCTGTAATTACAAGTTTGTTGTCATAATTAAAGGAGATAACTTAAGTGAAAGCTTCAGGCCTGGTACATAACAGATATTCAATAAATCTTTGTTTTTAAAAAAGCAAAGACCTAACAGCAGGATTGACTGCTAAAAAATTACATGCTTTCTGGGTGGCATTAATAGAGGTACAGCGTTCTGTGTGAGGGAGGGGAGAGTGCCCTGGTCTCTGTGCCGGTCAGGCTGCTGCCTTCCATTCTGGGCTCCACCCTTTACCAAGGTGAAGTGCACACCTGGGTACAAGGCACCAGACAGACAGGATAGGAGGGCTCTGGGAACTTGTCTGTGGGGACTGAGTGCAGGAACGGGAGATGTTTAAAAATGCCCATCAGGGAATCTACAAAGACTCTTTTTTAAGTGTTTGACTGGCTGAGGCTTAGTAAAGTTGCCCTGCGCTGGGACACTCAGGTGTACAGAACTTCTCTCTGTGGGTGGAAGGGACAGGGATGTGGAGTTGCTAAATTTTCTAATACTCAAAGCTGTCTGACAACCAAATAGGCTGCATGGGGCCTTGCAATTACATTGCATCTCTCTTCCGAAGGCCACCAGAGAGGTCCATGCGGAGGAGAAAGACCACTCTGGTGTGACTCACTCTTCGGCTGTGCAGGCGGACCTGGGCGGTCCTCCCTGTCACGGGATGAATGAGTGCCACCCGGAAGACCATCTGTGTGTGAAGGGAAACTCAGGCTTGCTGTAGGAGATGGGTTGGGTGTCTCTTCCTTAGAAATCTAAATGCCTTTGGTTCTAGAATCTCAAAACAAAGTTATTATCAAATATTATTTAACTGGTTTTTTAAGTAAGATTTGATTTTGTTTTTAGCAAGAGGGGAAGGGAAAGAAAAAGAGAAGAGAAGAGAAACATTGATATAAGAGAAACATTGATTGTTTGCCTCTCATACATGCCCCAGCTGGGGACTAAACTTGCAACCCAAGCATGTGCCCTAACTGAGAATCAAACTGGTGGCCTTTTGCTTTGCAGAACAACATCCAACCAGCTGAACCACACCAGTCAGGGCAGTTATCATCAAATAGCAGTCAAATGTTTTAATCCTGTAGTTTTAAAGGCAAATGCAAAAAATCCTTGAGATAGTGGGAGCAGTATGGTGTTTGAAGCCGGGCAGGTCTAAGTTCAAGTCTGGAGCTGCCAACTGTTATCTGTGTGGGTGACTTTGGGCAAGTTACTCCACCTATCTAAACCCCAGTTATAGTGGAGATGAATGAGGTGATCCATATAACATACTCAGCATGGTTGGTTACTAGTGCTTAAATAATGCTGACTATTGTTACTAGTATAATCTACTGTTATTACATCAAATTAGGGCTTCCAGTAGGCACTATAATAAAAGCCATTATTTTTGCCCTGGCCAGAGTGGCTCAATTGGTTGGAGTGTCTCATAAACCAAAAGGTCACAGGTTCGATTCCTTGTCAGGGTACATGCCTTGCTTGTTGGTTCAGTCCCTAGTCATGGTGCATACAAGAGGCAGCCAATTGATGTTACTTTCTCACATAAATGTTTCTCTCCCTCCTGCTCTTCCTACCTTCCCCTGTCTCCAAAATCAACAAGCATGTCCTCAGGTGAGGATTAAAACAATCTTTTAAATAAAACCCATAATTTTAATGGGATGTCTGAAGAGATTTGAGGACTGGGCAGAGATGAGCTGAAGTGTGTCAGTCCCGACCATCCACAGGTAAGAGCTAGTTCACTCAGGGAGCAGATAAATGTGCAAGAATCCGTTAAGAGAAGATTGAATGAGGCATTGCAAGTAAAGCCTTTTGCCAGGTGCTTGGCAGATTCCAAGCAATCATTATGTATATAGTGGGTAAGTGAACGAGAGGTCACCAAGAGCAGCTGCAAGCCTTCTCGAGGCAGCCAGAGAGTGAGCTGAGGTACAGGATTGCCAGAGGGGCTGTTAATTCTGCCCAGCAGTGTCCTCGACCCGGACCATCTGCACACACACAGCCTTAGTATTATGGCATTTCAGTGGTGCAGCCATTAGCCAATGCCAAGGCAGGTGAGGAGGCTGGAAGGCAGATTCAAATAAAGTCTCTGGGACAAAAAAGACTGTTTCAGATATCACAGATAATAACTGCAATCCTTCCAAAAATTGCCATCTTTGGTATATGATTAGCTGTGTTTAACTAAAGCCACAAGTTTTAAAATATGATTTATGCCATTTTCTACAAAGTCTGCATGAATTCCTTAAAGGGGTGAATAACTACAGATAGAAGTCAGGTAACTAGCACACTTCACTTATAACACATCAGTTTGATGGGTTTCCCTTTATACTCAAGTGCAATCCAAGGTTCTTCCCCACAGTATTTTCAGGTAGAAAAGAGGCTCTTCTAGTCACGAGTGATGAAACTTCAAATATTCCAGTATGCATTTAGAAAACAGGGAGAGTAAGGATAAATGAGTTCAAAGACACATTTGAAAAGAGATTTAAGTATATATAAGGGGGGACCAAAAAATGGAATTTATATATAGAAAAATTGTGTATGTATTCTTAACATGTTTAAACTTCAGTCACCTTCAAAGTACTCTCCATTTGATGCAATACACCTATTGAGGTGTTTTCTCCACTGCTCAAAACAGTTTTTGAACTTGTCAATCTTGATGCCTTTTAGTGCTTCTGCCATTTTTTGTTTTACCTCTTCCACTTCAGCAAAATGTTTCCCTTTGAGGACTTTTTTCATCCAGGGAAACAAAAAAAAAAAAGCTACTTGGGGTGAGATTGGGTGAATAGGGAGGGTGGGATATAAGGGTCATGCTGTTCTTAATCAAAAACCACCGAACACTCAGCGCAGCGTGGGAAGGTGTGCTCATAAATCACCCTTCATGGAATTAGCAAATGCATTGAGAGTCTTCAAAAAAATTGTACTGAAGCTGAACTCAGCCTCTCACAACAACACCAGCTCTTCACTGATACAGATGGGTTTCCTAGAACACTTACCTACTTGAGGAAGCCTGTACTACAAGGGGCCTGCCCTCCAGAAGATTATTTCAGGGTTGTTGTTTTTTTTTGGGGGGGATCCCCCCTCATATTTTGAAAACAAGGAGAATTACAATGAACAAGGCAAATATAAACCTGAAAAAATTCAAGATGTACATTTGAAAAAAAAAAGAGTAGTTGGGGTAGCAGAACAAATATCGACAATTTTTTAGTTAAAAACTATTAGTTGAATTCTAACCTTTAGAACAAGTCTGTAGATGGAGGGAGTGGAGCACAGTGCTTCTGGGGGAGGAGGTGTGTGCAAACTTCTCCCATGGTTGTTAATAGACAGGCTTCGAGGTCCTGGAGGGGAGCTACGGAAATATCTTTCCTGCGCTGGTTCATAGTCCAGCGCCTTTTTAGCACAGCTCAGTACTTGTTTTTGAATAAATAAAAACATTACAAATCGGAGGTCAGTTTTTCCTTAAGCTTCACTTTGAAGCAAAGATGATTAAATAAAAACAAAATAAAAATGTGCAGATGGTTAAATAAAAACAAAAGAAAAATAAGCTGTGTGAGGTCAGGTGATGTTTCTTACTTAAACCCGTGTCCCTGGTTCCTTAGCACAGTGCCTGACACATGGTGGCTCCTCAGTAAATGTTCACTTATTCATGAATAAATTGGATCACATTGTGGCAAATATCCAGGGAAAGTCACAGTTACAATGTCTGGAGTTGACTTTGAAACAGAAAGGAGAGAGCGTGGAGTCCCAGGGCGTGGCCATGGGAGACGGGCAGGGCGCCACTCCGCGCTCTCCTGTGGTGTGTTTTCTGGGTCTGCGGTTCCTCGATGGTTATTTCTTCCTCCCCGTGTTTGCCGGGCGGTGCTTTCACTGCGGATGATCTCACTTTACGGCTGAGCACCTGAGGCTCAGAGTGATAAATACGTGGCCCTGCACAGAGCTGCAGGCTAAACAAGTGGACTAGACCTCTGAGGTTCCTCTCAAGGCTAAATTTCATTGCTCCGAGATGTCTTGGGCTATTTCTGTGTTTTCTCAGAGCCAAATACTGGAAAACAAAGAGGCTGACAGCTGGCACGAGGTAGACCAGATTTTCCAGTGTTTGAATTTTTCACTTTCCATCTGGATAACTTGTGTTAGGAACGAGTAAGTTGCCTTGATCCAGCTTAAAGCAGAGAGTTTCATGATAATATGCTAATGTTCTTAGGCATCCTAATAAATCAAACTAAAGGGAAAAATCACCTTCTGAATCTCGTGTTTGGCTGTGAGGATGGACCCGTGGTCACTGAATATAGGCCAGGATCCCATTCCTTTGGCTGTAAAAACAGAGACTTGGGTCAGTGACGAGCCATTTGTCAGTGCTCACTGAGATCCTGAAAACCAAGCCCATCTCTGCTGTGCTTTACAGAGATCATGGCCCATGAGAAAGGGAAGGATCTGCCCTGGTGAACTGGGCCACGATTTCTGAAATCCAGCTTAAAATTTCTAAGATAAGTAGAACTTGAGTCATGGTATAAAGTTCCTACAGGGCAGTTTTCTAATGAGATTTTAAATTCTGACAAAAATGCTCATTAGCCTGTCCTGGAGTTCCAGGTCCCATTTGAGGAGAGAGAAGAGCAGAGAGTGAAGGAGAAGGAGGTTTTCAAACTACAAAGCAAAACAAAAAACAAAACAAACAAAAAAACAAACAGAACTCTTACATAAAAGGAACTATGTATCACACATCATTGTATTGGAATCTAAGCTTGCAGAAAACTTATTCTGAAAATGAACTTTTGCATGAATTTGCTTTTTAAAAAAAGATTTTATTTATTTTTAGAGCAAGGGGAATGGAGGGAAAAAGAGAGAGAGAGAGAGAAACATTAATGTGAGACAGAAACATCAATCTGTTGCCTGTTTTACTTGCCCCAATCAGGGACAGAACCCAAAACCCAGGCATGTGCCCTGACTGGAATCGAACCAGACCTTTCACTCTGCAGGAGGACACCCAACCTACTGAGCCACATCAATCAGGGCTGAAGTTGCTTAAAAAAAATAAAATAAAATAAAAACAAAAGAAAAAAACAATAGCCATTGCTGGTTCTAAATTCCTCTCCTGATTTCTGTATGCCTTTTGTACATCTATGGTTAGGTCATCTTTTTCCTTTCTACACCATCTAATTTAATTTCACAAGGAAACTTGGAATGTTGGCTTCATGCCCCCATCAGGTATTGATGCACCCCTACCCCCTCACGGAGGCTCATCCTCACAGGCATCGTGCCATTCAGGCCTTGGGTCATCCTGTCTTAAAGGCCTGTGGTAGATACAGTGGCTCTGGCCCTGCCTTTGGACACAGTTCCGCCATGTGATGAGTCAAGCAGATCGTTCATCAGCTCTGTTATTTAATAAAACATGAATAGCACAGTTTATGGCTTCCACTATTCAAACAGCAGTTGAGCCTAAGAGGAATTATTCATTTTAATGGTTCTAACACTCATTTCCAAGCAGCCGTGCTGCTGTATCAGCTTCAGCCTAAATTAGAGATTGACCGGCCTTGGAAAAGAAGACGGCTCGGCAGGAGTTAAATAGAGCCCTCTCAGGATGGTGGGCAGCAGGACATGGTTCCTCATCACTGCAGACAGCCCCTCAGTTACCTCTGGGACAGTCTCCTAGGAAGCAGGGTGGCGGTGGGGGCAAGCTGGTGTCTGTGAGGTGCAGCATGCTCCATTCTATGTCAAAACCATGCAGGCTCGTAGGAAAGTTGGGGACCAAGATTTTTCTTTTCCTCCTCACACAGCCACAGAAGCATCCTTTCATTAAGTTAAAATGAACTTTAAATATATGGGATGTTCCTAGGACATCAACAACCATGAGGCAAACGGGCTAGGGACTGAAGAAAACACTCTAGACAACAAGCTTACTGATGTGGTGCCAGACACACAGGCATTACTTGTTAGTACTATTAGCTCCATTCCCAGATGGGAAAAACTGAAGCTGAGCTTTTCATAAGATTTCACTGCTGGTAAATAATGGAGCTCAGACCCAAACCCCAATCTTCTGATTCCAAATCCCACGTGCTTTTCATAGCATCCTTTGCCACCCAAGTGCCCCGATGGAAGCAGTGCCTAAACAGTTTGGAACCATTAATGGTGGGACCGTGGGACTGCAGGGGCAGACCGGAAGCGAGTGTTTGGGTGGGGTCCGTCTGAGGCCTCAACTTCTGCTGTCTGTCAGGTAGCTCTCTGCAGATAGGGCAGATCTCAAACCCTGCAAAACGCTGATCCCCCTCCCCCATGTCTCTTCATCCTCCTTTGCTTTACCCTTGGGTGAGCTCATGAGTTTTTGAGCTGGCCTGGTGTATAAGATCAATGCCACATTTAACAGGCTGAGATCTAAGAAACCAGCATCTTATTGCAAGTTACAATTTTGCTTAAGGAGCTACAGATTTGAGCTGTTACCTGGGTCCTATATTTGTGAAAGTCAAGAGCTCGTGAAGGTTTTGTTTCATTTTTCAAACTGTTGAATATCTTTTTACTGTTCCATTGCTGAAAATGTCTTTGCCTTGATAAGAAAGATTTCAGCAAAAGGATTTCTTATTCAAATATTGCCTGCACTCAGAAGGCAGTGGCGGGTTCCATTAAAGAATGAACTTCACTCCCACTGCCAACAGCTGATTAATGTGTTAATTAGGTACTCTGCCCCCCCACCCCCGCAATCACCCAGATCTTCTCTTTAAACCCAGCAGAATGTATATATTGTGCCTATGTGGGTAACCTCATGGCATACTTTGGCTTTGACTTTGGACGTTTATATAAAAATAAAGGCTCAGTTGCCAACATGAATAGCTTTCTTTCTTTCTAGGGGAAATACAAGATGGAAAGAGTTATAGGAACCAGAAGTCCTGCCTTTCAGTTTTCTTATATCAAGAGCAAGTGATATTTCTGCCGAGGCAGTGTCTTTGGAGCAGTTCAGTGGTGTAGGTTGCCACACATTTATTTCACAGGAAAGGAGTGAATCCATCAGGCCACTGGGCTTATAAGTACTACCCTGGCAGCCAGCCACCAAAATATAAATAGTCTAAATGGACTAAAGGAAATGTTCATTCTGTTGTTTAGAATTGGACACATCCCAGGAAGGTGAATTTAATCGTTTGAAGGACTGCTCTTGTGATGGGGTTGAATGGAGTACGCATTTGTTTATCTTTGTGATCTTTTTGTCGTCCTGGTGATACATTATGTATTTGTGATACGAAGCATTTCAGCTGTCTCGCTCAGTGGCGTTGCAAGAGCTGATTGTTCGGTCCCCAGATTGCCATCGTTAAACAGCTTCAGCCTCAGCTCTGTCCAATCTGGGACCTGTTAGGGAGAGAAGTGGAACCGAAGGGGCTGGGTTCCAACAGAAACAAAGCTGGGGTGGAACTGGGGGAGAGCATCCCAGGGCCCAGTGAGCTGAGCTCTGCACTTCTTAATCTTTATCTCCTAAAATATCTGAAGGAATTTTGGTACTTCTTGGCATAATGAGGAAAAATAATGCCTCACAAAGTTTTTTTTTTTAAGCCATCTGTGGAAAAACAAGGGAAGGATATCTCATAACACCACAATTCAGAAAACCCGAGTTTATGAGAAACATGTTGTGTATTTTGTGGATATGCAAATGTTATTTTATTAAAGAGCAAGATCTACAGTATATATTCTCACCTAACCACCACATCTTAAGTAATCAGCTCAGGCTCTTATGATGAAACCTTTAATTACCAGAAGTGTGTCATTCATTAGCTTTCGAATGAACGATGGTTCATTCGAACCATCGAATGCCTCACATGCATTTTACTGCCTCACATGATATAGCCATTTGTGCTGTAAATTCATTGACCTCATCTTAAATGATGTGTCCTGTAAGACAGACTTGATTCATTATTTCTTAAGTGACAATTTTTTTCTCTAATAATTTTTTGCTTCCTCAGAAAGATGGCCTTTCTGTATTTTTAGAACAGCGTTCTGAATGGATCTGTAATATAGCAAGGATACACACGCACATTCACACTCACATTACCCAAAGTAAGATGGTCATAAACTGCCACACTATTACCTGAGCACTTTGCAATGCTGCAGAAAATCAGGTAGCTAAGTATTAGGCATTTGCTTTAACTGGAAAGTGTGATGAAATAGAATTTTGCTTGGAACTTCAATGCCTGTGATTCTTGTTATGTGGAAATAGACAAAATATGGTGGCAACTTCTCATTTCATAATTGGGGTAGTTCTGTGAGCATTCCTTACTCATCAATGAATTATTGAAAATGAAGGGAGAACATTTAAGTTATTTTTAGATTATCTTCTATGACTCTACTTGAAAATATTTATTTAGCTTGAGGAAACAGAGGAATCCTCTGGAGGCAGATAATTCAATCTGGCAATTTAAAAACCAATTAAGGATTTCAGAAAACTCTTTCCCCTTATGGTTAAAAAAGAAGTTCCAAAAGAAATATGCCTGAAATTTTGGTATATTATTTTAACCAGTATAATTCATTGTTGATGTGTTTTAGTTCATGATTGAAGAAGTTATATTTGATTCTTCACTTAAAGCTTATAAGTTGATATTTTAGGCTTTCTGTGGATGTCTAGTATTGAAACAGAATCAGGTGGCTTTATTTCATATTGGAATTTAAATGTCACAACATTATACATTAACTTTATAAAAATTATTGGATCTTAAAAATAATAACTTACACGTGTCAAATTTTCACTGTAGCTTATTTAATCTTTGTCTAGATGATAATTTTTGAGGGTCTGATGGACTCTGTGTGTCTTCTCATCAGAAGCAATTCTGTGCTTATTTATAAAGTAGACATCTCAGCTATGATTCTGTTGAAAAGTCCCTTCATTCTGGAGAAAACTGAAGCACTGTAGTGAGACACAGGAGTATATTAGCATCGAAAATATTTTTTTTGTCAACAAGTTATTGAAAGAGTAATTTGATGTGAGACCAAACAAAAAGCTAATGTGTGCCAATAAGTATTTTTTATTCAATCTCAGATCATCAAGTATATTACCTGCAAATATCAGTGAAAATAAAGTGAGGAGAAGAGTGAATTAACACTCGCAGACCCACATCTGCCATGAGCATGCACACTCACCGCCACACACTAGCATGCCGCCACTGTTTATAATCAGAGAAAGCTGAGAGTTAAATGACATGAGTAATCAAATGCCCAGCATATGTTGTTTTTGCATAGCTGATGTGACCAATCATTATTAAAATTTATCATCTTTTAATGCTATTAATTTATCATAGTTTAAAAAAAACCATGCACCAACAAGAGAACAACAGAGACCCTCCTCAACAAAAACGGAGTTCCATTCAGAGCAATATTGGAACCAGGGCCTTAGTGAGGAGAGGCTCAAATTCAACGGACTCACCGTTGCACTGCATTTCAGAATTCCGCCGCTACTGTATGAAGGGGGTGCTTAGGAAATGATTTTTTTTTTAAAGTGGGGGGAGAATAAGAAAAAGAAAAAAAAACTGTGTGTGTAATGTTCAGTCAAAAAAGTACGGCACTGAAAGAACTATTGAAAATTTTGACATCTGTTTATCTGTTTATAGCTATGGCAAGATTACTCATATTAATTCTTGTTTAAAATGCCATATGAAGGAAAGACATTTGTGCAAACAAGAGTCATATTTGAATTGTAGATCATGCCTTCACCATCTGTGAGAGCTGATGGTGTTGCAAAATTAATGTGTTAATGAAATCACAATAATTTCTCCAAAGTAATGGGTTCTGAAGCCGAGAATGACTATTTTTTGAACTTTGATGTCTAGTGATTTCCAATTGGGAAAAGCTCTCAGCCTTTAATTAGTCCTACAGCCCAACTTTAAAATAAATTTGGTGATGCCTTCTTTTGCCAGGAGTAAGTAGATTTGAAGGCGGGGGGAGGGGGAAGCCATAACAACTTTTGGAAAACGTTCTCTGGTGTTTGAAAAGTTGTTAAATAAGACTGCATGCCAAGAAATGTCACCAAAAATTCTGACTACTGAGAGAGAGTGGGCAAACAGCTCAAAAAATAATTCTAGCTTGCCGCAACATCACAGGTTGGGAATAGCTAAACCTCACACAGACTTCATGACTAATTCCAAGTTTCCCCTTGGAAGGCAGACATAATGATGTTCAGCGCTTTGTGTTACTGGTTAGCACAGCACACCCTTTCCAACTGCATTATCGAACACAGTCAATAATGTAAAGTGACTTTGCATGAGGAGAATTTTAAGGGGCTATATTTCAAAGCCCATTGAACTTTCTGGAGAATCCTTCTCTTCAAAACTATTTAGATTTGCATTTACAATGAGCCTCTTTGACAAGTGAAAATGTGTGGGCAGGTAATATGTATTCCTTTTGGTCAGATCTACCTTCAAGGAGACAACACAATTTCTTATATTTTTTAAATAGGGGGATGGTAATAATTGCTGTTCTCAAGACTTAATATTACTAAAGCAATTCTGGCTTCCAAGGAGAAATCATTTTACAAACATTTAAGAATTTTACCTTTTAGAGGGAAACACTTCTTCAGCCTGTTTGAAAAATTGTGATAAAGTGTGAAAGAACCTTTACGTGAAACATGAAATGCCATCTACCGAAGGGAACTGCTGGTCTCACTCATTTCCTTTCGTTGCTGTGTTGTAGGTGTGTGACTGGTGCAAGCACATACGACACACAAAAGAGTATCTGGATTTTGGGGACGGGGAAAGGCGGCTTCAGTTCTGCAGTGCAAAATGTCTCAATCAATACAAAATGGACATTTTCTACAAAGAGACACAGGCCAATCTTCCAGCTGGGCTGTGCAGCACATTGCACCCTCCCATGGAAAATAAAGCAGAAGGCACCGGGGTGCAGCTGCTCACTCCAGACTCTTGGAATATTCCTCTAACAGATGCTCGGAGGAAGGCCCCCTCCCCGGTGGCTGCAGCTGGCCAAAGCCAGGGCCCTGGCCCATCGGCGTCTACCACCGTCTCTCCATCTGACACTGCCAACTGCTCTGTCACCAAGATCCCCACGCCAGTGCCCAAGTCCATGTCCATCAGCGAGACTGCAAACATCCCGCCTGTCTCTGTCCAGCCACCTGCTAGCATCGGGCCTCCCCTCGGCGTCCCGCCCCGAAGCCCTCCCATGGTGATGACCAACCGCGGCCCGGTGCCGCTGCCCATCTTTATGGAACAACAGATCATGCAGCAGATCCGCCCGCCCTTCATTCGAGGACCTCCGCACCACGCCTCTAACCCCAACAGCCCATTGTCCAACCCCATGCTCCCAGGCATCGGTCCCCCGCCTGGCGGCCCCAGGAACCTGGGCCCCACTTCCAGTCCCATGCACCGGCCCATGCTATCACCTCACATCCACCCCCCAAGCACCCCTACCATGCCCGGGAACCCCCCGGGCCTGCTGCCTCCACCACCCCCGGGCGCGCCCTTGCCAAGTCTCCCGTTTCCACCCGTGAGCATGATGCCAAATGGCCCGATGCCTGTGCCCCAAATGATGAATTTCGGGCTGCCATCGCTTGCCCCTTTGGTGCCGCCCCCCACCTTGCTTGTGCCATACCCCGTGATCGTGCCCCTGCCTGTGCCTATCCCCATTCCTATTCCCATCCCTCACGTCAATGATTCCAAGCCCCCCAACGGATTTTCCAGCAACGGGGAGAACTTCATTCCGAGCGCCCCTGGCGATTCCTCGGCAGCAGGAGGCAAGCCAGGCGGACACTCCCTGTCCCCCCGGGACTCCAAGCAGGGCTCGTCCAAGTCCGCGGACTCACCGCCCGGCTGCTCCGGCCAGGCCCTGAGCCTGGCACCCGCGCCCGCGGAGCACGGCCGAGCGGAGGTGGTGGACCTGACGCGGCGCTCCAGCAGCCCCTCGGGAGCAGGCGGCCAGCTCGGCTTCCCCGGCGTGCTGCAGGGCCCTCAGGACGGCGTCATCGACCTGACCGTGGGTCACCGGGCCCGGCTGCACAACGTGATCCACCGCGCGCTGCACGCGCACGTCAAGGCGGAGCGCGAGCCGGGTGCCGCGGAGCGCAGGACCTGCGGTGGCTGCAGGGACGGCCACTGCAGCCCTCCCGCCGCCGGCGACCCGGGCCCGGGCGCTCCCGCCGGCCCCGAGGCCGCGGCGGCCTGCAACGTCATCGTGAACGGCACGCGCGGAGCCGCGGCCGAGGGCTCCAAGAGCGCCGAGCCACCGCCTGAGCAGCCCCCGCCCGCGCCCCCTAAGAAGCTGCTGTCGCCGGAAGAGCCCGCAGTGAGCGAGCTGGAGTCCGTCAAGGAGAATAACTGTGCTTCCAACTGCCACCTGGACGGGGAGGTGGCCAAAAAGCTGATGGGGGAGGAGGCCCTGGCGGGGGGCGACAAGTCAGACCCGAACCTTAATAACCCCGCGGACGAGGACCACGCCTACGCTCTGCGGATGCTGCCCAAGACGGGCTGCGTGATCCAGCCTGTGCCAAAACCCGCGGAGAAGACTGCCCTGGCGCCATGCATCATCTCCTCGCCCATGCTCAGCGCCGGGCCCGAGGACCTGGAGCCTCCGCTCAAAAGGAGGTGCCTCCGAATTAGAAATCAGAATAAGTAAAAGGTTTGTATGTCCGCCCAGGCAATCCTCCCCACAAGCCAGCGGACCTCTCCGTAGTTTTTTGTTTTTGTTTTTCTACAAGGTAGAGGTGGGAGAGATTGAATCGATAATCATGATTTAATCTTACACGTTTTACAATACACCTTGTGTGGCACTATCATCATTTTGACCCAACATCATTCCCATTTTACAGCGGACGAAAGTGGGTCACACAGTATGTAAAGGCCATGCCCAAGGTCACTTTCTTAATGCTGAAGCCCAGTCCTGAACCTAACTTGAACCACTATCTCCTTAATTACACTTTTATCATTTTGTTCACCTCTGTAATTCACCTTTTCGAAAAAGAGGAAGATGCGTGGAGGAAGGTGCTCAAGGCTGGTAAATATTCAGTCATGAGGTTTAAAGGGCTTTGGTAAAAGGTAAGCCGGGCAACTTCCTGGAGCTGGTATACTCATAGGCAGAATGTCCCAACTCACCACATTTTCTCAATAACCGCGGGGTTCCATTTGCGAGATGAAAATAAAAACTACCCTTCTTACATGCTTATGCCAGCGGAGCCCAAGCCAGTGAGCCCCCCATGCCTGGCCAAGCGTTGGAGCAGCGGTTCATAGCTCCTGCTCATGGGATCGCTTTTTTCATTTGTCACCAGCCAGCATTCCCCAGGGCATGCTTCCAGCATCACTGACCAGCTTTGCTTTCTCCTAATTTTTGGAGAAAATCAGCAGTTCAGCTGGTGGGTGGCTCAGCTCTGCAGATAGCGGGAGGCTCTGACGGAGAAAAGGGCCACATTGCTGTGGTGGATGAGAGTGCACACTTCTGACCCAGACAGGGGATCCTGCTAATGCCAAGTGGGCCATTGATAGTGAGTCCAGAATTTCAGTAAGGGGAAGGGGAACTTGCATGTGTGGTGTGCCCCCGATAGCCAGATTTGGCACCTCCCACCAAGCCTGGTGGAATTGGCATCATCTTCCTCTTACCAAGGAGGAAGATGAGGCTTGGAGATGTCATCCAAATTAGAGCTAGTGAGTAGGGGAACCAGTATTCAACTTAGGTCTGCCCAACCCAGAGCCTGGAACTCTCCCCCTTTTCCAAGAGGGCAGCAAACATGCTAACATCCAGTTGAGGTTTGTTAACTCTTTATGGAAAGGAAAGGAAGAGAAAGGAACATTCACAAAGGTGGATGTGATGCAATGCCTGCCCTCGCATTTACAGTGGGCAGGGATGTAAACCCAGGGAGGAGGAGGCCTGGTAGGGGAAGTGGAGTGCACAGGAAGGGCAAGCGCTCATGTATGGATATACAGGCTGTCATTGAAATGTTTTTCAGTAGCATTTTTTTTTAGATTGGATCCATATGACAATTATTATTGCCTTCATTTTACTGATGAGGAAACTGAGGCAGAAATTAAATAACTTGCCCAAGATCATCAAGTCAGTAGGCAGATTCAGGATTCAAATTCAGCCTGTCTGACTCAAGCCACGTTTTCCTTAAGCCACTGTAAGAGAATAGGCTAATCGGTCCCTTTATTACAGTGCTTGATAAAATTCTTTTATCCACCTCAGTTGCCTTAGGGGAAAGTTCCTAGAGAAAAACCAAGCCTACTTACCAACTTCTCTAAGTGTTTAGATAGGGTTCAAGTCTTTTTTTTAATTGACGATGTTCAATTCTTGTTTTTACAACAAAAAAATCTAGAATAACAACTTTACTCCACAGTGGGAAATATAGGTGTGGTCCAGAACACTGGATGTGGAATGTATGTCCAGACCATCATCCCTACGTGTAGCATGTTGACATGGGCACCTATGGACCTTACAGCCAGAGTTTGCCTGGGAAGCACAGGGCCAGAGCAAGGGGGCTTAGTGGATGGTGCAAGAAGGGATGCTCAGCCATCACAATTTGGGGTTTCTTTGTCCATTGATGGCTATGCCAGTAGGAGGAGAATAACTCACTAAGAGTGAGTTAATTTCTTCTTGATTTTACATCTACAAATTCTGCTGTCTAAAGACAGATGCCCTCAGCCTTCTTAGCATCGCCTGGATTGAAAATGCCCCTGATTTCTCCACCAGAGTAATTTCATCTGGTTAACAAAGCAGTGACTAATGGGAAGATAGGGGACATAAAAAGTGATGGCCTTCAGAAAACCAGAAAGCATTGGGAATTGTAATTTTAAACAAATTCTAATATCACTCATTCAAATGACATAAAGGGAAGAACGGGAAGGTGAAAGATTTAACTACCATTACTGGAGTGAGAAATGATGAGGTCGAGAATGGTGCCCCTGGTCCGTAAGTAGCATGGGGCCCATGGAACGTAAAAGCATAAAATATATTATGGCTATTTGGATGATATATGTTTCTGAATAAAGAATCAGATGAGGGTCTTGTGTGTGGACCTGAGTCGTTACTAAAAACATTAACCTGGCTTTAGCCAATTTCAGAAGAAGTAAGATGAAATTGCCCATAGCCGCTTGAGATTAGAGAGTTTTTTTTTATGATGGGTCCCTCCAAGAAATTACAGCTTTTCTCTAAAGTCAGAGACACTCAGGCTTTGCCAGCTACCGCAGGGTGACAAGGAAGGTGATTTAAGACGGGGAAGGACCGCCTCTCCTCCCGTAAATCACACGTGCTCTTGCCTCTGTAGTTCCGTGGCGCCCGCAGCACAGTCTTAGGCTGCCGTAATTCACTCACCTCCTCGGGCCCTTCCTGATTTCTGTGCCCACGTGGTGCTGTTCTTCTTCCGTGCCTTCAGAAACCCAGCCCATTCGTATGGTTGTGGAATTGGAAATGCATCTGTTAAATAAAAGACTAGATGTCTTTTGTGCCCTGACAGTGAGCACTGTTTGCCAATGAGTGAGTTAAAGCCAAAGTGGAAAGCATTAGAAACCAAATCCAAACCTGAGTTTGGTGGGTGAGGCGCAGGTGAGTGATTTTTCTGCTTGTTGGTGACTCATTATATTATTTCTCGTAGGAAAGTCTGTCAGGAACTTCAATCAGGGTTCTTCTTGTCACTCTGCCGCCACTCTTATACTGTATAACATTTTTTTTTTCATGTTAAATAGATTCAGGGCAGACTGTATCTTGAATCAATAATCCAGGTAGCTACAGTTATCTTCAAAGAAGTAATCATATTTGCTAGTTCTTGTCAATTTATAGTATTTTTTCCATGTTGAAATTATTCTGTTCCTGGTTACCTGACTTTATGCATCCTTTGTTGATACAATGACAAATTATTTTAATAGGCAGATATTTTCCCACATGCAGAACTAATTAAGTTTAGCTGAAGATTCTAAAAGGTTGTAAACTTCTTTAATCTTCAACTTTTAAGACTCCAAATGCCAATTCTGCAGCTTCTGTTAAGCTGGGAAAAAATATCCCCCGAAATAATAAGGAAAACAATGTATAAACATTTCCCAAACTATTCTATCCACAAAGAATTCCATTTATAAATGGAATACACCCATCTCTGTCTTTGCCTTGGAGCTTGGGGATAACTGTTTGTATTTGCACATTTTCCGAATTTCTACAGCTTACACTTGTTTATGGTACATCAGGGAGTTCAGAGTAACCGTTTGCAAATGTCTGAAAATATTTAAAGAAAATATCCCCCCTCCTCAATTTTCCAGGGAAATGACATATTCTTTTTAAGTAAAACAATCAATGGAAAAAATGTGTACCATGAGTAACCCTTTCACCCTCACTTTTTCCATTCCTGAGACGCAACAAATCCATACAACTTCCCACTTTCATGGTCCCCAGTGTTCCTATGTGTTCCTAAAACCAGAAAGAAACGAAGAGATTCTTTTCCTGACCCCAGTTCCAAGGGGCTCCCCTGGCCTCGGCAGCAGGGCTGTCTCCCGCGTCAGTTTTTCTTCAGGAGAGCTGGAGAAGGCAGCTGTCGTGTTGGCTTCTTGGAGTTCAGAGTTTAATTATTAGTCTGGTCATGGAGCCACAATCCCAGAAAAGGCTATTTCAAGACAGGGGCAGGGGGTTTGCCTCATTAGGAGAGACAAAAGGGTGGAAATCACATGCAACTTTTGCCAGTTCAATTTCTCTGGCCAAGAAGTTTGAGAGAGTAGTAGGTAGGCTTTCTGGGAAGTCAGGTCCATACTTTTGATGTATTACTATGGGTGTCACTTTTAAAGCAAGATAAAGAAGAAAGACAGAGTGAGTAGAGGAAATCAGTACAAATAGGGTGTGTGAATCCTGTGCCGGGCTTCAGATTTTTAATGTTCCAGTACTTGATTATTGGAAATGTTAATGCTGTCATAATTCTTGATGTTAAAATCCTTGTTGTTGGGGTGCAGGTGGCTGTCCAGTTCTAGGTGTAGGTCATTCCAAGAGGCCGTGAGAAACCTCTGGGTCTGCAGCATGCACATGAGTGGTGAGGGCCCGGGGAGCGCCTGCCATGCTCATTTCAGACTCACATAGGAGAGATTTCTGGAATAAATAGTGTCAAGATCAGCCTTAGATGCATCTTGTCCAATGCTGCTGGGACTATTTTAAACCTTATGACAAGGGATTGAAGGAGGGCTTTAATGTGCCAGCATCTGGCTTTTGGATATTATTCCAATGCAATTATGACGGAGTAGGAAATGACATGTGTGACCGGGTATTTATTTCTTTCAGATGTAGCCACACCCCTCCATCTTCAGCAGGGCTGGGACCAAGGTTGGGCAAGAGAAGTGCTTAGTGCACAGACTTGAAAGAGGAACTCCCTCTCGAGGGCGCGCAAGGGCAGCCCTAGTCCTGGCCTGACCGCAGACCTTCTGGTCCACGTGGCCACTCCCTGAAGCCAGTCTCCTGGCTCCATGGACTGGTCTATGGGTGGCCTTTAGCAGTTCCTTCTACAGGATCAGGCAGAATTTAAAAACTGTGCAGATTGGGTGGTTTTGGCTTCAGAACAAAGTATGCCTTCCATCTCTGAAGGATTATCTTGTATTACCACCAAGCAGTATCGAAGCTGGAGCTTTTCTTTACTCTGAGGAAGCTGAGTTCATTGTAAGTTTTCTTTAAGACTTAGGATTTATTTTTAGCAGTTTTTGCTGGCTGTGGACCTAATATCGCAGAAGTTATATAATGTAGCACTAGCCTCCATAAGATTGCCTTAGTAACAAAATGCTAAAAGTTGTATGGACCTTTCTTCAAGTCACTGTGTCCTGTGAGTGCCTGTGACAAAAGGAGAAAAGGGAAGCAAAGGAAGAAACATGAGAGATACATCCCCTGCACTTGGTCTTTCAAAGTTCATACTGTATAGTGAGACGTAGTCCTTCCGTGGAAAAACTTCCACTCTGCTTCAGAGGCCAAGGGAGTGGAATGGCAAGAGTCCGACAAGTAGGCGGCTCAGTAAACACCAGGGCGTTCATGCAGCCATGTCTGGGCGCGTGCCCCATTCTCCCCAGCTCCCTAGCATGCTCCTTCACCTGGAGAGAGTGTGCTTGGAATGGGGAAAGCATTCGACTAGCTATTAACAAACCATTGCCCAGAAGGGCATTGGAAATAATCTCCCCATCTGGTTTCCAATGAATTACTCCCTCGCCAGCCTGAGCGGCTGCCTGGGCATCGTGGTTCAATCACTTACACCTACCTTCGTGCAGACAAGCATTGCGGAGGGGCAGAGGTGTTTGAAGACCAAAATACACTGCAGCATGGAACACTTACCTCATGTAGTGGAACACTTACCTCCACCCCCACCACTGCCTTGGCCAGGCTCTCTTGTCAAAGACATTGTGCCAAAGGGGCAGAGGCTAGCACTCTTCTTTCCTTCCCCCTGTCCTGGGTGCTTCAGTTGCCATTTTAAATGCATGACACTTTTTTGTGTGGATCCATGTAAAGGCCCTGCATTTTGCATGTGCCAACCTTTTTGTAATGCCTCAAGAGCATCAGAGGAATTTATTTCAGAGAAACAAATAAATTAGCTTTAAAAGATAAACAGTGTACCAGCTGGCATCAAGGAGAAGGAATAAATGCCATCTCAGATGCCAGCTCTAAACACTAACCACAGAGAGTTCACCAGATTTGTGAATTTCCACAGCATTCTGCTTGCAGAAAAAGTAGGGTGGGGTCAGGATTGAAAACGTGAGGCCATGAACAAGGATGGGAAATGCACACAAATGATCTCAAAGGCCATTTAAAAGATTCTAGTGAAAATCACTGGAGCAAACGCAATAACAACAAAAATTTGGAATTAGTCTCTCCTGCTTTAAAATAGCTCCCGAGCGTACTAAACATTCTTATGTTGGAAACCAGTCAAGTCGCCTCGGAGAGCCCGTAATTCTGTGCCGCTAGGCCCAAGAGCTATGGCTCCAAGCCACCGCACTCTTGTGCAGTCTTACCATGTTGCCCGAGCGTGCACCTCAGGATAGGGAGGAGGGTGCACACGAGCAGAGCCGCCTTTCCATGCACCTGTGGGGTCAGGGCTGTGACTAACCAAAGCCCCCTGCCCCCAGCCTCACCCCCACCCAGACATTTGGCTGTCCCGCTAGTTGTCTCATCATTTCTGCCTTGAACCTCTGGCTCGCTGGCTTCCCTTGCTAGTGAGCTGTGTTTTGTGTTGGGAGGAAAGGGAAGTAAGAATGACTGACAGCACTTGAAGAACAGAAGGGAAAACATACTTTATGGAGTCAATTGATATAAAACATTGACCTAACATCCAAAAACTACAATTAAAAAGTATATCTGTCCCTCATTTGCATGGCTTACTTCCCCAGACATGTTTCTGGTATTGAAAATGAATGGCATTCCCGTCCAACATGTGTCTCAATTTGTAATGCTACCCTCCTCGCAGCTGGCTCAGTTCTCCCAGTGTTCCTAAAATGTTACTGTCTTACATTTGAGCCGACCTACAATAACAAATTATCTAGAAGCAAAGTGGCTAAGCTGCATTTGGTGAGAGAAGGGGAAACCCTATATTTCATTCTTCAACTCTTGTTTTGGAAATTCAGACTGTAACCTAATCTTCCTCTAAAGAAATGCACACACGCACACTTTAAGAACGGCGCAGATTGGGCGATGTGGGAGCAAGAACGATCAGGTTTAAGTTGCTCTGTGGAGTTCTGCATCCCATCAATAAGCCCTTTTGATATTTTAAACCCATATTTAGAGTAATTCCAAGATATTTGGAGCACATGTGGTTAAATGTAAAACTTTGTCATTATGATTTGTTAGATGCTTATACTTTAAATATTTATAAGCCATATTTCAGTACTTTATCCAAAAGCGTCCCCCCACCAGCAGGCTCTCATCGAGTGGTGCCCGAGTACCATCATGTGCGGAAGACACAGGGTGAGGTCACTGCAGCACGCATGCACATTCTTCCTGCTTTTCTGGCTTTAATTCAAATGCTGTTTTTAGTAGATTCAGCTCATTTTTAAAATGTATGAAAAGTTAGAAACAGGGTGGGTTGTCTTTGACTTTAAAAAAATTCCCCAGCCCTCCAAAGGTAAAACATTCAACTTGAAATTGTGTTACGTCCACTTCTTTTTCTTACCCTAAGAGGAATTAGCGGAACTTTCCATTAGCGTGTTGGATCTGCATCCGTGTCCCTGTGAATTTAAAGTGTCACATTGTTTCTCCTAAATATCTGAGGGACAGTTTGGTGGTGGTTAGATTGAATTCTTTACTATTCACCTTGGAAACTAAGACATAGGATACTGTTTTTATCATAGATAGCTTATTTGAGCACTTAATAGAAAAAAGAAGAGAGGAAACTTTTTTCCAAACTCAGAATTCATGTAAGCATAGAAGGTTATAAATTTCAAACTGACCACAGGCCTCTGGAGCTCACACTCTTATGGCTGGCAAAGTACAACTTTCTCGTAAGGACGGGGGGTGGGGGCAGGGTGAGATGGCTTGGAAAAGCTCGTAAACTTGCTTGGACATTGAATAGCTCTTACCAAACAGAATTTTCATGAGTTAAGTGTAAATGAGTCAGAAACATATAGATTAAATTTCTTTTAAAATACACATGGGTTTAAAAATTAGGGCCAAAGTGCTTGGCAAAATAAGTTTTGGTTTTAGACAAACCCCAAATGTTCGAAAAAAATGGTTCTACAATTTGCCAAACCAAAAATATATCCAGGTCCCTCTATTCCTCTCATTTAATAGGATGGCATCATAAATATGGGATTTGATATCTATTTTCCTATCCACTGAGGTTTGAGCAGCATGAATCCCAAATGCTAATTGGAAAACTATGAAAAATATTTTGAGAAAAAATCATAACTTTGCAAGTGAAGATGAGGGGCCACCAGTTCAGGGTTCTGGTTCTGGTTTTAACAGCACTCCTCACTGCCCGATAATCTGATCACCTTATCCTCTGTCTTGTGTGTGTGGCCTATGCACAGGAATACGTTCTTTAAAAATCCTATATTTAGAATTCTTAAGTTATACTTAACTCACCTATTATAGTGCACAAAACTAAATAAACTCCTAATTATATCCAAATACAGGGAGTCAGTCCCTTTCACTTATTTTCGGTTCAGAGATGGTCTTCATTCATTTCCCTAGAGGATGAAGCACACCCAGGTTTAACTGACGGTATTGAACACTGACTGCATGCAGGTCCCATAAAGCAGGTGATTTGGAATTAGGTTCTAGCACCGGGGAGGGACATGGACCAGCAGTCAGGGGTGCAGGGATAAGGAATACCTTGGGATGTCAAAAGCCAGGGATGCTGAGAAGAGCTCATCACATTAGGGTTGACTGTCCCCTTCCTTTGGCTGGAGCAAAGGGCTCGGACTGCAGACGGGGAGGGGCGGGGGAGGAGCTGGAGGCTGGAGGAGAGCAAGTAGGTAGAGAAGCAGGGGGTTGTGGAATTTGAACTCCACGAGTTAGGCGACAGCACTGTGACCTTGAGCAGAGAAGTGACAGGATGGAGTCTGTGTCTGAGGATAATTACTTTAGCAGCTGCTCGTAGACTGAAAGGAAGCAGGAGAAATGCTGGCAGCACTAAAGCCTATGGTTGCATTCTGATGACAGGCCAGTTACCAGCGGGTCATTCTCCAGGTTGTGGAGTGTTACCCCTACAGTGTGAGGGTCGGATGCAGCCACATCTATGTTACAGGTATGTAAAGACATCGTGGCAATGCTGTGGGAGGAAGAACTCCCTTCTGTGTGCCCCGAGTAGACGTAGGAGGCTTCATAGCACACCCTGGAAGGAAACCTCACAACGCCAGAGCATTTTAAAGTCCACTCAAGTCACGCTGGCTGGGCCCCACTGCCACAGAAACAGGCTCTGCCCTCTAACCCACCAGCAGCCCTGAGCCTTGGGCCAGCCAGGGAGGGGTGGCTAGGTGGAGACTGTGGTGCGGTGAACAGAGACAGCTGGCAACTCTCCTGGCCACCTAGAGGACTTCCCTGCTGGTGGACACAGAGACGGGACAGTGGCCACAGTGATGCTCAAAGTCCTGTCCTGGGACCAATGAGCCACTGTAAGGCTTGGCTGGCATGCTCTACCTCAGATGCCTTCAGAGATCTGCACAGAATTGGGATCAGACCCTCCCCAGGCCTACAGGTTCTTTAAAGGAAATTTGCTTACTGTTTGAGATGTCCTTTTATCTTTCTTGACTTCCCAGGCTGTAGACCATCTGAAGCTGCTACAGGTGGCAGCAGTGGCCCTCATAGTGAGGGAAGGCAACGGTGGTTTTGCAGATCAGAGCATTGGACTTGGCGTTGGGCTCGCCTGGGTTCAGATCCTGGCAGAGCAGCTAGCTAGGTGAGGGAGGGTGTGATTGAGCCTCTCCAAGCTTTAGTCTCCAGGTCATGAGTGACAATGACAGTGGTGTGAGGGACATGGAGAAAGTGACACATCACAGGTGTCCTAGCATTGGCAATTGCTGTCCTGTTGGAAGGGCTGCGGCTCCTGGGAGGAGAGCATGGGGATGAAGGGAGACCTGCTGAGATTCAAAACCCAGCTGTGTCATTCACCGGCTATAAGCATTTGGACAAGTTTTATAACCTCTTTGTGCCTGCATTTTTAATTAATCATTGTAGCAGCTAATGTTTAGTGAGCATTTTCTATATATATGCAGTATTCCAAATGTTGCACGCCCACAACAACCCTATGGGGATACCATTATTAAACCCATTTTAGAGATGGAGAAACCGAGGCACAGAGAAACTCTCCTACCCAGTGTCATTAGCTAGTAACTGGCAGCATTGGGATCTGACTGATGGCCTGGCTCCAGAGCCTCCATGCAGAACCTCTGAAGATGTCTTATTCACACACACAAAAATGAAGGTAATCACTATTTCGCAGAGTTACCAGGCTCCAATGTAAATAGTGTTGGTTTAAATGCCCAGGAGGTACCTGGCACATAGTAGGTACTTGATAAGAATTGTCATGGTGGCCCCTGCAGCCCAGAGCTGCTTCTCTCAGATGTGTCATGACACTTCCATGCTGTCAGCCTTGAAGGTTAGGGAAACCATTCCAGAAATTCTCACAAGATGTCTGGTTCCACTTTAACAAGTAGATACCAGGACAGAGCAAATGCTCAAGGTCACAGCGTGGTGCAGCCAGGATTAGAACCTGAGCCATCACCGGCCTTTCCTCTCAGTGGGACATTGGATACGACCAAAGCTGCTTGAGTTACACACCCTGTGCCAAGGGCCAGAGTCATATTTTTGCCTCCCATGGCATCGCTTCCTCACATCAGGCGGCTGATTTCAGAGAGGAGGTTGGTTGTACTTGAACGTCTGGGGTTGAAGGGCTGCAGAAAAGCAATTATTAACCACACCCTCCGTCTCCTTGGCTGTTGGGGAGTGAGGCACAGTGGGGAACCAGGATGCTCGCTCTTATTCTTGATAGTGCAGTTTTCAGGACCACACAGCCGCCCCCCTCTCCCTGCTAATGGGCTGGCTGTAAAGAATAAGTCAAGTGTCAGGAAGACCGCACTTCCAGGCCTCGTCTGATACCTCACAATCTGTTACCGATCTGTATACCATAGCCACTTGCCACGTAACGCGGCTTTTCTCTTTGAGTTCTTTTTCTTTGTTTAAACTTAGAATGCCTGTGTTCATGTAAGATAGAGAAATAACATACTCAGTCTTAACACAATAAACGTTGGCTTTTTTTCTTTTCTTTTTCTTTTTTGTCCCAGGCAGAATTTTGGAATGCACATGAACCAGCATCAGCTAGTTTGTGTATCGATGGGACTTGAATGAAAACATAATTATTTCTTTTAATTAAATAACTTCTCGGAGTTCTCTTTTGCAAAGCAAGGGAAATTGAACTGTGTAGTCTCTAGTGTCCCTTATCGCTCTGGCATTCAGACCCTCTTGTCAGGTCAAGAGGAGAGAGGAAACCTGGACTCGGGGGTAGTGGCCCTTGGAGGGGAGCGTGGACGTTGGGGTCTTCGCAGCTGACTCCAACCCAGCTTTGCCCCTTTCTAGCAGTGACCTTGAACAAGTAATTTCCTTAACCTTCCTGGGAAGGTTTCCTCATCTATAAAATGGGGAGGATAACCAACACTTCAGTAATACTGTTGTTTCAGTGAAATAAATGTATACGTGAAATAAGTACATAAAAGTGTCCAGCACAGTATTTGACACAACATAGGAGTGCAGTGTGATCTGGCTCCTTTCTGGGAGGATGCTGCAGGCCACCACACCGTCAGAGGGCGTGCTTGGTGCTGAAAGCCAAGGGGTGTTGGGCTCTAGGCTCATCTTCAAAATTTCATGCAGACCATCAGCTACATCATATAGTTCTTTATTTTATTTTTCTCTTGTGAAGGAATTAACCACCTGCTCCAGCACCTTTGTAAAAATGCACGCTGCTAGTCATAAATCCCTCTGTGCTTTTAGGAAAGAACCAGAGACAGGGTCACTGGGTTTACTTGAACTCCCAGGTTCCAGAAAGGATTTGAGGGGGTTAAAGAGGGTCAATTGATCCACTGTCCAGGTGAAGGTACTTTTGTGAGTGCACAAGTTGGGACTCTATGGCTCAGGATTCTTTGTCTGCCAGAAACTTCCAGAAGTCAGCAAGGAAGAGCAGTGATGACTTGTAAGAAAAACAGACCTCTATGACCACTTAACTCGTAGAATCAGTTAAAAGAAGAGAGCCAAAATTTTAATTTATAAAACAAAGAATTAAAAATGGAGTTATCCCAATAGGAGGTCTTGTATGTTTGTGATTTTTATTGATTAAATAATAAAATAAGAGCCTTGTCTGGTGTGGCTCAGTGGATTGAGTGCCGGCCTGCAAACCAAAGGGTCTCCAGTTCAATTCCCAGTCAGGGCACATGCCTGGGTTGCAAGCCAGGTCCCCAGTAGGGGGCATGTGAGAGGCAACCGCACATTGATGTTTCTCTCCCTCTTTTTCTCCCTTCCCCTCTCTCTAAAAATAGATAAATAAAACCTTTTTAAAAAGAATACAATAAGAGATACTGCTAAAGAAGAAAATTATTTTTTAAAAAGAAAAGCCTGTGGTTAAATTTCTTTTTTAAAAACTACACATGAGCCTTAGCTTGTCAGACACATGAGGTGAGCAGCACAGGGATGAAGCCATGATTCGGACCAGAGCCCAGCCCTGAGCTAAGCTGCAGCTGACCTGCGGTCCCCACACTCCTCTCCTCACCGTGGGTTATTTTCCATAACAGTCTCACTGTTAGGAGAAGGGATTTTTTTAATGACTATCATCAATTATTGAACTATAAGAAAAGAGAAGCCACTCACTTCCTAAATGAAAATGCTTTCCATTTTGATAAAAGCCATTTTACAACTCTTCGGAAGCCATGGTTGACAGGGAGAGAGAGAGAACAATTTTTTTGGCAAAACCTCTCCAAGTCATTGCTCTTTCTGGGATGGGCTTGGTTGGAGACCACTATCTGGCATCACACCTGGGTTTATCAGCTGATGCAGGTGGCTCTGTTCATTCACCACAGGGCTCTACCCTTTTGAGTCTCCCAGAATAGCTGCAGCTACCTGAGAATGGTCTAGTCCTCGGGGACTCGTTATTGTCCCAGATAAACAGCAAGGCTGAAGCCAGCACTTAATGGCTGTATTTAACCATGATAAGTGATGGGTCGACGTGCCTGAGTGAGTGGCGTCACTGGTCGGGCCTGGGTAATTGGACAAAGGCAGGTCGGCTTGGCAACAGGCATTTCTTGCACATCACAGAGTTGGTGCCATGGGGTTTTGGACTGCTGGGAGTAAATATGAACAGACATGGGGAGCTCGCCTGCTAAGCAGGTGAGACAGGACAGTCTGCTGAATTTTCATTATGCTAATTACAAAGGTATTTGAGGAAGAGAAGGAGAGTAAAAGTTCGTAAAATGGATTAGATTCATCAAAGCAGGTTTCCTGGAGAGGTGGACTACAGTGCCACGGAGGAACTGACTTGAGACGGAGAATAAGACAGGCGTTTTCCACAGGACACACATTTATTTTGGTGAGTGGTTACTTGGAAGATTCCTTTTAAGTGCAACCCGCCCAAGTCTTAGGCAGTAAAGGCCAAAGGAGAAAAGGAACGAATTGCCATATTTTGGCAGTGTCAGCTGGAAGAATGTATTAGTACTCAGGCATAATTATGTTCTCCATAATTCTCTGAACATCCGTATGTGATAAAGGAGGGTGAGCAACAAGATCACATTCTCTGCAGGGCTTTCCTGCCGAAAAGGAAAAGTGCCAGGTGGACAGAGGCTCTCCCTGTGCATCTGATGTGCAATTGCGATTCCGTGAGAAAGGTGCTTCTTTCCTGTGGCCAAAAGGGGCGAGTGGGCCCGGAATTCTGAAGGCACCTTGCTGGAGACCACTCGTGGTGGAGCCGGTCTTCACACACAGCACATACACAATATAAGGGACAAAGGATGTGCAGTGATGTTCCATGTAACAGGGCTCCAGGTGGTTCCGCCTTCAGACAGACCCCAGTGCAGAGGAAAACCCAAATGTAAGGTGCAACTATAGCCCCTTCCACAGAAATCCTTGCCTTGAGGGCATTCCATAAATCTCTACCAGAAGAGAGAGAGAGAGAGAGAGAGAGAGAGAGATGGGTGGTGGGGTGGGGTGGGGGGGTTAATAGAGACTCTCTGAAACTTTGGACTTTGGGGTCCAGAAATTAAGTCTTTCTTAAACACTCATAATAGGTTAGTATCCAACCACTCGTTTATAATCCTCCATACTTGGTACTGGCTTTGGTACAAACATCCTACAATCACAGAATATGAGAGATGGAAGATGTAATAGGAAATCTCACCCAGGCCCCCATTTCACAAGGAAGGATCAAGGCTTGTTGGGGGGGCGGGTTAAGGAATAGGTCTGAGGTGACACGGCTAGTTAGGGACCACACCAGATTGTAACTTGAGTCTCTGTCTTACTTAGTGTGCTATTTTACCCTTTGCTCACACTAAGAAATTTAGGCAGAGAGGACGGATTTTCCATACGGTCCCTCTACTTGGCCAGGGCAAACTTGGAACCGGCTCAGGCTCTGGAACTTCCTGCCGTGATCACATTTTAAAGCTCCAGGCTTGCTTCCTCCCTGCCCTTGAGTTGCCTACCAATGACTGTCAGGAAGGTGAAGCCCACGCTTGATTCTCCAGAGTCTATTCCTGTGTCACCGACAAGGGGGCTGCTCTGAACCCTAGCCAGAAGAACAAGTGAGGAGGACTTCAGAGCCAACCCCCTCCTCAAAAGTTTTCAGCAGAAAGGGACTTGTACTGCCACCGTCTGGCCTTTGTGGGTGTCCCAGACACTTCAAAGAGATGATGAGAGAGGGAAGGAAGCGGCACAAATTGTCTGCTTTGCCATTCTTGAAAATCAGCTTGGTGCGAGGAGGCTTTCAAAGCAGCGGGAATGGGGCTGCAAAAAATAGAGTGTGGTGCAGCTGCAGCCTTTAGAACTTTGGGGAAAACACGTATTATTTACCAGACAATAATAGATACCAGAGAATAATAATGATTATTATAGTGTTTGGGATGGCAAATGCTGTAGTTAAGGGTCCAGAATGGCTCTCATTATAATCCCGTTTTCCCAGTCCCTTATGAAAGCCTTCAAATTTTCTCCAAGTAGGCCGATGCTGCCCATGTTTGGCCCTTCTCCAAAGGTGATTTGAATATAAAGAAACTTATGTGAGAAGTAATCCTCCTTTGGGGGGTCATGATTACATTAAAGAGAAAAAGCTATGTCCTTGAAAAAGCAGTTGCAGCATTCCTGAGTAATTCAAAATGGCGGTGTTTCCGAGTCACTGGAAGAAAGTGGTAAACATTTGCTTTCCTTTTCCTTTTTTAAAGAAAGGATTCAGAGGCCCCCTATGACTATAAAATTTGATCCCTTTTGGTCCCAAGCTCAGAGGTGGGGATGGTTTCCCTTCTTCCACAGCAAGTTGCAGGCTGTGCTCCCCAAATGAAAGAGTTGTCCCCAGAGGAAGCTACACTTGTGTCTTTGGATCTCTTTGTCATGTCTGAGGCTCCTTTCCAATCCTTTGCGGTCTCTCGTTCGAGGGTGGCTCTTGGTGTTTTTGTTTTTGTATCCTTTCTTGCTGTTGTTTCATTCTAAAAGAAGGAAAGGAGGAAGGAAAGAAAGAAATCAAAGTGAGCTCTTTATTCAGAGATAAACATCCACATTTCCAAATCGGACCATGCCAAATAAAAAGGTTTCCATGGCCTTATAATTCCACCCCCACTGCATGTTTGTGGTGTTTTGCACGCTCACTTTGGTTATTTAATGTGCACAGTAAGCGCACACAGATCTGGTGGTTTAGCATGATTTGGGGAACTCAGGCATTTCCTGTCATGTACATTTAGACTTTCAAACCTCGTTTTTGGTTGATCATTATTATCGTTACCATTAACACCAGGGTCTGGAAAGCAGGGTTCAAAGCACGAGCTTGCACTTAGCCCTCCCGGCAGGCACTTGCACCCCCTCACACCTGTGCTAAGTTCCTGCTGCAGACACTCTGAGCAGGTTTCCAGGTCTTGCTGTGGCCTCCACCTCTTCACCTATAAAATGAGGAAATTGTAGTATGTTATCTCTGGGGTCCCTTCAAGTTCTCAACTCTCACCTCTCTGATATTATTTGTTCATTGTTCTAGGAATAACCTCAGCAGCTGTAAAGATGTTTACGAGCCTTCTGTCACCACATCAGTTAGCCAAACTTTACCCTTGCACATTTCTGACATTCCCATTGACTGACAGGAAGGAAAAGGTCCTGTTTGGGGGCATGGGGGACAAGAGCTGCTTGACCCTCATTCATCTGACAAATGTGTGTTCAGCTGAACTAGGGACTGGGTGTAGAGATGTGAGCAAAATATATACAGCCCCAGACCTCAGGGACTTCATAGTTAAGTTGGCAGACTTCTGAATGGCTGCTTATCGGGAGTGACTGAGTGTCCTTAGGAAGGTACATTTTAAACCAAGGGACTGGCAACAGCAAATGGAATAAACCAGTAGGGACAGTGAGGCAGAGCCTAATATTTGTGGTGAAAGTTGGGGTGAGCGTTTTCCAGAAACTTACTTTGCTGATGACCAAGGCTGTTTAGACCCTCTGCTGCAGGACCCCAAGGCCTGGCTGGTTTCCAGGCTTCCAGTCCGAAGCTGCTGTTTGGTTTTGATGTGAAGACATCTGAGTGGCTCACCTTTGTCAGGCGAGACCCACAGAGGGGGCATGTTTTCCAGCTCAGCCGCCTCAGTAAGAAATCTCTGAAGAGAAGTCTCTGTGTCCACAGTACTGTTTCCTGGGCTGAGAAGTGAATCTCTTGGCTTTCCTCCTCTGTGGCAAACACCAAGACTGTTGCCTGGAGTGCAGGGGTGAGATCTGGAGCTTCAGGGTCTTGTGGTGACCTCACCTGGCTTTGAGGTGACCTTGGTAACTCAAAAGATCTCCTGCCAGTTGGAGCTGTGATGTGGAGGGTGGAAGTTGCCCAGTGGCAGAGGATGCTGCTGTGGTCTCCGGGGCAGGGCGTGGTGCACCATGATCATTGTGGCATTCCGTAAAGTGATTCAAGTTTCATTTGCTCACACAAGGCTGGCAGGGCTGACCCTGAGCAGAAATGTGAATGGAAGTCCTGCTGAAGTCACGCTGTCCTGCCTTAATTCTGGGGTGGCGTTGCAGGCCTGACATGCGGGCTGGAGAGAGTGCTTCTCTGACTGGCTCCTGGGATCGCCCCAACCCTGGGGGGAGGGGAGGTTTGGTTCAGAGGATTCTGACAGGCCCCTTCTCTTTTCCAGGAACACTCACTCACAGGGTACCTTGCATGGAGAAAGGGCGCAGAGCAAGCCATGTCACCACATCCAATGACACCAGCTGGTCAGCTCACCACCCCCTCTGGCTAAAACTCAAGCAAATAAAGCTGCTTCCTGTCATTAAGCATCTCCAAGGAAGCAGCCCTCCCTCGGTGGCCTCTAGCCCAGAGAAGCCAGCACGTCTTGGACCCAGCAAGCAGGCCCAGCCTTCCTGCTGCCTCCATCTCTGCTTCTCCCCAGAGGAACTTAGGGATTTCACCCTTGGTTTTAAAAAAAAACACAAAGCACCAACAAGCCACAAGGACCAATGTAGGTATTCTCCCCACTCCATCCTCCAGGCTCAGAGGGTGAGGCTGGAAGATAATATGGATTTGAAAACAAAAACCTTTTTTTACACTTTTTAAAAACTGCTGTGGTTTTGCTGCTACACGAGGAATTGTGATTTGCATTGTACGGTTTCGGACCTATACTGTTCACGTTTTGACGGCGGAAAGGGGTCGCACTGGAGTCCCGCACTTCAGGTTCATCTCTGTCCTGCCCAGGATGCACTTTTAAATGAAGAGTTAGAATATTTTATTGGCTGATATACTTTTCTTGTTATTTTTACAAAGGCCACCTTTATCCTTTTTAATGCCATATTTTCAGTGTTACACTTTTATGGCTTTTAATTTTCGATTTGACAGATGTAAGAAGCAGCATGAATAGTTTATACTGTGGTTTTTCAGAGACCGAATGCCAAGAGAACTCGGTAAATGTTTATTCTTCTCAGCTTTCTCTTTAAATTCCCCTAAATAGCGCCCCATTTGGGAACAGAGCAAGAGTGTTGAACTGAAGACCAAAATGCCCTCAAGGTGTAAAATAATCCAAGGGGGAATATTTGCTGGGCGTCACGAAAGACTTGGATGAAATTTCAGCCCTGATGGTTTTCGGTGATCCAGGAAGTCAATGAAGCAATCTCTCCATACGCAGAGCCCTTTCATGATAATTAGAATGGTATGGACGAACCAATGAAAACAAGAGGGAAAGTGGGAAAGATCACCCATGATTCTGTTTCACTGTTTGCTTTCTCCTGTCATGGTTAAGAGAAATGTGCAATTCGATCCTCAATCAGTGGGTGGAGGATAACAGGGTAGATTTTCTTGTGTGCACTTGTACAGTCGTAGCTGCGAGTCCAGAAGTCCTCTAGCGCATGTGTACTGGCACTGAGTTGGTGAGACAGTTGTGGAGTATCCCATTCTGATGAGTACAGAAAAAAAAAAAAAAGAAAAAAGAAGAAAAAAATCCAAAAAAGAAGAAAACAAACAAAAAAAAAAATCAAATCACCTTGTGATTCAGTGTATCTGTTTACTAACTCAAATAAAGCAATTGTTCCCTCTGGAGGGGTCCAGGTGCCCCTGCCTATGAGGCCGCTGAGCCGGCTGCAGGAGCGGTGACGGGCGGGCGGGTGGCGAGGCCGAGTCAGTGTCACGCTGGCCCTGAAGCACCACAGGCCCGTGGATGCGGTGTACATACTGTATTTCTATATTCTCCTTTGTACAGAGTCACTTCACAAGTCAAGCTACTGTTTTACAGGTGCTCCTTATTTATTAGAGCTGTGAGAGCTTGGGGGACACACCTGGCGAGCGAGCTCGCTTTTTAAAAATGAAATTGGGGGGCAGGGGGGAGGGAGGTGGGTGGGAGGGGAAGCTCGCAAGCCCGGGAGAGATTTATAAAAGTGAACAAAAGGAAAACTTCCAGCAACAGGTTAAACCACCCAACCCCCCCCCCCAACACCACCTCCTCCCACGCAGGAGGCTGCAGCCCTTCCTCTGGGCGCTCATTTCCCTGCGGGGCTCCCAACATACTCCTCTCTCCCTGACCGGTGTCAGATTCATCAAACAAAAATAAATCTCTAAGAAAAAAATGCACTTACATGGGCTTATTTGGCTTTTCTCATTATTATGACTTATTGTTATTGTCCTTGTCACCGAATGTGTTCATTTCTTTCCTCCAGGGAAAATTTTTTAAAAAGAAATCTAGTAAGTTGGAAAGGATGTGGAGATATAAGGGTGGTGCTGGCTCTTCCCCACCTGTCGTGGGTCACGCTTCTCTGTGGACAAAAGCCCTCCGGTCTGTTGGAGGGTCGGCTGCTGACCACGCACCTCAGTGCATGTGGAGTGAGTTCCTGGGCCCGTGCTGGCCTTCCCCACGTGCTCTCCAAGTCCAGGCCTTCTGTTCCCAGGCTTCTGGTCGAAGGCTGAAAAAGCCCCCTCTAAAATGCAAAGCTCGTTCGTGGCCTCCCTCCCACCAGTGTACTGTCTCACCTTGTGGGCTGGGAGGGACTTTGTTTAGCTTTGTGTGAATGGGGTGGGCCAATCTGGTTCTTCCTTCATGCCTGAATAAACATCAGAAAGTTTCTGAGGTGGAAAATAAGTCAGTACATAGTTCTAGTCAACGTAGACCTCATCTGTTCCTCTTGTACCTATGAAAAAACAAGCCTAGAAAGGTCAGCTGACTTGCCCAGAGCCTCACATTGACTTGGTTTAGTCAAAAGATAAGTGTTGGTTAAAAGCTTGGGCACAAACAGCATTTTCCTCTAAGAGCCCATCCTAGGAGTAGGTTCTGGAGAACTCATTTGTTTCTCTTGTGGAGTCTCGAAGGTTCCTGGCGTGAGCTGTGTGTATGAGGACAGCCCCATCAGAACTCTGTGACCCAGCTGAGGACGTGCCAGGGGCTGGGGCACCCCGCTGTGGCTGCAGAGTCCCTGATAGCTTTGTTCGTCTGGATTTGGCCATACAGCCAATCATCCGGGATATTGATTTTGCTTTTGTCTGTAGTCCAAGATTGTCAAGCAAACATTTTGACCCTTCTGGAAACAAAAGACACCTTTGTTTCAACATGAAAAGATTCCGCAGCATCTCATTAGACATCAGTACACCTCTTCCTCCTTCTCTTACTTCTCTTAGGCTCGGTGTTCCCTGAGTGCACAGTCTTCCTGGGCTAGCAAAATTGTGCATAAAGAGAAATGGAGATAATAATGCAAACAACTACTAGCCTGTATCGAGCATGTGTTATTAGCCTCATTTAATATGCACAGTAACCCTGTGAGGAAGGTCCTGTTATTTTCTGTTTATTACCTGTGAAGAGGCAGAAGCTCAGTGACTTTAGTATCTCCCAGGATCACACAAGCAGTGAATTGCAGAATGGGATTCAAACCCAGGAGGTTTCGTGCTAGAGGTCACACATCCGACCCGGAGAAAAAGGGTTGACATCTCCATGCAGAGCCATTTTGACTTCCTGTAAATTTGTGGCTATGATTTGGTTTTGTTCTGAAGAGGCTCTCACGTTAAGTGAAACCAGAGGCGTTGAATGTTAATGTTTACTGTCCACCACACTTACTGGGTATGGGGAAGTGCTGAGACCAGTCTGCTTTCTGAGAAGAGTTAGGCACTGTCTTCCTTGGTGGTTTTCAAACCCCCACCGAACACAAGGCCACATCTGAGGGGACCCTGGGAAAGAATAGGGCTCACAGCCCCTGCCACAGTGGCTTACACGTAATGGGAAGATGGGGCTGTGGAAAAGAGGGACCACTTAGTCTCACCAGGGCTCTCTCAGGATGTGTTCCGGGCTTTATGGGATCAACCCATGTGAAGCCAGCTTCACAGCTCTGCACTGCAGGTGTTCCTTTGACACCGGAGGGCAGCCTGAGCCTAAAGCAGGCCTACAGGTGCCAGCCCACACTGCCCAAGGGCACAGCCAAAGGCTGGGACTGAGGCCCAGATGCAAAGGCACTTGCAACTCCTGTGACTCCCCCTCCACTCCAGGGGCCAGAGTCCTGGCCTCCTTGACCAGCTTCAACTTGGCCCCACCCGGGCACATGTCGAACCCAGCTTCTAACTCTTCGTTGGTTTCTGTGGCCTACAGAGGCAAAGCCAAAGGCAAGCAAAGCCCTTCCACCGGCTCCTGCGGCACTCAGCCCCTCCCATCAGCCCAACCCGCACTGCACCGATGCTGAGTTAGGACCTCTTTCCTGATACCTCTGCTCTTGTCCCCCCTTCTAAGTCCTTGCACAGGGAAGCTGTCTCTGCCTTGTTAGTGTTTTCCTCATCCCCCCTGGGCAATTTCTGCAGCCCATCAAGCCTCGGTGGACTGCTCAGGTGATGCCCCGTGGGGAGCCTGTCAGCACCACTTCCTCCCTCCGCTGCCGGGCAGCCCCTCTCCAGGCCTACCTCATCCCGGTGTGCACCACATGCCGCTTACCTGTCTGCGCCCTTTGCTAGTCTGCAAAGTCCCTGAGGACAGGGGTCCCTTCTTAACTGCCTTGTATCATCTAGGCCCAGCATGTGGAAAGCCCTCTTTATTGTAATTATTATTAAAACAATTAGTAAGTTACTCCCTTCAAAGTTCTGTTTCCATGCCACCCCTCTGTGAAGCCACATCTGATTTCCCTAGGGTGTGATTGCCGCTTCTCCCAGGGGCTCCCGAGGCTCTTGTTCAAATGGACGAGGCCACTGTTTGCACCTCTCTTCCCAGGTCATTGGGGCTCCTTGAAGGTAGGCTCAGTGGCCCTCTAAACAGGCATCCTTGAAAAGCTTTTCTCCACCCTGGGGGTGGAAAATGCTGGCTGAGTTGAGGCACTGCTATCCCATTAGCTTAATGATAGAAGGGAAGAGTTTATACCCTGAAAACCAGAGCAGTCGTGCAGCAAATACAGACAGACCGTAATAGGGTTTCATCCTACTCTGGTGCTGAAGGGAGGGAGGGGCCCGTGCCCCCTGATCCAGTCAGTCAGCACGTGTGGGAGCTGCTTCTGCAGGGGACAAGACCCAGCCCCTGGGCCAGCTGCACTGTGCAGAGGCTCCAGTCACGGAACTAGTACACTTCCTCCTCAGAAAAGCCTGAGAAATTAAGTATCGTTTCTGGATCCTTAGACACATTTATAGACGGAAAGTCAGTCTTCAGTACCCAGGAAGGGCCTTTCATCCTGTCTTCTGGACCGTGGGTAGAACAAATACTTGCCACCAGCTCATGCGATTCTTCCAGAGAAAGGAGGGGCGTCCTTTCCGCTGGGATGCAGAAACGGGTCACGTCCATCAGGTGCTTACTCCGTGCACGGCCCCTTGTACAGGCTTTGCACACATTCACCTATTTAATCCTCACACGGCCCTGTGAGGGGAGGTGCTGATATCGTCATCACTCCCATTTTACAGCCAAAGAAACTGAGGCATGAAGATGAAAGGGTTTCTGTCTAAGTGTCACAAATAGTCAGAGGCAGAGCCCAGCAGGAAGCTCCAGCGTCCACACTCCCTATCTGCTGAGCCGCCTCCCCAGGGCCCAGGATGTCTGGTGGCCCAGGCTGCAGGTTCAGGTCATTTACGTGGTGCCTGAACCATGAGAGTGAGAAATCTTTGACCTTGATATTGTGTTTGGGGAGAAAAGACATCTACTGCTAACTTCTCCTGACACCTGTTTTTGACAATGCTAAAAATACCACTGTTGATGTATCTGTAGTAAAGTTTGAGGGAGGTGAGGTGGGCTACCAGCAGCTCAGAGAAAGGAAGCAAAGAGAGAGGCATGTTGGCACCCACATTAAATTCCCTGGGGCAGGGAGAGAGGGGCCGTGTGGGCCAGGGGCTGTTTCCCATTTCCTGTTGTTCTGGTTTTTTGAGCTGCAGTTGGGCTGCCTCCCACGGCACTTGTTGAGATGTGTGAGGGAATGTCCGGGGCAGTGGTGGAGCTCTGAGGACCACACAGGGCTGAGACACTTTGCCCAGAGTGCAGGGGGCTGAATCCAAGCCTCACAGTTGCTTTGGGGCTGGATCCCTGGTCGACTAGCTGACTGAACAAATGCAATGTTGACAGCCTCCAAATGCCAGACACTGCAACAGAGGCAGTCGCTCAGACCATCTCCAGCAAGCCTTATAAAAACCACGTGCTAGAGGCAACGCAACCCTCGTTTCCGGATGAAGAAGGTACAGTCCAGGAAGAGTAAGTCATTGGTGGAGGTCACTCAGCTGGTAGGTAATAGAGCCAAGATTTGAACCCTCTGCCCCCACGTGCAGTGTTCTTTTGATGACACCACAGCTGCAGAAATACCAGCATCAATTTAAGGCGTAACTCGATCGGAATCGGAATCAGTCAATGGGACGCATGCCTGATGATGTCATTGCAGCCTGCTTCCAGAACTCTGGGAACAGATAATGTTCTTTTTCCTCACCCATCTCTCACATGCAGCATTGGGCCAAACCAACAGACTGTGAACTGCTCCAAGAAGGACTGAATGTCACTACTCATTGTCATGATACCTATCCGATGAGCACTAAGTGCCATTCAGTTGCATTATTTGCTCATGTCTCGCAACAGCCCTATGAAATAATTACTATTATTCTTCCCATTTTACAGATGAGGAAACTGAGCACACACAGGCTAAGCGGCAGAGCCTGTGACTGCATGTGGGCAGCCTGATACACAGCTTACCCTTCACAGGCACACGCACATTCTGGCCTCCCTCCTGTGGACGGATGGATGCCTGAATGCACGCACTATAGCATTTAATCGGGTACCTCATGGTGGCCAAGTTTTACAACAGTCACTTTCACATATGTCATCTTATCTTGGAAGTGACATACAGGAGCACAGAAGGGGTTCCCTTCACTTGAGTTATAGAAAAATTCAGTTGCCCATATCTTCTTTGCCTGACCTCCAACACATTTCTGTCCAGAATAAGTACTCTTTGCAAATACTGCCAGCCTCATAATCAAACAAACAGGGTTGCTCAAGGGGATATACTCCAAACTCTTTGCTATTTCCACTCATCTGCTTTTCTCAACCAACCTGGGAGCAAGGACCAGGGCTAAGCCATCTTGCCTTCATCACACTCACTCCATGTTGAAGGTCTGAGCTCTTCGATGCATGGGTGCTGCCCATTGTGACTCCCACCCACTGCGAGAGCAGGACCAGTTACATCCCTCCATTCTCCTCTACACCCCCTGTCTTCAAAACCCCTACACATTTCCTGCTCCAGGCTTCCCTCCAGAGTTTCTGCAGTTGGGTCCAGTGGGAAGTCCTGGTGTCTGAGCAGCAGGTGAGGGGCCACGACCTCCCCAGCTGTGTGGACAAGGCCAGCTTGGGAAGGGCATCGGAGGAGAAGCACACAGTCCCAGCTGGAAGGCTCTGGTGTTGGGGATAACAAGGGAAGTTCCTAATCATTTCCCTTCACTGTTCCATATAAGATAATTCCTGCTATTGGAAACACTCGAAGAAAGACTTGTTTACAGAAAGCTGGTATGCGTGATTGAGTGCTGGAAAGCACGCCCTTTGACCTTGGTTAAGGAAGGGAAGGAGGATGCTGGAGCTTATTTAGCCAGAACCTTTGGACTATGAGGTAACTTTTTCCTTCTTTCTAGGTTTATTTAAACAAAAGGAAAGATTATCACAAAATAAAAACAATGGGAACAATTATAGGTAGAAAGAAGAGGTTTTTAAGACAACGGCACTCAACAGAAGGCCTTTTTATTTCGCACTCCCCCGCACCCCGAACCCCCAGGCTGCGCCCAGACCTCCCTCCCCAGCCTCCGCTATTTGGCTCACAGTGTCTCCTTCACATACAGTAGCTGGATTAGAGCTCAGAACCAAAGGCCAGGAATGCAATAAGATACTTTTATACTTATTGATCCTTTAAAAAAGAGTTTGTTTTCATGAAACTTTAATTCACTTTTTTTTTTTTAGCTTTTTAGCCTAACTGCTACACATTTTATCCCTGTTCTTTGTGAAATGCTAATCCAGCCTGGGGTTTTCGTTTTCCGGGTGTAACTTTTCAGAAATTGTATATCTGCATAGCAACCCAGCGAGGGCCGCCTATGTCACGGTATCATGTGTCAGAAAGATGAAAAGGGCTCCAAATCTGAGCTCTCCACAAACTTGGCTCTCCGGTCCTGGGGCAGAGCACTCTTTGGCCTTAATACGAATTGCAGGAGGGCCCTTTCAGGGCCAGAGAGGTGCAAACTTTTATCTTGTTGATGACAGAAAATGACACATGACCTCAGCTCCGCTCGGTGGGGACGATCAAACCACAAACAAAGGCCGTATTTTTCTCTACTCTCGTCCCTGCTGTCAGCTTCCAAGTGCAACCTGAGCCTGGATTCCGAACCCAGTGTCCAGATTAGAGATTGTTGACTCAGATTTAGTGGTGAAACGTGAGCCCGACTCTGTTGATGGCAGGCCTTGAAGGAGCAAGTTTACTTAAGCCAAGAGAGAGATTGTATGTCAGACGAGAGCCTGGCTTCTCTTTATCACAAACTTCCTGATCAGCCTCTGTTTTAATAGTTTCCACTACCACCACCACCACCAAAAGACAGGCAGCGAGAGAGAGAAACAGAGAGACAGAGCAAGTGAGAGAGAGACAGAGAGACAGACAGAGACAGAGAGTGAGAGGAGGAAAGGGAGAGAGGAAGCACCACCCTCAGTTCCATCTCCTCAGTGTCATAAATCAGGAAATTAACAAGTGTGTAGCTGGCCTTTGCCACAGTCAAAGACAATGAGCTTTTTGTGTTTCTTACCGGTGGCCAGCACTTAACATAATCAATGAAGAGCTCTGCTCAGAAAAGATGAAAAATGGGAGCTTGATCTTGCCATTTAAAGACTATTTCCCAATACTCACTCAGGCACATGGCTTTTATGAGGCTCAAATGCGGCATAGAAGCTTGCCTTTCAGTCTGAAGGCAGGTCATTAAGAGAAGTCATTACATTGCTTTCCCTGTCGCTGTCTCTCTCTCCATTTTTACTTTGGCACCCTCCCTGCTTTTCCTTGGCTTCTGATTTCATCCCTCTTTTAGATTCTCTGTGCCTTCAGTAATTTATGTGCAAGATATTTTCCCAACCTCCAAATGTTTTTCCATTTGGCAAACCATGTCCCGAAGCCTCCACACAATGGAACTGTGGAGTTCATTTATACTAGAAAACATAGGCTTGGTTCATGGAAAAGCCTCACAAGCCAAGGTCAATGACCCTGGGTGCCTCTGCTGCTGCATGGACAGATCCTGCAGGCCACCCCTGGGGACGCAGTGGACGTGGGTGTCAGGGAGGAGCCTCTTTTCCAGGTTGCCACAGATGCTTGGCTTCGACCCTCCCTGTCTCTGAAAAGGAAAGAATTCCTTCCAAGCCCCTTTCTCGTATAGTTTTTGGAAGCTTCAGGGCACCATATGGAGAATCATTTCATGATTCTCCTGATGGCTTTTATGTGAGGCAGCTATAAATTGGATGATTTCCTTTAGGTCTGATAGCCCTGTAGTCCCTGCTATGGATTGTCAGGAGTAGTTACTGCATACGTTAGTCCTGTGCTAATCTTGAAAGAAAAGAAAAACTCAGACCCTCTCCCAGCAGGGGACACTGTTACTTAGGGAAATGGAAGCTGGGGAGGGGGTGGGCTGGGGTAGGGCACCATGAAAGTCTGCAACTGGTCATCAGGGTGACTTGCAGCAATGACTTTTTCATTCTAAAGCAGTGGATTTAGGACTGAACCAGAAGTGGAGGTTATGCCTCTTCCTCAGTGTAGAGCTCATGGGCTTTTCTTCTCCCCAGAGCTCATAATAAGCCAGGCTGGGCTGGTCCACTTGGTAAGATACACTGGAGGCTAATGGGCTGGGTTCATGTCCAGTCACTCATAGCACATGTCTAGGCAACCTTTTGGCTTCTGATATACGAGCTCTATTCATTGGATAACTGGCAGTTTTCTTCTTACACAGTTGCAATGATATAAACTCCCTACATTTTATTTTTATTAAAGGTAGCTTGTGAAATGCTCCCTCAACTCTTGACCCAATTCTTTGTTGATTTAATAAGCAAATAAAGGCAAAGAATCATTCTAATAAGGGTAAGACTGTAGGTGATGCTTTTTAAGGTGTTTATTTTGCTTGGATAGCATTTCTTTAACTCATTGAATGTCTTTGGCCCTGCAGATGAGTGCCAGGAGGGCAGAGGAGGGTTCATCTGTTCTACTGAACCACCGATGAATGAGGAGTCCCACCCTTCACCTTTTTGTCAAGTGCATCTGTAAAATGACCATAAAAATCAGTACTGAAGATTGGTTGGCACTGGAAACTCATTCACTTGGATGTATTTTTAGGCTTTTGTTTATCTTTCTTGATTGATAAAGTAATTATCAAAATGCGTTAGAAAATAATAGCCAACTGGTGAGAAAAGGAACAGTTGGAGGAAGCAGCGCAGTGCAGGAAAAGCAGCCACAGACTCCACTTCAGGCTTTCCAAGGAAACCCCACAAGAATTCATCTTCTCTTTTGCCTTTCCCTTCTTTGGGGGCGCAGATCAGAGCTCTGGCTTGATAAAGCCTCCCCCATCACACGGTATCTAATTAACACCCCCAGAAAACCCGCTCCAGTCTTCCCTTCCCCCAGGCTCACGTCCCTCACCATTCTCCATCCTGCTCGACTCTGAAGTCTGCCACAGGCCAACCAGAGCCCCAGCAGATGTTTGTGTTTTATGAACCAAATGGGAGCCCAAAGGATCAACCAAATACCAGCCCCGCTGAGAGGTGGAGCCAGGCCATCAGACATCAGATGCACAGAGCACTGCCATCCAGCAGGGCCAGGGCTTCCAGGGAGCAGAAGGAGGGCTAGATAATTAGCTGGCACAGCGGCTGAGCTGGCCCATTGCTCTGCCTTTGCCGCAGCATACAGAGGCCATTTCGGAGGCTCAGGGCAGTTGGGTGACACCTTCCACGAGTCCACTGGCTGGCAGTGCTGGCCTGCAGTGGCCTCTGCTCATGCCAGAGCACCATGTGGTGCCCTGCCTGTGGCTCCCGTCATGGGAATGAGCAGACGGTTAAGGACCACTACTGTTGGTAGTGCGGGAGTGCCATGGCACTCTTCGGGCAGCCCTGCCCCCCCACACCACTGTGGGGCCAGCTAAGGAGAATGGATGGAGACTGGATGTATTGATGGAAGACCTGAGTTCCCGTCTCAGCTCCACCATTTTCTTCAGTGTGCTGTTGGCTGGGCTGGTTTTGAATGTCTCTGAGGCTTGGTTTCTCCATCAGTGAGATGGTGATTATATTACCTACTCTTAGGGTCACTTCCAGGATCAAGTGAAGTAAGTGTGCTCCGTCTGGGCTTGTTTTCCTCGGACAGTAACGTTCCCTGATCTACCCTGTAGGCGGAGACCTGACCCTGGAACTCCGGAGAAGTGTTTTTCCCCTCCCTGTGTCATGTCTCCAGGCTCCTCTGGAAAGCCCTCAGTATTGCAGCTGCCATAATGGCCTCCCTTTGTCCCTTCAGCCTCGGGGTCCCCTGTCAACTTGTCAGCTTACCATCACCTTGTAGCCAGTTGCCTTTCCTGAATTCCCTCGCATGTCAACATCTGAGGTCTCTCTGTGTTCCTGGTTGGTCCTTTGGCTGACAGAGTGTGCACGTGTGACTGCGTCACACACCTCAATAGAAACAGACATCCTGGGGATCTCATTCCATGAAGCGCAAGGGAGCGAGGCCGCTTCCTACGCTCTTCTCACCTTGAGCTTCAGGTCTTGAACTTCAGCCATAAGGTGAGGATCTTCTTGGGCCACTTGCCAATATGAAACAATTTCTAGAGGGGTTTCAGATCATAAAAATTTAGGATTTTATAAGGACAGAAAAATGTATGTTCTTTTTATCATATATTAGTTTAAAATATGTCCAGTGGACTTCTGGTATGCCTTCTGTTGCTCTTTGCTAAGTAATCTCTAGGCAATGTGGCCTAGCCCAGGGGTCCCCAGCCCCTGGGCCGAGGACTGATGCTGGTCTGTGGCTTGTTGGGAACCAGGGTGCACAGCAGTAGGTTAGTGGTGGGCCAGCAAGCAAAGCTTTGTTTGCATGACTGCCTGAGCTCCACCTTTTATATGTACCACCCCACCCACACGCCTGGTCTGTGGAAAAATTGTCTTCCATGAAGCCGATCCCTGGTGTCAAAAAGGTTGGGGACCACAGCTCTATTGTGTCTAGACTCTCCTACATTCTGCTGACATTCTTCTATGTCTCCCTCCATTCCTGTTCCTCCTAAAGGAGCATTTTCTTCTTTCCTGGCCTTGCTCTCATCTAGGCGAGTGTGTGTGAGAGGAATCGTCTCTACTGTGCTACTGAGGAAGTTGTCTCCATCACCCTCCTGCTCTGTCTATCCCAGGGTTGCTTGGCCCTTGGTGCTGTTTCTCTCTACATGTCCTGTCTTCTTTTTCTCCTTCATCCTCACCTGGAGACATTCATTGCTTTTTAGAAAGAGGGGAAGGGAGAGAGAGAAACATCTATGTGAGAGAGAAGCATCAATTGATTGCTTCCCACACATGCCCAGACCAGAGATCATACATGCCTGGACCTGATACTGAACCCAAAACCTAAGTATGTGCCCTGACTGGGAATCAGACCTGCAACCTATTGGTTACAGGATGACGCTCCAACCAGCTGAGCCACACTGTCCAGGGCTGCCTCTGTCTTCTGATCCGGCTGTGCTGTGGAGCTGGGGAAGGTTGTTCTCCACTCCTTTTGGCAGGAAGAGTAACTTCCTCATTGAGGTCAGAATTGAAAATGGATTTCCCCATTGGGCAGAGAGAAGGGGGCCCACACTTCCTGTGTAGTGTTATTAATCGGTGCCCCAGTCTCCGGACAGTTCCTGCTTAACCATTTCCTGCCCGGCACTGCGAAGGCTACAAAGGCACTGTGAGAGCTATAAAGTGCTGTGTATTTAATTATTATATTATGGGGGTCATCACTCGTTGTGTGCTGAGTGACCTGTGTTACTATGTGAGGAGAGGGGCAGGGGCTCAGGGAGCTGGGACAGCGGCGCCCTGCCAGCGGCGCAGATCTAATACTTCTATCTCACTCCCATCCCGCAGGCAGAATTATGCTATTTCCTCTCAAACACTCAGGTCTTGAAAGGAATTCTTTACGGGTAAGGTTTTTCTCCTTTCCTTTGGCTGGATTTCATGTCATTCCTATTCAAAATATAACAAACAACATAGGGGCATTTGAAGCACATCTGTGACCTCATAGATGACACTGGCATGAAAGTACAGAATTGGGAACCCGTAAGGTGCTACGTTTGCTCTACCCAAATCTCCTGGGTCACTGTCTTGCAACTTCAGAATCACCCCTTTCTCACATGGTCATCTGCCATAATAGTTAAAAGCTAGAAAGGACTTTACTGCTCACACTGTTCAATGCCTTCATTTTTGCACATCAGGGAACCGAGATATAGGCAGGCTGAGTGTGGCAGTACCCAGATGAGAGCCTGGCTTTCCGGGACCGTCAATCTAGTGCTCCTTCCAGGAGCCACCACAGCAATTACAACCAACTAAAGCTTTTGCTGCCTTGATGGGTAGGAGCCATGTTCCATGGATGTGAATAAAACTCAGCAAAGACTAATGGCATGCTGGGAAATGTTTACCTATGGGTTCTCTGGAAAATGAAATGTGTACATATATATACATACGTGTTTACTATAAATTTTGCTGATACAAAGGATGTGTAGCACACAATTTACAAATGTTAATAAAATAGACAACACTCTTTGTTGTAAGTTGCTTAGAACCCATTGGTTCTCAGAATGCATCCCATAGAATGCTTTTGTTGATTTTTGCTGAATTCTTGCACCTATACCTGGTTGCAATTGCTGAATGAGTGTTCAGAAAAATTCTTTTTGATTAACTGAAAACACTGCTTTTTAAGTTTTGATCATTAAAGAAAGGTTAAACCCACATAGTGATCATTTAAAATATAACTGTGTAATGTTCCGCAATTAGACTATGCACAACCTAGGCTTGAGACACAGCAGCTTGTGGTGTTTCGTTGTGTGTTAACCTGGAAGACGAAAGTGAAACCGCACAGACAGGTGGGAGCAGTGCTTGTTCAGCAGTGACACAAGTGACTTTTCTTGGTTTTCAAATATGGGAAGATATTTCCTCAAATGTTTGTGCTATTTGCAACGTAATGGCAATAGATAGGACACAATTTCAAGTTTAATCCTCATCATTAACATTTCCCATTACTTCTCTGAAGTCTAGATAATCAACAAAACAAGAAATCAAGTCCTGATTTCTAGCATATGCTGCTTTCATGATGTAAATATTTTCACCGTGATCAATTTCAACATCACTGAACTTGGAGTTGGCAAGACCCATGTGGCAGCACCTTGTTATATAGTATTTCCACTATTCAGATGTGGTAGATGTAATTAACCCCAAAAGCATAGATAATACTATGCTTTTATAATACTATGTGTAATACTAGTGTAATACTATGTATAAACTAATACTAGATAATACCATGTGTTAACTAACTGGGAAGCGATGGGTTTTGAGCATCCATTACCTTTGTTTTTGGTGTAACTTATTTCATTGTAACATATAAATGTAACTTTTTAAAAAATATTTTATTTCTTTATTTTTAGAGAGAAGGGAAGGGAAGGAGAAAGAGAGGGAGAGAAACATCAGTGTGTGGTTGCCTCTCACATGGCCCCCACTGGGGATCTGGCCTGCAACCCAGGCATATGCCCTAACTGGGAATTGAGCCGCGGCCCTTTGGTTCACAGCCCGCTCTCAATCCACTGAGCTATACCAGCCAGGGCAAATGTAATTTTTAATAATTAACAACTGGCTTGAAAAATTCCCGAAAACTTAGAATCTGCTCTCATGAAAACTTAGAAGCAGCTCTCAAGATCCATTGGGAGCGGTCCCCAGCATACCACTTGAAGAAGGGTGGGAGGGTGCTTTGCTTCCTCTCAGCGTGTGCCCAGGGCTACTGGGCTGAGGGGACCAGGATGATGGCCATCTGGGTGAGAAGGCCTGGGTATAACTCATGCTGAGAGACAGAGGGTGCATTTAAGACCATGTAGTAGGTAACTGAAAGGTTGGGGTTTTTTTGGTACATCTTTCCAAAGCTACAGAAAGTAAATAGTTTTAAGTATTATTCAAGGACATTTAAGGGAGGGTGAGAAAAGAGGTATAAAAAGGAGAACTATTATTTTTTTAAGTGTCCTTTATTAAGAAAGTAATTTGCTGATGGGAAATCTCAGGCCTGCTTTCGTAGGCACTCACTCCATCGGACAAGCCACCTGTGTGCTGTGATGGACATAGCACCAGGCTCTGCCCTTGGGTATTCCCTCCGTGAGGGCCTGACCTCTTACTGCTTTGGAAGGAGAGGATGACATTACCAGAGCTTTGGATCCATTTTTGGATCAAATGAAAACCGCAGGCTAATCCTTAACGTATTCCTCTCCTCTTACAGATGCTGACCTCACAGTAGGGGTGGGGCTTCTTATCTCTCACAGTCCCGCCTCAGGGCAGCAGCGGGAAGTCACATGCTGCTCCCAAGGTCTGCAGCGCCCCTCCTGACCTCTAGCACTCTTTGAGTCCGCAGCACTCTTCCAGCACCTGGTGCACCCATCTTTCCAGCCAGCTCCCCTGTCACCTCCCCTGTGAAGCCTTCAGGGAGGATGCCCCCAGGCAGTCACCCACTCCCTCCTTCTTTCTCCCACAGCCTCTGTGTCACTTGCTGCATCTTTTGTTCACTTGTCTATGTCTCCAAATGGTTTGTGGGCTCTCCAGTGGAGAGGACCTTCTCTTGCCAGTACAGGGTCCACGACAGGTCTCAGTAACACTCAGACCCCACATCACCTTGTTCAGTGATTCTCAAATGTGCCTGTGAGCATCACCTGAAGAGCAGATGAGAATGCGGGTTCTCAGACCTCAGACCAGAGATCTGCATCTTTAATAAGACCATGTGATTCTGATGCCCGTGTGTTCACAAGCCACACTTGAAGAGCTGCAGATTTGCTCAACTCTTTTATTTTATGTGGGGAAACAGAGGGCTACAGATTAAATGACCTGCTTCAGGACCCTTAGCTACTTCATGTAATGGGACATCATGGTACTTCAAGATAGAACCATCTTAAATTCTTACTAAGTAAATTACAGTCACTGATTATTACTGTTAGGAATATTAAAAATATCTTGAACTAGCCCTGGCTGGGTGGCTCAGTCAGTTGGAACACTGTCCCATACACCAAAAGGTTGTGGGTTTGATCCGCAGTCAGGGCACATACCTAGATTGAGGTTTCAATCCCTGGTCACAGGCATCTCTCTCACGTTGATGTTTCTCTCTCTCTCCCTTCTTCTGTCTCTAAAATCTATAAAAATATCCTCTGGTGAGAATTTTAAAAAAATATCTTGAACTAAAATCATTGCACATCACGTGTTAAAGCAGGGACAAGACTCCCCATATTCTGATGCGTCTCCTAAAAGGGTCCGCGAGGAGAGGATAGGGCGCCCCTCTCCTATTAATAGCAGTGTCTCCTTAGAGCTTCACGTGTCTTCCCGCTGACATCAGAACAAATCCCTTGATGATTTCTGCCTCTAAATTGCAATTCGCCTCAAAGGCTGTCACAAGAGACCGATCGCCACAGCTCTATTTCCAGCAGGGTGTCCTCCTCTCCTCCTTCGGGCGCTTACAGCAGCAGGCCCTGTGTCCAGGTGTCTGGTTCATGGCTATTTTTATGAGCAAATCCTTGTTTCATCTGTCAGTTGTTTGGCGAGTGCTGCGAGTGCCCGTTACTGCCTCGGGCAGCAGGTGCCACCTAGAGGGCCCTGTGACCACCACCTTGGCTTGGCAGGAGCTGGGCAGCCCAGCCCCCGAGGAAGCCCTGCAGCCGTCTGCTGAGGGTTCCACCAGCCTCTGAGCAGCCCTGGAACTGCGGGGTCAGGGGAGGGTGCAGCAAGGGCCCCAGGGAAGGACAGAAAAGGAGATCTGGCTGAAAAGGAGATTCAGCCTCCTTTCTTGGGGCAATTCTGATAGGAAATGGGCAGGAACTCTTCCTCGGCCACAAGGTGTCAGCAGTGGGCTGGCAAGGTGCCGGCTCCGAGCGCAGTCCTAGGAGAGAGGCCCCAGCAGCGCACGAGGGTATTGTGGATTGTTGTTTGAAATTCCTTGTTTGGAAAGATTGCCTTTCTTATTAGTAGAGTCACGATGATTAACTACCAAAAGACGCTCCCTCTGTCTTTCCTATGAACTAACCCCTAGCCTCCATCTGGTGTCTCGACCAAGCCTGACCGCAATTTGAAGAGGTCAATGCGGGCGGGCACTGAGGGATAGCGCCGTGGAAAGCGATGGCGTATGGAGTGCGGAGACAGTGGGGTGCAGGACTGTAATCAACAGTTCGGACATAGTTCCGGCTCGTTTGCTTATTAGCTGTGAATTGGAAGTCTGGGTGTGTTTCCTTATTTGTAACACGCCATATTCTTCATTTTTCAAATGGCAATAGTCATTCGATTGTATGCGCATTAAATGAGACAAATGATTTGCAAAGTCTGAGGCACTATACACACAAAGGTGCGGTTGTTGAGGCTCACCTTTTGCCCGGAGCTGTGTCCCAGAGCTTCCCCCAGACGAGAGGAGCAGACAGTGAAGCAGGAGAGGGAGCCAACTCCTGCCGGAGCTGCCGGCCCTGAGCTCCTGATCTGGCCTGATAAAGTCATCTTCCAACGAGGTCCTTCCTGGATGCCTTTCCAGGGCTGGCGTCCAAGCGGAAAGCTGGCAATGGCCGCTCGCTCTTCCTTCTTCACTGAGCCTGCTTTTCCACACTGGAAGAAGACGAAATAAATGCACACTTTAGAATGTGAGATGTGTTTTGTTTTGTTTTGTTTTGTTTTTCCTGCAGGACACTACCCCCATGGTGGAATGAGGGAGAAAAATATTAGATGAAGTCAGGGGATAACTGAGTAACATACTGATTCATAAATCATGGAATGAAATGAGGTGTTTTTTCCACTGGTGGGGTTATTTATTATGGCCTAGCTGGCCAGAGCCCAGGGTGGAAGAGGCTTTGGTTCCTGAGCAATAGAAACAGCAAGAACCAATTTTCTCCATTGCTCCTCTTTCAAAAACACAGAACGCAGCAGATGTCGAAATGCATCCCAGTCATAGGCCTGACTCTAGGCTCCTCTTCTCATCACCTCATTAGGGTAAATGGGGACTGAGGCCCAGACCCTGCCATCCTGGGGGTGCCGGCAAAGAAGGGCTGAGGTGGTTGCCACTGGTCAGTGCTCTGTGGAGTTTTTCCTGTGGCCATTTCTCAATGGAAATATCCCGTGAAATATCCTAAAACTCCAATGGGGCTTTGACTATACTTTTGCTAGGTTAAATGTTAATTTGTGGAAAAGTGACATCTTTATGATATAGAGTTTTTCCTTCCATGAATATAGTACATCTTTTCATTTATTCAATTTCTGTTTTATATCTCTTAATAAAGAATTGTTTCTTTGTTAATACTGTGCACATCTTATGTTAGATTAGTTCCTGGATAAATTATACCTTTTTATTACTTTTGTAATGGTATGTTTGAGAATACCTACATTTTCTAATTGTTGCCTGCACATAGGCAAATGTGTGTGTCTGTGTGTGTGTGTGTGTGTGTACAGATGGCAATTGACTGGAGCCTTCTTAGTTCTAATGGTTTGTCTTTTGCATTTTCTGTGTAAACAATAATATCAAATAATGCCAGGTTTAGTCTTTCCTTTTTGATCCTGTATGTTTTGTTTCTTTTTGTTTTCTTACAGTGCTGATTAGCATTCTGAGGTCATCCTACTACTCATCCTGACTTTAAGAGAAATAGTTATTTGCATAAATGTTTTATTTTGTCATAGTTTTAGATTTATAGGAAAGTTGCAAAGACAGTACACAAATCCTGGTGCTCTTCATCCAGTTTCTCCTATTGTTAACATTTTACAAAACCATGGCACCCATATCGAAACTAAGACACCAATACTGGTACGACAATATTAACTAAATTCCAGACTGTATTCAGATTTCACTAGTTCTTCCACTGATGTCCTTTTCCTGTCCCAGGATCCAATCCAGGAGACCACATTTGTGTTTAGTCATTATGTCTCTTCGGTGTCCCTTGGTCAATGACAGTTTCTCATTTTCATGTCCTCGACAGTTTTTAGGTGTTCTGTGGTCCATCCCTCAGTTTTGGGTTTGCTGATGATTTTCTCATGATTAGACTGGGCTTATATGTCTCTTTGGGGATAAAACCAGAGAGGAGAAGTGTCCTTCTCATAGTCTCATGTCAGGGGCACACCCTGTGAACATGATTTACGCTGGTGAGCTTTACCTCTGTCACCTGACCACAGCAGTGGCTGCCAGGTTTTTCCACAGTAAAGTCACCCCCACGCCTCTTGCCTTTCCACTTTCTATTCTTTGGAAGTAAGGCACTGTTCTAACCCACAGAATGTTTACATAGGTTCTCTGTAATTCTTCTATAAGGAAGACTTGTCTTTTCTATGTATTTGTTTTTTTTTTTTTTTTTAATTTAACCACTTATTTATAGCAGCATGGACTCATGTTTATTTACTTTGGAATATACTATGTTATTTATTTTGTTGCTCATGTTGTTCCAGCTTTGGCCTGGAGCTCTTTCAGGTCGGTTCCCGTGTCCCTTGACAACCCATCTTTGTTTTGGGCATTTCCTTTCTTTTCTGGCAACACAAGATGCTCCAGGCCCATCTTGTAGTTTCCTGGCCTTTGCATTAGAGTCAGCCATTTCTCTGGAGGTTTGGTTCCTTTTACTGGAGAATGGAACTTAGAAGCCAAGATCTGGGTCATCAGTGTGCTCATTACAATTGGAGCATCACTGCTTCTAAGCCTCTCAGCAGACATAGCTTAGAAGTATATGTATGCACACTAACAATGTTCACACACACACATCTATCGTTATATTCACATTTATTAAGCTAAACATGAGTTCACACTGATGTCTCGCGTTCTAATCCAGTAGCACCTGGTCTATTCTAGCCTTCACCCTTTCTTATCCATGACTTCCCTCTCCAACAGCCAGGAGTCTAGCTCCCATGCCCACCATCCATTTACTTATAAAGGGCAGAGTTTAGGGTCCACCATTAAGTTTGCTGACTTTTTTTAGCTGTCTTTTATTAGGTTAAGATGTTTATTCTATTCCTAGTGGTTATTTTTTATTTGTATCATGGATTTTTAAGTCATATATTTTAAGTTAATCATCTATTGAGATGATCATATTAAATGTTTATATGAAAATATGAAATGTTAAACTCTGTATTTCTGAATTGAACCCAATTTATATGTAGAATTTTTATTTTTTATTTTTCAAAAATATATTTTATTGATTATGCTATTACAGTTGTCCCACTTTTCCCCCTTTATTCCCCTCTTCCATGTACCCCACCACCCCACCACCAGTATTCCCCCCCCTTAGTTCATGTCCATGGGTCATACATATAAGTTATTTGGCTTCTCCATTTCCCATACTATTCTTAACCTCTCTGTCTATTTTGTACCTATTATTTATGCTTCTTCTTCCCTGTACCTTTTCTCCCATTCTCCTCCCACTCCCTCCCCTCTGATAATCCTCCATGTAATCTCTTTTTATGTGATTTTGTTCCTATTCTAGTTGTTTGCTTAGTTTGTTTTTGTTTTTCATTTTTTAGGTTCGGTTGTTGATAGTTGTGAGTTTGTTGTCATTTTACTGTTCGTAGTTTTAATCTTCTTCTTTTTCTTAGATAAGTTCCTTTAACATTTCATATAATAAGGGCTTGGTGATGATGAACTCCTTTAACTTAACTTTATCTGGGAAGCACTTTGTTTGCACTTCCATTCTAAATGATAGCTTTGCTGGATAGAGTAATCTTGGATGTAGGTCCTGCTTTTCATGACTTGGAATACTTCTTTCCAGCCCCTTCTTGCCTATAAGGTTTCTTTTGAGAAATCAGCTGATAGTCTTTTGGGAACTCCTTTGTAGGTAACTGTCTCCTTTTCTCTTGCTGCTTTTAAGATTCTCTCCTTATCTTTCATCTCAGGTAATGTAATTGTGATGTGCCTTGGTGTGTACTTCCTTGAGTTCAACTTTTGGGGGACTCTCTGAGCTTCCTGGACTTCCTAGAACTGTATTTCCTGTGCCTGATTGAGGAGGTTCTCCTTCATTATTTTTCCAAATAAATTTTCAATTTCTTGCTCTTCTTCTTCTCCTTTTGGCACCTCTATGATTTGGATGTTGGAGCATTTAAAATTGTCCCAGAAGTTCCTAAGCATCTCTTCATCTTTTTTGAATTCTTGTTTCTTCATTTTGTTCTGGTTGAATGTTTATTTCTTCCTTCTGCTCCAAACCCTTGATTTGACTACCAGTTTTCTTCCCTTCACCGTTGGTTCCCTTTATATCCTTTTGCATAGTCTTCACTTTTTCCTCTATTTTGTGACCATACTCAACCATTTCTTTGAGTATCCTGATTACCAGTATCTTGAACTCTGCATCTGATAGGTTGACTCTCTTCATTGCTTACTTCTATTTTTCCTGGAGCTTTGATCTGTTCTTTCATTTGGGCCATACTTTTTTGTCTCTTGCATCTGTTATGCATCTGTTACTTAGTAAGGGGAGGAGCCTTAGGTATTCGCCAGGGCAGGGCAACACACTTGACTGCATTGTGGCACTGTGGGGGAGGGGTCCAAGAGGGAAAAATACCACTTACTCAGCTCTTGGCTGGCTTTCACTTTCTCCACTACCCACAAGCAAATTGGGCCCTTCTGGTGTTGATTCATGGATGGGTAGGTTTGTGTACATTCTAGGACTCTGTGGGTCTCTCCATTGAATTCTCCTTTGAGGCCGGGAGTTTCTCCTGCTGCCTCAACCCCCACAGGTTTTTTCAGTCAGAGGTTTTGAGGCTTTCTTTCCCCACACTGGAACCTTGGGTTGCTCAGTCTGTCTAGCTCCCCATTTATTCTTCTGGTTTATCCGCACGCAAATCTGGGACTGTCAGCTGCCACCTTATTGCATATCCTCTCTGCCCTGGCTGCACATCTCCGCCCTTCCTAGCAGTCTGGGTGAATGTTTCTTCTTTAGCTCCTTGGTTGTCTGACTTCCATACAGTTCAATTTTCTAGCAGTTCTGAGTATTTTTTGTTTTAAAATTTGTTGTTGTTTTTCTTTTGGTTGTGCGAGAAGGGACAGTGTGTCTACCTATGCCTCTATCTTGGCTGGAAGTCTAGATGTAGAATTTTTAAAAATTAGATTAAAGCACATGAAATTGCTGTTTTTGTAGGCCAAAAACCATTGTGTACCAGAAACTCAATGATTTGCTAGATTCTGTTTGCTAATGATTTGTGTAGGATTGTTGTGTATAAGTTCATAGGTAAGATTAACTTACAATTTTTGTTTCATTCCCTGTGCCCTCTGCTCCGGAAATATGAGGGCTCTCTTCTAAGAAGCCAGGAATACCTCTTAGTTATCACTAGGGAAGGTTACAAACCTAAAGGTTATTGCCTTTAAAAAGAAAGGGGATGAGTAAGAGGACAGAGGAGTGAGGGGAAGGAGTGCTGGAGAGGAAGAGGAGGAGTTTGGGCTAATTCAAGGTGACCCTACCCCCAGCTGACCAAGCATCTGCAAGAACTTCTATCATTTTTCTATTGAGGTCTTCCCTACTCTTCACATACTATTCCTACACATCCCTTAGAATAGGGGAAAAGGGGACAAACTTCACGGGGAGCTGCCTCCACACTGTTTAAGAGACTTGGTTACAAAATAAGTGCTTGGTATCCTATGTGCACTGGAACCTTTAATTTTTTTTTGGGGGGGGGGGCTCCTTCCTCCCTTCCTCAGATGACAGTACATTATCTTTCCTTAGAGAATCGTTCCTCCGTGCCTGTGTCACTGGCTCCGAGGAAGTGAGCAGTCCCTATACTCCGTCTCATGCCTTTGTCTCACTACAAAGATGGAGTGTGCCCAAGTTTAGCCTGCTCTCTGGCCTTAATGATTGATCCACATGGTAGACAGGAGACTCATGTTGGTCTCATTAGAGTACCTCTGAGGCTGAATGGGCTGGTGTGTTAGTGAATTTCCCTGTCTTTCCTCTTGGTTCCTGAGCTGGAAGGATGTAAGTCTGGAACTGCCTACTGTCCACTTCCCTTTCCTCTGTATTTCTTAAAGAAAAACAGAGTGAGATCAATACAAAGGAAGAAGCTGTGATGGCACACTGAGAAGTGGTCCTGACGATGCCCTTTGAGTCCCTGGATCCACCCCTCTCCATTTCAGTTAGATAAGCTGCTCAGTAACCCCCTGTTTTTGCTTAAGCTACTTTGAATTGTATCCCCTGACTCATTCGTGGTGAAATTAGCTGAATGAGGTCAGGACCGAGGGGATTCATGCCGCCTCAGTGTTGTCAGTTTACTTGAATCTCTCTTGCAGTCCGTGTAGCCTGTGGCAATTAGTAGTTATGGTTCAAACAAGCTGTCGTCATTCACTGGAAGCAGGAAGTGGGTGGAGCCCCTTGATGAAGACCCAATTCTGCTTATTACAATGAAACATCAGGGTCCCGTGCCATGAGAGTAATGACCAGGTCAAATGAGGGGAAGTGGCCTGGAAATCAGCACACGTGTGGACTCTGTGCACATGTGGGTTGTGCTCAGGAGAGGATGGTGTCTCAAAGGGGGTCCTTCCTCAAGTGGCCATCATTGCCAAGAGTTATTTAATAAAGGAGGGGACTGCAAGATCCACTTTGCATCCAGGGAGAGCCTTATCTGCCATGTAATGCTCCTGCTTCCCCCCCCCCATCTTAAGTCCAGGCATGTGGCTGCACAGCTGGATTTAATGTTCAATTGTACGTGTCATGTGCAGGAGTGATGTGAAATAACAAAGCCCAAGCCAGATGTTCAATGAACAAAATGGTGATTTCTGTTTGTTTTTTCTTGTAACACATAATGTGGCTTTGAAGTTGAGTGATTTGTCTAGGACACAGAGCTAGTTTTTTTTTTTTTTTTGAAACTGTCTTAATTTTTTATGACATTAAAAATACTAAAAAAATGCAATAAGAATTAAGGAAATGAAGACGATCTCCCAGAGGTAAATGCCATTTACATTTTGGTGTGTGTCTCCCAGAGGTTCTCTCAAAGAGCAACCTCTGAAGCCAAGTGCAGACCAGAGCTGAGGTCTCTCGGTGCCTTTTTAAAATATTTGTTCTTATTTGTTGTGACACTTCAAAAAAAATAAGTATAGAAAATAATGGCACAAAGATCCATGAATCTAAGGTTCATATATAACAAAAGTTAGCATTTTTATATTTACTCAGATACCTTTTGTTTTAGAAAACACAATGTTGCAGATTTTTGACAATTACCCACATCCGTTTTCTCTCTCCTGGAGAGAAGCTCTTTCCTGAAGTTGAGAGTATCTTTCCTCCACAGGTTTTTAAATTTTTCTATTTATGTTTACATACCTAAACCCTTATCTAAGGTATCATTCTGTGTTTTTAAGATTTGCACAAATCATATCAATATGCATTTCTCTTTCAACTTTCTTTTTTGAACTCCCCATTACATTTCTGGCATTAATTCATGAAGATACATCTGTATCATTTTACTATACAGTATCCACAGAATGAGTATGAGGGTTCATTTGTCCACTCCCTCACTGATAGTCCTTTAGGCTGTTCCAATGTGTCTCCTATTTCGGACAGTGCTACTGTGAGTGTGTTTGTCCTTACCCCCTTGTGGACACCGGTGAGACGTTCTAGAAGTAGAAATTTCATGTTGTGTTATGGGCACATCTCCAACTTTATTAGGTATTGTCACACTGCTCTCTGAAGTAGCTATGCACTCTGGACTGAATTCGGGGACCAGCCACCCCGAAGCACACAGTCTCCTTGGATTTTGGCTGCAGTGGCTCTAACCACAGTCTGTCTGTCTGGACCCGGTGGCTGCTGCTGCCTCCACCACCGCATGGACGGGCCTGCATTGCAGCACAAAGTGGCAGTGCCTGAGGCAGACTGTGCAGGCAACTGCAGTGGTCCCCACCACTGCTGTGCACACGCCCACACCCATGGTGGTCTGCCTGTCCTCCTCCTCCCATCAAGGCCTATTTCCCCCTCCTTGAATCTGAGCTGGCCTTGTGACTTCTTTGACTAATAGAATGTCAAGGAATGACCTCGTGTGACTTCTGAGGCTCAGTCTCCAGAGACCTTGCCACCACCTGTCTTTCCTTTTTGGAATACAATGCTGCCATGTCAGGAAGCCCAGGCTGGCCTCCTTGAGGGTGATGGACCATATGAGCAGAGAGGCCCTGCCATCGTGGCCATTCAGCCCCAGGTAAGCCCCAGGTGACTGTAGCTCTGTGAGTAACCCCTGGTGAGACCAACCAAGAACCACTCCCACTCCACTGAACCCAGCCCAAATTGCCTACACAGAGGATTAGGAGCAGAAGAAATGGTTGTTGTTTTAACTCATTGAGTCTGGCAGGGGTGAGGGTTGGTCCAAGGAAATAGACACACGATGCAAAGCCTCTCCTCACAAGCCATGCCACACACCTCCGCCTCTCATCTGTGCGGGGCTTTCTTTGGGCTGCGGAAAGGAAAGAAACTAGGAGACTCCTGGCAGACCCTTCTGCATGGTGTGGACCCAGCTCCCACTCAGAGATGCCCAGGACCCATGCCCACAGATAGGTTCTCTCGTGGGTAATTTGATTTGCAATATACCTAAGCTGTTGTGAGACTTAGTCTTTGCTAAAACCCCCTTACCCTGCAAGTGCTAAATCTTGGGCCCAGTGTAACCGGCTGTGTATTCATTTGCTAATATCCTTCTTCTGTGATGTAATGAGGGGCATTGGCTCCTTTGTTGTAACCAGGATAGTGAAGGAGAACCATCTTAGAATGTAAGGAGATTTTTTTAGAAGAAAGGCCTGTCATGGTGGAGGCCTCAGCTTTTGCTCCCCTTGAAAGAAAAGCCATGCTGCTGTCCTTTTTCCTCCACCAGACTCGGTAGTCTGTGTGTATGTTTTACTTTATCCTTAATGACACGGACACTGCTAGCTGGTATCTGCATCAGAGACTCACTCAGTGCCATACATACACAGTGCAGAAATGGCAACCAGCAAACCAGGACTAAAAGAAGATAGAGTACAAATCCTCCTCCCTTCTCCCCTGGGAAGGCCTGTTGGAGGATGGATAGTGTCATACGGTCTCTCCAGAGACATCCCGCATGACTGAGCAATCAGTTTTTCATGGAGCCATGGCCAGCTTGCAGATGCTCCTCTGTATGTTCTCTCTCTTTCTATAACTCCTCCTCCCTTCACTTTCCTCCCCTGGAATTCCATTCCCCAATAAAGTCTTGGCATATCAGTTTTTGGCTGCGCTCTATTTTCTAGGGAATCTTGGCAGAGACAGTTCCAAGAGTAGTTCTAGAAAGCAGACCCTCAGGATGGAAGTGCGGCATTGAATTGCCACTGTTCTGAATTGCTGGACCCCCCACCCAGCCCCACCACTGCTGGAGGCGAGTGGGCCAGTGACTACCCCCGGTATGCAGTGGCCTCACTGAAGCGCTCATCGGTGATGAGGTGGAGGTAGAAGACGAAGCACTGGATGTGCCAGTAGCTTCTGAACTGCTGTGCATTAAAATCATGTGGGGAGCTTTAAAATAACCCCATGCTTAGGCCCCAGCCCGCACCAATGAAATCAGAGTTCTATGAGTGGGAGCCAGGTGTCAGTATTTTTTAAAGATCGCCACATGATTCCATATGAAGCAAAATTTGGGAATTACTGGGATACATATTGGCTATGGCTCTTGAGTAGTAGAATGGGGTAATTATAATTGTAAGGGTTGTGGTAGATGTGGCTGCTTTTGATGTCATTGCAACACCCACAGGACAAACTGAACAAAATTCAGCCCCAAGATCTGATAATGATGGTAACAGAGCTGCAATGGGTACTGAATGTGCAGCTTTAGGTCTCTGATGTCAAACTTGTGACTTAGGAAAATAGCTTCCCTTTGCTCGGAGACAATGTAAAGTCTTCCTCTGAAGCCTCAGAAGATGGTACACACATTCTTCAAGTTCTGTCCCAGGCCTCCAACCCAACCCCTTGTTGCCTCCAGGTCAATAGCTGGAGGAGGGAAGGGGGTCTCAGCATAACTAAATGTGGACACACAGTCCCTGCCTCTGGAGAAAAGTGCTCATACGCCAAGACACCGTAGGACATGGCTCAGGTCTGCTGGCAAAAGCAATGTGTGAGCACGTGACAGGGTGGGCTGAGGAGGAAGGACCGCAGGATGGATTTTGTTGGCATCGGTCGCTTACCTATGCCCTGGTGTTCAATATTCCGGCAAGGGTGTTGGTCCTCACAGTTTGCTGGGAAGTCAGATACAACAATGGTCTGCATGGTAAAGGATGAGGCAGATCTGCTGCTAGTGCTGTGTATGTGTGCGGGCTGAGCAGGTGTTTTATCTTTGATTTCCTTCAGGTGGGCCAGATGGCACAATATAAAATCTCTGTCTAGTCTTGTGCTTTGCATCTCATTAGCTTTTTAGAAGCTTATATCCCAAGTCCCTGAAAGAAGTAGAAGGGGGCCACCTAGGCTGAGGATGGGGCCTGGGAGAGCTGGCTCTTGCCGAGGACAGAGGCCCAGTCACAAGACCAAATCACAGGCCTTGTGCCCATGGAGGGACCGCAGGCCGGACAGAGGGACAGGCGCCCCTGCCAGCCCCTCAGGGGCCCTTGTTTGCCCCAGTCACATGCCTCAGCCTGTCCTCCCTGGACAGGGTGCCTACGGGTGCCCGAAGAGCAGGGGCGTTTGAGGAATCAGCAAGATGTTTGCTGCGCATGAAGCACCCAGCGTGAGCCTGGCTCAGAAGAGGAGCGAGTTTGGTGCCTCCTTCCTGCCTGCGTTCAGCCAGAGTTAGACCACCCCTTTCCCAGGCCCTGAGTTTCCTAAGGCCCTGCCCGGGAGGGAGTCCCCTCCCAGCTCCAATTGCACTCTGCTGGTCCAGTGAAAACCCCCAGCTGGGAACCGGCTCATGTCTTGAAAGCTGCCTTTTAGAGGGGACGCCGCCCAGCTGCATAACCAAACATTAGGAGCCCAAATGAGAAATCACAGCTTGGAATCACATCCAGAGTCCTGACCAGCCTCTCAAGTCATAAATCATATTCTGTCCTCTGAGAACAGCGGGCCGCGAGGAACTCCAGCCACCTCACACACGAGCTGCTTCTAGCAGCGGTCACAGCAAGAGCAATGGGTAGGAAGCAAGGCAATGACCCATCAGGCGCAAAACCTCCCTGCCCAGGGGAGGGATTCAGTGTCAGCAAGTGGGGCTGATCCCCCCAGTGCTCGGTCCTAGCCTCCCCAGAAGCCCAGGCCTCCATCTGGCCCCTTCCCCGGCCCCAGGCAGACGGGGCCCACTGGGGATTCTCAGGGCTTTTACCGAATGCCTCTTTAAAGTGCCTAATTTTAATGAAGCAATCTTTCATCTGCCATCCTGTTTCCAAGAGACAAGTTTGGAAGGAATTTTCACAAGTCACTAAGGCCCTGGAAGTGTGTTTGCTGGTGGAAAATGTAAGGCTGTGAGACATGCACAGAGATGTTCTCACTGGGAATGGGGGTGGAGGAGGCAGGAGGAGGAAATAAAACACCAAGAAAAAATGCTTCAAGAGCCAAGTGGAGGAAGGATGCAGAGGTGCAACCGAAAGGAAAGGAAAGGGGAGTGTTTGACTGGAAATGTATGAAGAATAATTCAGCCAGAAAACACGGAGTCCCTCCTGGGGGAAATTCTATGCAGCGCGAAGAAATGCTAGGGATGGGAGGGCGTGTGGGAAAGGGTGGGGGGAGGGACAGAGGGAAAGGGCAGGAGGGAAAACGTCGTGGACAGCCAAACGAGGTAGGTAGGCAGACGCAGTGCACACACACAATACCACACACCAGAAAAACTCTCGGTTTCATCCCCTCTGGAGCTCTTTGAGCCAAAAGGAGAAACAAACAAACAAAGCAAAGCAGCTGAACTGGAGAGCGAGTGGAGCCCCTGTCTGCTGGGTCTATGCCCGCTGGGCCTATGCCCGTGAGAGGGGGGTGGTGCTTGGACCCAGACCTGCCCCTCTGGAGGGGCTGCTGGGCCAGAAAGGCTCCGCTAAATATTCTCCTGGCTCCCACCGCCCTTCGCCCTTCTCCTGAGCACCTCCAGGCCTGTGTTTGCACAGAGGGAACAGCTTCCCTTGCCCATTTCTCAGGAGCTCTCACGGCACTTCCCGGCCTCCGCGTCACTCGCTCACCATTACACCACCTCCCGTCCACAGGGGACGTGACGCCCTCTTGGTAGGAGGTCAAGGCTGATGCCAACATGTTTAGCACCACCCCATCCTTCTCTGAGGTTCTCAGCCCCACTGGGAAAGCGGTGGGTGAGCATGTACTGACTCACGAAGAGGAAGTTTGGCAGACGAGGAAGCTGGAAGCTGTGGGATTTAAACACCAGCAGGAGCAAAGGGGTGGAGAGGTGAGAAGTCAGGGAGGACATTTCTTGGGCTACTCTGAGAGCCCCCTGATGAGATGCGCAGTGGGAGTCCCTGGGTTGATGGAGGTGGTTTGTTGAAAGAAATTGGTTCTCCTGAGTCACTAAATCAGGGGAACGTCTCCTTCCAGGTTGATGGGAGACGCACCTGGGGTGGGGGATGACTCCCTGAGGCACAAAGGGGTGTGTGTCTGCTGAACAAAGGAGTGTTTTCCTACCTCTTCCACCTCCGCGCTCTACACCCGCACCACACAACGGGCGGGAGTGAGGCAGCAGGCTAACAGGTCTGCGGGTTTGGGGGGCTGAAAACAGCCTGAACTGCACGCAAATGGCGTTTCCAGTGTGCTTCTGTTTACTCCATTTTCTGCTAAGAAGATGCTACTTGTAAATGCAAAATTTTAAGGATGTTATCTTCAGCCGGGAGAAAAAGAAACTGTAATTTGCAGCTTTTGCTAAAAGTGATAACCTCATTAAGTAATGGGATTCGCTGATTAACTGCTGCTGACAAAAACCTCTTGCCAAACCTGTTAGTCTGAAAAGAGCAACAGAGCTTCTGTCAGATCACTAGTCCCCTACCTCCTAACCCCAGGGGTTTTACAGAAACACTTCTCCTTTCAATAGCCTTTGCCTTTCAATGTTTTTTATTGCTTCCACTAATAGGTTAATGACAAATTAGGAGCCACTCCTAGATGGGTATCCAATCAACCTCGGCAAAGAGTTCAAGGAGAAAAAGCAATTCCACTTGAAAAAAAATGACTTTTTTTTTTATGAAAAGGGTAATGGGAAAATATGCAAGTTCATGAGCACTGAAATGAATGGAAGTTCTTTGCCAGAGATCAGAAGGCAAGATCTGTCTGTGCCCAGTGTGTGACGGTGCTTCATATTCCTAGAGTGGAACAATGTATCTTCAACAGCGGTTCACAAAGGATGTAGGAAATTCTCCTTTCTGGTAACTTGCCTGTGAAAATCAACTTCATTCTGTTCTTAAGAACTACTCTCCCTTGTAGATTCTTAGGAGAGAGATCCCTGAGGTAGGTCATCATCTTGGTCTCAGCTGAATAATCTCCTCTCTTCCTGATGGGCCCCTAATGGGTCCTACCAGCCTGGGGCTCTCAAGATCATGGAAAATAGTGTCCAGTCATAAATGGTCCATTCTACTGCTAAGCCACAGATCCATGGGTTGTTGGAGGAGGCCAGGGTGGGAGCATTGGGGAGCATGGACCTCTGCTAGTCCAACTCCCCAGGGTCTGGACAGGTCAGCGACTGGCCCGCTGCCCTCAGCCACTTAGTGGGAAAACCAGGACTAAAACCCAGGTTTGTGGCTTCTGGTGCCATCCATCTCCTGGCCCTAAGAAACAGGAAACGAGGCAGGGGCAGCACATGTACATACACACATTCAGGTGTGTGCATGCCTGCCACCAGCTTCACACCTGATCGTGCATACCAGCAGTGCTGTTCCTGCCCTCCAGTGGTGCCTGCGTCATACCACACAGTTGCTTTAACCTAGGGCCAGATCTTCCCTGCCTCGTGGAGCCCCCCTTCCTCTCCAGGTCTGCAAGTGTTCAGGTGGCCAAGTATATGTTCAGTTTTGACAGGGAAAAAAAGACAGGAGTATATATAACACTGACTTTGAGATTTCTTCCCCCCCTGGACCTTATGTAATTAGTACAACAACAAGGACAAGGTCATTGAAGCTGAGTTTGCTGAGCTTCTGTTAACTGTTGGGGGAGATGAGGCTTGGAGTGGTGATCCCAGGACTTGAGTACGTGAGGGCACTTGCAGGTGGGTATCCCAGGTGGCTCAGAGACTTTGTGGACATGTGAGAAAGGCCACCTGGTTTGGACCTGTGCTGGAGGAGAGAGGGGAGAGATGAGCTTGGAAATGGTTTTGTCCAGGGCAGGGCAAATAGCAAGGTTGATATTTCTAGGTCTATTAAGTTTTAAGCAAACCAAGGGCAGGTAGTGAGAGAAGGCATTGGAGGCCTGCACCCAACTCTCCCCAGGCTGGCCCGGGTGTTCCTTGCTGGCCTTAGCTCAGCTGGCACTGGTTTGGGAGGGTTTCACACTTCCGCCCCCAGTGGCTTCATTGAGAACCCACTGCCTTTGTCGAGGATCACGGCGCAACCCCAGAGTCAGGGTGGAGGCCTCTGAGTGGGTTACTGGTCAGGCTGGGAGCAGCATCAGACACCAGGAGCAATCATGGTTTCTGCTACCGTCCCAGTCAACTGCTGGGAATAAACAGCCTGGAATAGGATTCCAGATTCAACAGACACAGTTTGAGGGGCTTTCCAAGCACTGTAATTTATTTTAATCCTCCAGACAACCACAGGAGACAGCCCTTATCCCTGATGACCAACCAGGAAGGAGATTCCAGAAGAGACACTGGTCCAAGATGATGACCCTGGGCCACTACTCACCTGGGGGTGCTGGTCCAATATCAGGTTCCTGCCCTGCCTGGGCTGCCTCAGTGTAGTCACAGGCCCAAGCAGGGAGGTCAGGGAGACAGGAAGTGCAGTCCTGCTACAGAGAGCCCTGGGCCCCTGTGACAGGTCACACCTGAGCCAGCCTGTTGGCCTGGCCTCTGTGAGGACCGCCCAGGCAGCTGCAAACCAAGCCTTTGAGGCCTCAAAGGATCCCCTTTGAAAGGTTTTTCCTTGCTCTCTACTTGAGAGAACCAGTCCAGGGGAATAATGAACACTAAAAGTTGATCAGGTAAAAACACACAGGCTCATATAAATTCCATTCTTTATTAAAAATACAGAAATACTGTTTACAGCATGAACAGAAAATACTGCACTGTCTTGGAATCTTAAGATTTAGAAATTTTACTGAATCATTCTCAGGCCCAGGATACATTGCACTAGAAAAAAAAAAAAAAGAACTGCATCAAAAATGAAAAACAAACACACCAAAATATTAAAATCATTAAGGCCAGTAGTGTGCATTTCATGAAACTGGACATATCTGACTATAGTGTACCTACCAGTCACTGTTTAAAGGAATACATTAAAAACAGGCCTCTAAATAATGAAAGAATTGACCCAAAGGAAACAGTTACAAATGATTACAAAAAGGCTTTGAAAAATTAAAAGCACATTTTGATATGGGGTCTTATATATAATAGTCCATTTGTTAAAACATTGTACATGGTAAAAGAAAAGAAAATGAGTGCATCAGCTCCTGCAGAACATACTTCACTTGAAGCCTGCTTATTGCAGATGAGAGATTTGTACATGTATGCAGTAGCAATGCAGGTATGTTCACACACAGAGGACGCATCTGAATAAACAGTATGTGATGAAGTCAAACTGGAGGATAAATACTTTAATAAACTCTACATTTTGAGGCACATGAGGAATAAAAGTCAGGTTGTTTCTAAGTTATGGACACAGCATCTTTTCTCCCCCCTGGTTTCTGTACCTTAGTGTAATGCCTATTTGCATTTAACCTAGTTGTCTTATGTTTGCATGCTTTGCAAACTGAATTACAGAACCAAATTGCCTATTATAATTTCCTATTATGTGACACAATTACCCAGGAACACTTGGAGGTGAGAGGATTGTCCCAGTATTAGCGAACACTGATTACATCATGCTTGCAAAGAGCAAAAATTAAGGAGAGGCTCTTCCCCCAGGTGACAAAGTTTACAGCTCTTTCTCTCCAACGTAAATGCTGTTTCCCATTACAATGAGTTCTATTCACTGTTTCTGGTCTGCAAAATTGGATCCACTGCTACTTACAAAAAAAAAAAACAACAACAACAACAATTAAAAACTAGGCCCTAACACTGCACCATTTCCTAAACGCAGAGCCCCACACTCACGCAGCACTTCTAAGTAAAGCATAGAGTTGAAGTAACATTCCAGAATTACGTTTCATCCATAAAAAGTGAAAGCACAATGGATTTGCAAGTAACGAGAACACCAGCAGCACATACACCCGGTCCTTCATGCACGTGTGCTTTGGACAAGCAAATGATGTGCAACCTTTCGCTGGGTGACCCTGGTCTCAGATTCCCAGACCCATCCACAAACACACACATGCGTGTGCACACACGCATTCCTTAAAAACCTTCCATTAGAAGCAAGGGGAGACCATCTAGGCAGAGAAAGAAAATGTGGCTAACCCTGTTGTTCTCTCCCTGAGAAGAGGAGGCAACATATTTGCACCCTGGGTTCCTGGCTCTTCCATGCAGTGTCCACTAAAGACAGAACATCCTGGGGAAGGGGTGCCGCTGCCCCTCTCCCAGGTGGAGAGAGACCGGAAAGCCTCCTGCCCGGGCATATTGGGGAGAGGGGTAGAATAAAGAGGTGGAAACAGGAGATTAACTAAGGTAGTGTTAAAAGAAGACTCTGAAAAATAAACCCCTTAGCTTCCAAACAAAAGGCATAACATCTCAATCATCAGCCTTCAACCTCAGAAACTTAGAGAACAAGGATTTTCACTTACTGAGATGCCCTCACTATTTAGCAAGAGCCTTGTCAGATGACTGCAGCCTGGCGTGGCTTGCAACACAAAAACCTTTCGGCCTCACGACACTTCGTGATGTTACAGTGGCACTTCATTAACAAAAAGGTTTTACTGTTAATGTAAGAAGAAAATAGCAACAGAATACAATTAGGATGGAATGTTTCTTTAACATCATTTATCTCGTTTTCTTGTATGTATGGAATAAAAAGTAAAATTTATCTACAAATGCACTTAAAATATAAAATCTTTATATTAACAAAATCACTTCTAGGTATTTACAGAAGACAAACAATCTAATCGACCGTGTTTGTAAGATGGGAATATCTGCTATATGAAGTAACAGATACTCCAAAATTTCTGGATGAGAGGAGCTCATTTTAAAAAAAAACCCTCAAGTGATCAAAGATATAGCTGAAAAATGACAACAAATTCAACATTGTGGTTTAAAACATGATGGATAATGAAAGAAATCAAGGAATTCCAAACTCTCTCACATTGGGCAGAAACATTTCCTGTTCCTGAGAAAGACACAAGTTTGACTTCTAGAAAGACCTTGAGGGTGTGTGATTGTGCTGGATAACAGCCAGGAATAGAGCATCCTCTTTCCAAAACTTTGCTGCCTTTTCTCTTCTTCTAAACCACATTTTCTTTTGGGAAATACATCATCTTCCTCCCTTGCTCAGTCACAAGATAATACTGCACACATCTCAGCAGAATTGTGAAGTCTGAGAACAAAACCTTACCCTGGAAATGCTTCTGACGTTGTCATTAGCCTTCATCTCTGATCCTGGCTGGACCCTCCTCACGAAAGTATGAGGCACCGGCCTGGCCTTGGTCACTGGTAGGTGCAGTCTGTTCTAAGTGGGTTTGGACAAAGCTGCATGTTCTATAAAGAACAACAGAGCAGCAGAGTTGCCACTGGGTGTGAGAGTGACCCCAGACAGGTCGCAGGAGGCAGCACAGCTGGGAAGAACGACTCATGCTTCTTAAGAGGTATGTCAGATTGGCTGAGGGCACTAGACTCTTGACCTTCAGGGCTAAAGAAGGAGGGACACCTAGTGGGATGGGCATCTCGGCTTGTGCTTAAGGAAGGTTGAGAGGGGAATTAGTGAACTGTCAGGGTGAGTCACAGAATGAAGCGTTTAAAAGGGAGAAGACTCTTGTTCCCAAACTCAAAGACAGACTGCGAGCACTAGACCTTGAAAATGGAACGAACAAATGGAGCTTGGGCTGGAAGTCTGGCAGAGCCAAGAAAAGCTGTGGGCAGGTGACAGTGAGACAGTGGAGAGCAGGCCTGGGTCAGGACTGCCAGGCCAGGGAGAGAGGAGGCAACCTGCTGATTCCTTAGTTCTCTCGCTGTCTCTTCTCCTTCCCAAAAGGCATCTGAGTTAGTGGAATGGAGAAAAACGGAAAAGAGGAAAGAAACAGGAGGAAAGAAAGAAATGGAAAGTACAAAATAATGAGAAGAGATAGCAAGGTGCTGCCTATATTGCTTTGAGGAGGAGTTTACCGGCCTCTGAGAGAAGAGGGTAAAATACCTAGATGAGGTCAGACAGGAGGAGAGGCAGAACTTGGAAGTCACGAACCAGAAGAGCAAGGAACCGAGAGCCCCGCTGGCCTTTGCTGAAAGTAACTGAGCAGGAAATGCCTTTAAAGGTCATCTGGATGCCCCTCATCTTTCCCTTGAGGAGATGTGCATATGGTAACTTAGAGGGCTTTCTTCTTTTGCATTGCACCGTAAGCTGCCCCTACCACGTAGTGTGGGACCTATGGGAGATAGGGTGAAGAAGGTTCTACACAGGAGGTGAGCTCTCCAGGTGTCCTTCAAGGGTTCATCCTCCCAGTTCCTCTGGGATTCTAGAATTCTAGGTATGAGGGCTGTCTCTGTGAATTTCAAACATCACAGTATCCTTAGCTTACAAAGCCTAAAGATACGGAACGAGATTACCTCAAAATGAACTTGGTTAATGTTACATATCCAGATGATATCGTCCTTTAAAGTAGTCTATAGATTGCAGCTCTTTATACTGATATCTGCCTCAGATATTTAAATCAACAATTAATTGCAGCCATTGTTGCTCAAACCATTTGAACCCAGTAAGGAAATGCACAAGGAAAGGACAAGCGAATGAGTATGGAGACACATCATTTACACCTGTGTTGTCCTCCAGACACCACCCCAGGGGCCCTAGCCTGCTCCAAATAGAAAAAACATACCCTCACATGAGCACAAGGGGCTTCCAACAGCACTCGGAAAAGAATGTGCTAAAGATTCTTTAGAAGCTAAAGATGACCCCAAAAGACACATACTAAAAATATTTGGAGCAACAACATCCTTGGAGCACACCCTCAGGCTTTTGAGATGGTTTCTTTTCAGGTAAAACACTAGGTTTTCGTGTGCTTACACAAAAAAATTTGGTCGTATGATTCTATGCCCAAAATTTCTATGTAACTATTTGGGGAAAAAAAGGGAAGCCCCTGATATTTTCAAATCTGCTTTCCAGGGAGGAGATGAGTAAAGAATGGAAAAGGACTGGGGAAAGGTCTCATCTACCCATCTCCTTGGGCTGTGTATTCTCAGTGGTCCCACCGTCAGCAGGTGTGAGAGAGGGTGGCTTGTGGGGGAAGCCCACCTAGGCTGGCCTACCCCTCCAAGGGGGGCAAGATACTGGGAGCTCAGTGTTCACGGAAAGCGCTCTCTGCCCCTCCCAGAGAACCACGTGCCCTCCTGCAGTTAACCAGCTGATGGAAATTGCTCATTTCTGAGAGGCATCATGGATTAAGAGGAGAAGGAAAAGAAGTTTTAAAATTAAAGCTGTAAACAATCCATGGTTACTCTCTAATGCTTGCAGTAGAGCACTAGGCCAATAGGAATGTGAGGTTTTAAGACAAAAAGACATGAGTGAAATGCAAGTCAGTGACTCTGGAGGTTGACCTATTCGAGCACCTGGAGAGCCAGAGGGAAGGGAAGGCCTTGTGCCCCTCTCTTGGTCTGTTCCTTTGGCCATTTCCTTTCAGTAAAGATATTGGGGTTCAAAAAAGGACTAGTGGCTTTTTGGAGAAAATATGCAAATTGGTCAAGTATTTGTTTATTCAGTCAGCCAATAAATATTAATGAGATGCCTTTTATATGGCAGGTGTTAGCCAAGGTATCTACTTGCTCCAAGTACCAAGATTTCAGTATTTTCATAGAGACTCTGCTCCAGAAATTGATCTAAGTAAACTACATATACTACATACTTGGTATACTTTGGGGTCTGATTTCTAAATCATTGCTAGGTAGTTCTTCTGAATAAAATAGAATGCTCTAGAAAGCAAAATCTCCTTTTGCAACCCCTAATCAAAACTTCCCCAGTTCCCACTCCTTGCTGCATTCACTCCGGTTCGTGTGCAGTCACACACGCACACGTGAGCACGACATCTAACTTGAGCCGGGGGGCATCAACTGTGTAACTTTCATAAATTCACAAAGACCATGTTTACTCGCCTATCATCCATCATAACCTGCTTGTGTCTAAACTAAAGCTTCCTTCCATCATTATATCACCAATGAGTACAATTAAGAGACAGGGCTTCAACGGGTCACAACACCTTTTTCACAGTTTAACAACCGGAAGGCGCTTGGCCTTAGAGATTCACTCACGTAAACTGACCTAACTTTATCACACGCTTATGTGAACACAGCCAGATTTACAACTGCACTGAAAGTTCTCCAGGCCACCCGTTTTGTGTGTGTACAAGGCCACAGAAATTTTGCTAGTGGCCACATTTGTATCGAGTGTCTGCTCCTCCAACCTAATGCAGCAGAGCTGGGATCTACTTGCCAATGTCGGTTTGTATTATAGGTGTGGTTGCTGTCTGGACAAGCTCTGTTAAAAAGAGAAAGATTGCAGAGTTGGCTTCATCTCAAACGTCTGTGTCTGATTCAGACATCTGTGTCTCCCTGAGAAAAAACTTTTTCACAACCAGAGCTGTCCAACAAAGAAATAAACCACTTCCTCTGGGAGCAAACTCCTCCTGATGGGAAGTGGTCAGGCTGAGCCACTTCTCAGGGCTGTGGGGAAGGCAATCCAGCACCTTGACCCGGAGGCAGAGCCTTCCTGAGATGGGAGGATGCTACTCGGATGATGGAGGTAGCCTCTGGTCATGCACGCTTGCTGTAAAATGACACCCAGGGAGGGTCTGCGATTTCATAGCGAGCTGTTTGGAGAAGCAAGGCTTTGGCTGTGTTTCAGAGTAGGCTCCAATGGAAGATTTGTATTGGTCTCTGCAGTATGGGACCACCTCTAAGGCTCAGGTCATGTGGTCAAGCTACAGAGCAGAGCATGGTGGGCTGGCAGCACAGAGCAAGTCCAAGTGTATATTTAGACCCTGTTGGAAGAAAGATGCTTTGTCCCCACACAGTCTGACATCATTGTATAATCAGCTGCCAAGCCAGTTCTGGACTCTTGAGCATGTCTCCGCTCATCTTGTGCCCATCCTCTCAGTATTGATGTTGGTACAGTGTGCACTGACCTGGCGGAAAGTGTCTTTCTGAAGCTTCATGTGCTGTCTTTTCCTCTGGAGGGAAATCAAACTCAATGCTAAGTATGAGGAGAACCCCCAGGCTCTTTCTGCAGGACTTTAAGGTCCAGGGCCCTGCTTGGGAAAGCAGAGAGTGAAGAAAAGCAAGTCCTCCTGTAAAAAACGTGCTTTTGCTACTCAGGGGAAATTGTCCTGAAGCCTGGGAGAGCCAGCGTGAGCTTTCTTCTCAAGTACAGCGTTTTGGTAAAGTCCATGTATGATCATACCACTGTAACCACACAGGAATTTACCACAGGAAGTGTCCCAGCTGTTGCCTATTAGCATTAGAACAAATTACACAAAGCAAATTGTTAGCAGACATGTTTCCGCCATATTTAACTGGTGGCGATAAATAAGAGCGATTCTCTTTCAAATAAATGCTACGTTTCCAAAAATCCAGCTTCCAATCACCCGTGAAGGAATCATCTTCGATTAGGAGGGAGGACATCCTGGAGGCTGAGGTCCCAGTGCTCTGGCCGGTGGCACAGCCCTGGTCGGGCCGGGAGCTCAAGTGCCAGGTGTTGAGTGTGGTAGCAGGGTGTTGCTGCCAGGCAGATAGCACTGCCTCTACCTGTCTGACCACCTGCTGGATTCACCTCCAGGCCTCTCAGCACGGTCTGCTCCTGCTGCAGGGAACACGTACACGGCAGGACAACCCTACTCAGGTCTTGCATGTGTTTATGAAAAGAAATAAACTAAACCCATAGGCAGGTTTTCACCCTTCTTCTCCTTAACAAAATGTTGCAGTTTTAAAAAATGTTCTACTCCTACACAATCCCATATCTTATTATCTGAAATTTAAAAAAAAAAAGAGTCCAATCTCCTCCTCGTCTAATGCCGTTGCAGAAGAGTCGGAGAAGCGCCCTCAGAGCCCATGTTAGGTGCCCACCCAGGAAGGCCTGGCTGTGTCTTCAGAAGGGAAGCATGACGATTTCATCGCTCAAGACCTTCTGGCAATGCCTACATTCAAGTCCATAGCCACCTCTGGGCATTTCCAACTGTCTTCAGATATATGACAAAATTCTCCTAAAACAATTTCAAAAACCAATTTTAAAATAATGTTAATTTTTAAAAGGTAAGAAATATTTCATACAGGCTGTAAATACAAAAAGAGGTTATTGCAGCTTAAAGGGTTGGGACTGTTAGAAGAGGTGCTCTTTTCCTAGGAAATTTATAGTTTTGTCTTCCCTCCCTCACTGATTTCCTTCCCAAGCAAACCAACCCGAGCTCGGAATTCCTTTGCAATGGATTTCAGTGTCATAGTTGGTTCTCCTGAGGAGCTCTTCACCCCTTTTTCCTACTAAAAGGAAAATAGCTCAGCAGCCCTGCTGAAGGGAAATGATAGGAGCCCAGCGCACACACTAGCAGGCAGTGAACAGGTGTGAAGATAGGGGCTTCCTGCCCACAGGTCTCGCTGGCTGGGCCTCTCCCCTCAGTCACCGCGAGCCTATCTTCACCTGAGTTGGGTCGGCCCAGAAGGCCCCAGCTGCCTCCAGGGCGCACCCTGCTGGCGTTAGAGAGTATACCTAGTAGGAACAGCCTAGAGCAGGTTCTGTCTCTGTGTTACAAAGCTGGGGAGGCATATTTAAAGAACCAAGCAAATATAGTAGCTGATATACTCCCAGCCACTTCCTAAAGCTCTTCAACTACAGTGTCAGGAAAGACACAAACACACACATGCACACACCCTCACATCTTTTACCTGAAGTCTTCACCAAAGGAATAATGTGCTTCAGAAAATATTTAAAACTCATTAGGCAATAGAATTGTCTCTGGATTTTTTAACAGAAAAGTATAATTGAAAATGTTTGGAACGTGAACACACACACACTATCTCTGTTTTCGAATTATGCAAAACGAATAGCACTATCTGTCACAATGAGAAGCAAAGCTACTGCAGTGGAATGACAACCACCCTAACTGTACACGTGTGAGGCCCCGAACAAGCTCACATTTAGGCAGGAGCAGCACACACCACCTGACTCTCAGAGGGCTGCTTCGAGGAAATGGCCTGGCAAGTTTTGCATTTGCTAAGCTTTTTAGCTGCCTGGTTTGACAAGATTTCTGAAAGGGGTGAAAATTCATTGTAATTGCAGTATTGCTACAATAATTTGGTTGGCTAATTGCATTCCAGTGCAAAACAGGCAAGAAAGAATTTCCTCCCTGGGCTATTCTCCCACATGGAGGCATTCGTTTTAAGAATCACGAGATTTTTAAAAAGTCAAACCTTAAATATCGTGGCTTCGGCAATCTGTCCTGCCTGGAGTGTAATGCGAAGTGAGAGGGCACCTCCATGAGAGCGGTCACACGTGAACAAGGTCCAGTTTTCTCCGAGGCGTGAGATGGGAACATCTCTCTCCCTTGAAATTTACTCAAAGTGTCTCTTTGACATCGTTTGGGGATAATTTTAATTTGGGGCACAATGTTCGTGTTTGTGTAGTGAGGGAGGTGCTCCTGTGAGGGCAGGTGGGAAACTCTAAAAGTCTCTAAATGAGGTATATGTTGATGGAAGAGGCACCAGGAGTTCCAGAGGGTTGAGCAGAAAGAGGGGTGAGAAACAGGGGTTGTTGCAGGGTTTCCAGATCTCACACAGCATGGTGTGCAGTATTTCTTGCGGTCATCATCTAAGTCCTAAGTGCTGTATAGAGGACCGGCCTGCAAATCCACCTAGGGCTGCCCTCAAGTTTGTAGAAGCCATGCCCTGCACACGGGCACCTGGTGGCAGGGGTGAGGGGGTTGCAACCCCACCCTGGTCCACTTTCCAGCAGAGCACCTGGCGCAGGCTGCATCCCAGAGGTAACTGTGCCTTTTCTAACTTGTATTTGGGCCAAGGAAAGCGCTGAGCTTCTTTTTGGTGCTCACTCTCCACATGGCAGTCTGGTCTTTATCTCCTCACTGCCAACAGTACAGATGTTTTTTAAGGAAGAGGATAGGCCTGTGACAAAGGTGAATTCATTTGGAAGGTGTGTTTTCTGTTCAGTAAAAGAGGAAGGAAAAAAAGAGAGTGGGAGAGGAAGGAGAGGGATGGAAAGAAGAATGAAGACGAAGCTGTTCTTCCGCCTAGTGAATTGTGGATGTATCGTCCTGGACATAGCTGCAAAGGGGTAGAAAATCTTTTTTTTTTTTTTTTTTCTGTTAGTCCACGGTGAGGAAGGAAAACCTACATGTAAATTGAATTAAACCCAATAATAGCATGTCTGTGTATTTGTTGAGGACTAGAAAAATTAACCACGCATACAACTACATAATCCAGCAAGGTAACTAGAAATCAACACTTTCCCATTTCAAAGCTTAGTTGAGACACTTTTCTTTTTTAAAGAAACACCCATGGCTAAATGTCACTGAGACTCTTCAGCGTGCCAACATACTGACACCTCAGTGAGGATTCTGGAAAGGAAGAAACTCCAAAGCCCCATCTGGGGAGAATGTACTTCCAAATTCTTGCCTTTGCTGCTTGTACATCTCAGTCAGTAATGATTGGATACAAACTAGAACCTTCTAGGAGACAATTTCTTTCCAATTACCTTTGGGAGGTAATTGGGTCCTCCCCAGTTGCAATCTGTGGTGCTGACCTTGAAATAAATTCCCCACGTCTGTGTGGGCTAGATCTTATTCACGGAAACCCTAACCCATGTATTGAGTACCGAATCTTCAGGCTACAGCAGTGAGAGTCCTGGAATTTCATTAGTAGTCTGCCCTCTAGTGGGATAACACAGTACTTCAGATAACTAGGAATAGAAAATATTTTTTTTCCTTCTCTTTCAGAGAGCATAAGAATTCAAGTTATCCAGATAGTGCAAGGTGAGGCATTTATCCTTAGAAGACAGCTTCGAAAGCCGAATCAGGCAAGGCTCGCAATGAGAGCTCCTCGGGTTGGAGTCAGAGACAGGGGTTGCTGTGGAGGGTGTCCCCACGAGGCCTGCAGAGACACAGGTTCTGCTCATACCCTTGGAACCCCCCAGGGTTCTTCTCCTTGGGCAAGAGCATTTGGTTCCCCATCTTCCTTTGTAAGAATAGGACCCGCTCTAACAGCAACCAACCTATCAGGAATGTTACAAATAATATGCATTTTTGTCATTTTTTGGCAAATCATTAACACCAAGGAGCCTTTCAAAAAAAGACCAGGCTGAATATTTGAAAAGATGGAGATGCACGAGTTTTGTAAAAAGACTACATCTCTGGGGCTGTTGTTTTTAAGAAGAGGATCTATTTTGTGATGGTGGCTGGATGTTGGTAAGGCAGAAGATAATCTTGAGCTGCGCTGTCTGGATTTGGCTTCCGTCTTTTAAAAACCTTCAGAACTTGGCCTGCTTCAGTCTGTCGATATGGTAGCAGAGCTTCAGCGCAGGTCCCAGCTTCAGGCCCAAATATTTCATAACCATGTCACTCTTCAGCAGCAAGAGGGCATTGCCATCAATCTCCTGGTGGGACAGGGTCAGAACAAAGGAAAAGCAGCAGACGGTCAGAGGAATTAAACAGTGGCTGCAGTTCAGGGGTGGCCAGGGGGTGAGGGGAGGGAATATGGATCTCCTTAGGTGCACATTCTCTTAGCCCCCAGACCAGACCTTCTTTAGAAGATAAAGCAAAAATACTACATCCCCCTCCTCCCCTCATCTCCTTGGGGTACTTTAACACACTGGGCCATTCATATTCCCACTCTATCCTGATTGAAGGAATCAAACATACTTCTACATGGTCCCAATATCCCACGTATGATGTTCATCTCCTCATCGAAACTAGGGCTAAATGAGCAAGACATGTGTGATGGATGGAATGTATGCCCCTGCCCTATTCATGTGTTGAAATCCTAACTTCCAATAGGTGGTGACTTTGGGGGGTAATTAGGCCATGATGGTGGACCCTTGTGACTGGGAGTAGTGTCCTTGAACAACAAGAAAATGGCAATCTGCAGCCTGGAAGAGGGCTCACACTAGAAGCAGACCAGGCTGATGGTGGGCTTCTAGCCTCCAGAACTGAGAAGTGAGTTGGTATTGTTCAGAAGCCAACTGGTCTATGGTACACTGTTTTGGTGGCCTGAACTCAGACAAAGGGTCATCCATCAGACCCTGAAACTAGTGGTTCCCTTTCTGTTCCGGGTGCTGATGTAAAGGCCTGGCTTTCATCCATCACCCTAATCTCTTGCTTCTAAGCCCGCCTGACTTTAGCTGATTACTAGATTGCTAATTACGCTCTGTGAGGGAGTTCAGGTGTCTTTGGCCCTGTCGGGAATGCTGGGTGGCAGACAATTAGATGACACCTGTGCTGAACCCCAGGGTTTAGCACAGAGAACTACTAAAAGAATGCCATTCCTGTGAGGTCCCGGCATTGCTCCCAATTGTCCTGTTGAACTCGTGGACCTGGTAGGGCTGGGCTTCCTCATTAACCTAGTGTTATTTTCAGGTCCCTGGAGACGGACATTTTGGGCTGCAGTTCCCTCTCATTCCCCTCACCAGCCCTCCAGTTGTTGATGAAGTGCTGACTCTGTGTCATACTCTCCGTGTCCTTGGCAAAATGTCAGAGTGCACAGATCTCATCTGCCAGCCCTCCCAGAGGCCTCATTTTTGGATGTCTCTCTTTACCCTATCCCCTAGAAGTTCACCGTGTCTGTCACTCTGGAAGACAGACAGCCAGGCTCCTCCCACCCAACTCTGTCTAAACGTAACACACCCTGGGTCTTTGCTCTCAAGGCCCCACTGTTAGGTGAGGTCAAATACATCCCTAATAAAATGTGAGTGTTGGGTCAGATAGGACCCTCCCCAGATCTGAGAGTATGATTTCTACAATAGAACCACCAAATAAAATGACAGGCAGGAAAAAATTAATGGTAACTGCAGTAGGCAGAAGAAGGTTCCCTCTCCTTTTTCCCCAAGATGTCTATATCCTAATCCCTGAAACCTGTGAATCTGTTAGGTTCCTTGGAAAAAGGAAACTATGCGTGCAGGTGGAATTAAGGCTGCCAGTCACTGCCTGTCACAGGGAGAATACTTGGATGATTAGGGGAGGGGGAGGCTATGCAGTCACAGGGTCTGAAAACGTGGGAAGAAGAAACAAAGCATCAAGAGCCGGAACAGGCCCCTGCTTAATGCTGCAGCTTTGAGGATGAGGATGAGTGGGTAGGAGCCAAGAAATGAGGGTGGGTTTAGATGCTGGAAAAGTCAAGGAAATAAGTTCTCCCAAAAGTCTCTGGAAAGAATGTCAGCCCATGAGACCGGTCAGACTTCTGACCCACTGAGATGCAAATTAACAAAGTTGTGTTGTATGGGGTCGGGGGGAGGTAGAAGAGGGTAAAGGGGGTCAAATATATGGTAACAAAAAGAGACTTGACTTCGGGAGGTGAACACACAATGCAATATACAGATGATGCATTATAGAATTGTACACTTGAAACCTATATAATCTTATTAACCAATGTCACCCCAACGAATATAATTTAAAATTTTTTAATGTGTTGTTTTAAGCTACTATATTTGTGGTAACTCATTATAGCAGAATTGGAAAACTGACATAGTAAGCTTGGCAGGTAAAGTATTACTTCTTACATTTTTGTTCATTTACCATCTTCATGTATTTCAGAATCTCCTAGACAATGATGAGAATGCCTGCTTACTGGAGGCTCTCTCCGAGTCAGGCACCATGCTTACACTCTGCATGTGCATCTTATTTAATCCACAAACAGCTTAGGACTAGACCCCAATGCAGTTCGCCTGACATGTCATAGATGGGCTATAAATATTTGGTGAACGCGCAGACGGATGGATGGATGGGCAGAAAACAAGCACTCCTGTTAAAGGCTGAAACGATGGAACAGGTGGGGTAAATAGCCCTTTAAAACAAACTAAGTGCTTGCTGTGCTCTGAGAAGCCTGTGGTTCCGCCTGGCCTTCCTGAGTGTTCCCCAAGGCTTAGTTCAGCGCTGCCCCCCAGCCCTAAGCTCCTGAACCTCACCCTCCTCCCGTGCCTGCCCCCTCCTGGGGCCAGGCCCACCGCACACATACATGCTTTCTGAAGAGCTCCACGTGAGGCCCCAGGGCCTGCGGGTCAGCGTCTTTCACAAACCAGACCACATCCTCCACGGTCCAGGTGGACGGGTTCCTGCTCCGTGGCCGCCGGGCGTCCTGCCCGTCTGGAGAAGGGCTCGAGGCTGGATGGGTGAGCGAGGAGAGCGAGACCATTAGACACCAGGACCAGGGCCCCACTCCTACCTGTGCTGCCTGCTCCCACCTGGCCCTGGAGGCCAAGGTGGTGGCCCGAGTGACCTCCTTTGAGGGAGAAAGGCTGTGCGTGTCTGCACACTAGTTGTGACCCAGCATTCCTCTAGCTTCCCTTCTCCACCTTTAGCTGGTGCTTTTGCTTCTGTCCATGAGACATTCACCCTCCCTCCTTCCCACAGAAGTTCCCCCGGCCCCCAGAGCCCAGGGAGACCCTTTCCTAGGCAGCAGTCCTGTGTCCGGCCACCTGAATTTCACCTTCCTTCACCTTTAACCCCAAATCTTTGCTTGTTCTTCTCTTAAGATGCTCTCCAGTCTGCCTCATGTCACCATTATGTATATACTTATCTATAACATCCAGTTAGATTTTAATCTCTTGAGGATGATCTCTTTCATCTTCCCCCCATTCACTCCACAAACATCAACAGAGCATCTCTTCTGTAGCAGGTCCTGGGCAAAGTGCTGAAAACTCTATCCACTCATTGCAGGATCTATAATCTTTGGTTCCTCCATGGCTCTAAGCACATATAGTTGTAAAATCTGGGTTATTCCATGTAAGATGATTCAGTGTACTTTGCAGAAACAGTATAAATAACTTATACAAGAGCCTTGTGTGGGTAATCCTTAATCCTATTTTCAGGCCAGAAAAAAGCGTGGGCGCTGAACAACGAAGCCACTTTCCCGCAGAAGAATCCTGTTTTGGAAGTGGAGGAGCCTTCGCACCTGTGCCCCTTCTCAGCCCCGGGGTGCAGCGGTTTTCCACTGTCTCCTCTTCCTTCCTCTTTGTGAAGGTGCTTGAGAAGAGCACAGTTCTCCATCAGTGCCAACAAAAGCACAGCATCACATTTCTGAGTCTGTCCTCAATACATACGGTTTGGTTGAGAACTGCATTTACTTTGAGATTTCCCTTGCTTTTCCCTGTCAGACCTGGAAGGGGGCCCCCAAGGTGGTCTGGCACTGGGCATTTTGCCAGGAAACTGTTAATGTCCCCTGGAGCCATCTGAGTGCTGATGTGTGAGTATTAGAGATGACTCCACTGCCTTTAAAGACACCTGCACTCAACATGGGGACGAGGCATTGCGGAAATGGCATTCACCTCTGGATCCCACCCCATCAGAGCTTCGGCATTAATCGGGGTGATAATAGATGCTCTGATTACGAAGGCTGGAAGTCTACAGCGCCAAGAATGATTTTAGCAGGATCAGAGCAGAGGTCAAATCTAAATTCCTGTATTTGATAGAAAGGAAAGATACCAAACTGATTCGCAGCCTCATCCATGGGAGCCCAAGTTCCCCTGAGCAAGGTCAGGGCGCAGGGCTCGAGCAAGGGTAGTATGTTGTCTTTACAGAGGAAGTGCTCAGGTGATGACCGTGGAATGAAAGTGGCTCCCGTCCTGGGGCCTGGTGCTTGCTGTGGGCATTTTTCACTTGTCCAGGCTGGATGGGCAGCAGCCAAACCCGGATGGGGCACCTTTCTGAGGGGGGCCTTGTAGTCACACAAGACAGAGAGCAGCAGGAAGCCCAACACACCTCGGGGGTTGCTCAAGTTCCAAAGCACGTGCACTGGCTCTAGAAGGAGGAGTGGAACTGCCCAGGGGCAGGCTTGTAAAGCCTCTGCAGTGGTCTCTGCTCACAGAAAGAATAAGTATACCAGTGCCCCCCCCCCCAACCCAGCTGCTGTGAAGGTGTCAGGGAGACAGATGGGTGCAGCCTGGCCTGGCCAGGCCAGGCAGATATGATTGGACGTTGGTAAGATGTGACAGATGTGAAGAAACCTTGCTCCTAAAAGAACAGAGCCTGCAACCGCTCACCCAGTGAGTTTAGGAAGACGGCATTCTCCAGTGCAGAGCCCTTTGTGTGTGGTCATGTCCATTTACCGGGGGCTGCCCAAGACATGGGGAAAGTGAAATCCAATTGTGAATGGGTGTGAAATTGAAGATGGTTGATGTCATTTCTAAAGCTCAACTCGAATTCCCCAGGAACAGAACGACTATGAATCAGGGTTTACAGTAATCCCTGACATTTTTGGAGCACGGGCACCTGGGCTGCTGTCTCTGGGTTTCTGTCTGTCTCACACATCCCCACAAGCACATGCACGATTTCCTTTTGTGCATTCAAAATTCGGAGAAAACTTTTTAGATAACAGTAGAGTCACGAGAAGAGTGGGGTGAGCAATGAGCTGGAAGTCAGAAACCCCTGCCACCTACCAGCCATGTGAGTGTCTTTGTGCTTCTCAAGCCTCTGAGGGCTCCGTCCGAGTCCACGTGCAAAGCCACAGACTGCAGACCAGTACCAGGCTCTGGTCCCTGTCCTGGCCCTGATCATTCTCTAGGGGCCTCGTTTCTTCAACTGGTTCCTCAAGAGTATTGTAAGGATCGAGTGAATGTGTACAATAGCTTCGGGCTGGAGACCGACAAGGGGCATCTGAAGAAGAGCCTGTCAGTGTCGGAAAGGGACCCCTTGGTGCCCCTCCTCAGGCTGCCTGTAAATCTCCTCAGCTGCCTCAGACTCTCTGGGCAGCTGGAACTGGTTTGGGAGGAGACAGGGGTGAAGGCAATGGGGAGGACAGATCTGTTCTCAGCTCCTCCTGATCATCTGGTCCCCATAGAACACACCCTTCCTAGAAACAAGGCCACGCAGAGTGCAGAAGGTGCCCAGGTGAGTCCACAATCTGGGCAACATCGGGCAGTTTGAAACTGTTGTTTTTCATTATTTCTATTATAATAATTTTAATTTTAAAAGATTTAAATCAGGTTTTTCTTTTATTTCTTCAAGACCAGCTGACTTGCCTGTATGAGAAGACAGGATGCTTCTAGGGACAAGGAGAAACCACAGGCTTGAAGTGAGGCCGAGCTGGGCTGGGTTCCTTCTCTGCCACCATAGATACCGTGACCTCTGGGCAAGCAATTTGATCTCTGCCAGGAAGCCTCCAGCCACCCCTCCTCCCCACAGCCCCTCCTGAGCCAGCTCCTGCTCCCCAGCAGCTGACTCCACCATGCTCTGGGAAGCCTTTCCTGACTCCCCACAATAGGCTCAGCGACCCCTCCCAGTCTGATTCTTGCATAGCATCCATCCTTTTCCTTAGGAGCAATAGTCCCGGTTGTAATGAAATGTGTGCAGTTATTAATGTTTGTCTCTCTGGAACAGGGTGCACGTGTCTTGTCTTGCACACAGCTCCATCCTAGAACCTGAGAAGATCCCTGGCACGTTGTGCTCAGTAAGTATGTGTTGGCCAGGACCAAGCAGAGTCACAGTCCCCGCAACTCTCCTTCTCCTGAACAAAGAGGCCTTTCCACACCTTCAGACATTCCGCCCACATCACACACAGTGCTGTCCCCTTCTTCTTCTGGCTGAATCGTCTCTATCCATCACCCAATGCCATACCCCATGGAAGCAAACTCCAGCCCATGGGAAGCATCTAGGTGGTAATAACAGTGTCAGATTCCCTTTGTTTCTTGATTCTGAAACTTGGACCTAGCTGTGTTTGGGAATTCTATAGCATGTCCTGTTGCAAGCAAGAGTCATGATGCTTTTGTTATCTGAAACCTCTTTATAGCTCTTAGTGATTATGTCTTGGATGAGAGACAGGAGAGAGCTCTCAAATTTTCACCCGAGTATCAGCAAATTAAACAGGAAAACATGTCCTGTGAATACACTCCTTCTGAGGCCACTGGCAGAGGTGATAGGTGTGATATATCAAGACAGCAGGTGGCCAGGGCAAGTATTCAACTTTGTCATGTCATCGATATCTGCTCTCCTGCCTGCAGCCTCGTGCTATTTTCTGGCTTCTATGGATTTAATCCATTTTGATTAGCACCATGGGGGAAAATCCATTTCTAGGTTCCTTCCTTTATGATGTGGGTCAAACCCTCTTAAAGAGGTATGGTTCCTTAGTACCAACTGCTTTCACTTGGGATGCAATTTCAGAGCAATACTGAGCAGTTCCTTGGGCAGAGGGAAAACGTAATAGCCCTCCAGAGGGCCCACAGCAGGCAGCTAGGTGACAAATGGGTAAGGGGGCAATGTTTTCTCCCCTACGTTAACACACTGTCACTCCACTCAGCATGGTTTATTTCCACAGTTTCCACATGCATTCAGCTGTGCAAGTTTTGTTCAAGCAAAGCACACGTAGAACTCCATTCTGCAAATGCAAAGAGGTCCTGCCTGGGCAATGAGGGCAGGGTGTCAGAGTCCCGTCTGCTCCCATCCCCTCTTCTCCATATCCCCTAGACCTCCAAGGGTCAGGTGCTCAGTAAATAGCTATTTAGTATACGTATATGTCTTGAACAAGCAGGCCCCTTTTCTGGGGCTGCAGAGGATACAAATATGAGCAAGAAACCCCACAAAGCTGAGAGTCTTGTTCCTGCCCCGGGGCTGGGGAGAGGAAGTGCTGGAGATGAGGAGACAAAGTGCCAGGGGAGGAAGCAGGAGAGAAGAAACATGTCTGATTGTGAGGTGTGGCCGAGACAGCCAGTTGCCCACCCAGCATCTTTCTTCCACTTCTTCCTTTGTAATAGAATCCCAGATTTCCCGCTGGGACCATGGATTCTAAGAATTAAGTAACTAAGAATTTCCCAGCTTCCCTTGCAGCCCATGGCCACGTGACTAAATTCCGGCCAATGAGATGTAAGCAGAGTAGGGAAACCTCTTTCAGAGATGCCAGCACTGCCCTCTGTCCACTTATTCTCCCCACCCCCTTCCTTCATCTCCATGCTGAGAATGTATGTGGTTGGCTGGCTCTTTCCAGCATCTGTGGTTCCATATAGCACCCTGAAGATGGCAGCAATTAAAAGGAATATCTGGAGCACTAAAAAGTTAATGCACCTACCAAAGGCAAATAATTTCACTTTTCTTCAGTGCATCACAAAGGCTCAACAATGAATTTCAACTGTCGCATCCTGCAGCAGCTTTACTCCATGGAGGCTGGGTGGCTGTGTGATTCTGAGCATCCCATAGCCCTACGGGGTCCTGTTGACTGTGAACAACTCTAATTTTCAGGGTATCAGACCAAGTTCTCAGTAATATTTCTAAGTTGTAAAAGAGACTATTGACATTCAGGATATCTGCACGCTAGTTACTGGTTTGCTCTGAGTGGAAGGCGGCAGGCGCTGGAGGGCTCCATTCCTCTGATCTCACCCAAGATCCTGAGACGCACATGTCCTGAGCTAGGGGGCTCTCCTGGGGCTGCAGCCAGGGCTCCAATAGAAAGGGCCTTCTCAGAGCTGGCTGCAAGGGAGGGGGGGCCTCCCCTCTGGCAGATTACTCAGACAGCTGATCAGGGTCTAATTCCAGGAGAATGAAGGGCTAGGGTAGAGATAAAAAGAAAGGACAAGAGGGTGGCTGAAACTGGGGTGGGAGGCCATCCCAGGGATCCACTGAAAGAGGCAGCAAGGGACTCAGGGAGCTGAGCTCTTTTGAGATCCCTTTGGCGGGTCCTAGAGTCCCCTCATTCAGAGAGACCAGATGGACTGGGATGGGGCAGACAATTCTATAGCCAGTGATGGTTCTCTCCATCCAAATAGTGTCTTCCTCCTATTGCTTGAAATCCTATACTTAAGACATAGGGCCTAAGATTTTACCAATTTGAATGGTGGAGAGAGTAAACATCTCCTTTTTAAAAAAGAGGCAACACTCTTAGGATGATAAGTCAATTCATTCAGAGCGATGTCCTGTGATCACCACCCTGAGCAAATGGGAACTGGGTTGCAGAGAAGAGGTTGAGAGAAAAAGACATGGAAGGGGAAGAAGGACACTAGGATTCAACAGGACGGTACAGGGCACTGTGATGGCTGAGGGCAGGGGGCAGGCAGAGATAATGAATGTTTATTGAACACCTACTGTACGCCAGATGCCACTCTAACTCTGGGGATAAACCTGGGAAATAAACGCTGCATCCTCACTTACTTTAAGACTTGGGATTGTGCCAGATCTTGTTCCCTTCTCCTGTTCTTGGAGATCGGATGAACAGTGTCTCTCCCTTTTAAACAATGCACTCCTCCCACTCATATCTTCTGCCTGGCCGATGGCCCTGCGTGACAGTGTTAGGAACTGGTCCACAGGGTGCCCTACATTTGGTAAGAGCCCTCCAGCTGAGGGAGTCTATGCTGTGCCCCTCAGCACTGCCTCCCCTTCGGGGAGACCTGCAGGGACCCCTGCTTCCCTCTCATCCCCGGCCAGCAGAGGCTCGTCCAGGACGGGTGAGACTCTTTGAGGGGAAGGACCTTGGGCCATACAAAGCAGCTAAATGCTGTGGCTTCTCAGGGCTGCTTCTGGAGAGATTATAGGCTCAGGGCAGAAATGTGGCTGGCCCAAGAAGACAGCCAGCCCACTGGGAGGTCTGGAGGGGCCAGATGAAGACTCTCTGCCTCCTTGACCTGGCCTTCTTTCTGCAGCAGTTCCCAGCAGCTGAGTTCATGAGCTGTGCTCTGCTCAGGAGTGTTCACATGATCTGTGACTATTAACATTTATTGAACTCTTACTTTGTCCTAGACTTTGTACTAAATACACATAAGAACTTATTTAATCATCCCAACAAACCTATGGGGTGGGTGCTATTATTATTATTCCAATTTTATGGGTGAGAAAACTGAGGCATGGAGAAGCTCAGGCTGGCAAAAGGTCAAACAGGAAGTGGCAGACCCAGGACTCCAGCCCAGGTCACCTGGCTCCACAGTCCATGTGATTATCTCTATGCTCTATAGCCTCTACTCATTAACAAAATACTGAAGCCTAAAAATAATTTTTAAAAAATCAGAAAGGACGCTGAGCTATCCCTGCAATGACGCCACGTTCACACGCTGCGCCCCAACAAGCGCTGTAATGGGTGAGACAGAAGCGGCACCACAACCAGCACTGTGGGAATTTTGCTGGACTCTGCTTCTGCCCATGGGTTTGTATCCTGCCATGCCGCCCGCTGTGCAGGAGAAAACTCTTTACTAACAACTACTTCTTTTTGTTCCTGGCACAGAGCTAGTCTATGCCTCTTAGACCTGCTTAGAGTGAAGTGTGGCAAAATGGCCAGCCCTTGCCGAGACATGGGTGGAAGTGATATGACCACTTCCAGCTCTAGGGAAGTATGTGTGTCTTCTCCGCTCACTCTTTCCCTTTCCACCCACCAGGTGCTTGGGGCATGGAAGGCCGGGGGTGAGCAGAACTGCCAAAGGAGCAGAGCCTGGGCTCCTGACCTGGAATGCACCCACCAACTAGGAACTTTGGTCTCTCTTTTTCATTCTCTTTTAAATCCTCACCTGAGGATATGTTTATTGATTTTAGAGAGAGAAGAAGAGAAAGAGACAGAGAGAAGCATCAGTGTGAGAGAGACACATCCATCGGTTGCCTCCTGTGTACGCCCTGACTGGAGATTAAACCCACAACCTTTTGGTGTACGGGACAACACTCCAACCTACTGAGCCACTTGGCCAGGGCCCACCTTGGTCTCTTGAACAAAAATAAACTTCTACTGTACTTGAGTCACTGTACACTTTTGGAGTCTACTTACTCCTACAGCCTAACTTACACCATTTTATACATGGTGTACTAATACACCATTTTCTTTGCTTATCGTCAAAGGCTTATGTCAGCTGACTTCAAGAACAACAGTTCATGAGGAGGTTTGGGGAAACTTCTGATTTCCTAGTGTTCCCATGTTCCAAGAGCCTCAGTCCCCTCCTTCCCTCCGTGCATTTGCCCCAGGGCACAGGCAGAGGAGGTTAAGTCCCAGGGAAGAAGCCAATGCATGCATTACATTACCACATCTGTTTCCTTCAAGAGAGGTCCCATTTCTCTTGGGGCTGGAGACTGGGGGCCTCAGCCCAGGTGTGGAGGGGCCTCCAGAGGACATGGGGCTGGTGCGAGGACCACCAGTGGTGGTGGCTGGGCCTCCCCCAAGATGGCTATCTCCAGAGTTCTGCCTCTTGAAGTACAGCGAGGAGGAGGCAGGCAAGGAGCCCCTGTGGCTAAAGGCGGAGGCGGAGGGGTCCACGCTGTAGCGGTTCATGCCCGCTGTTTTCACCAGGCACTCTTCAGTGGTGACTGTTTTTGCTAAGCGAGAAAGCAGAGCAGAGAAGCAGAGATCAGAGAGCAGTTCAAGGGGCCAGCTGGCACTCAGTCTTGGCAAACCTTCCCCAGCAGCAGACACTCCGCTCCCTGTGAGGACAGGAGATGAGGAAGAGTGGACCCCATGGCCTAATGCTGATAGCTCACCTATCAGCAGATGGAGACCCCTGCCTCACCACAAAGCATATTCTCACAGGGACTGGGAGATGGGCCCCTCTGTGTACAGAGGAAAAGTCATTATCTTGGTGATTGATGACTTGGAAATAAAATTTGAACAGAGGTCCTTCCTCTTCCATATCTCTGCCCCTCTTGCCTCTCCCTATTTGTCTGAATCCCTCTGCACTCTCTTCTCTTACCCACCATCACTGCCTCACTCATCTGGGAATAATGCAGAGAAACTGGAACCCGCATGTACTGCCAGTGGGAATGTAAAATGGTGCAGCCTCTTTGGAAAACAGTCTCATTCTTTCTCACATGGTTAAAAATAGAGCTATCCTGTGATCTAGCAATTCCATTCCTAAGTAAATACCCAAGAGAAATGAAAACACATGTTCACACATAAATATGTGCATGGATGTTTATAAAAAAAACTATTTATAATAGCCAAAACAATCCAAATGATTATCAACTGATGAATGGTTAAACAAAGTATCATATATCCATACAATGGAATATTATTCAGGCATAAAAGGAAATGAACAGCTACACTGTAGCAGCCACTGCTATGGTGGCTGAGCCTAGAAACGTTGTGCTAAGTGAAAAACACCAGGCTTAGAAGACCACATACTAAGTAATTCTACTTATATGAAATGTCCAGGACAGGCAAATTTATAGGGACAAAAAGTAGACTAGTGGTTGTCTTGGGCATGGGGGTTGAAGGGATAGAGGGTGCTGGCTAAAGGGTGTTAAAAATGTCCTGCAACAGCTGATAGCTGCACATATTTGTGACTACACTAAAAACCACCAAATTGTACACTATAAGTGTGTGTGTTGTATGATATGTGAATTTTATCTCAATAAAGCTGTTTTAAAAAGTCATCACAGGAGACTTCTGACCAAGATGGAGGCATAGGTAGATACACTGTGCCTCTTTGCACAACCAAAAGAAGGAAAACAACAAATTTAAAAACAAAAATTAACCAGAGCTGCCAGAAAATTGAACTATGTGGAAGTCCAACAACCGAGGAGTTAGAGAAGAAACATTCATCCAGACTGGTAGGAGGGGCAGAGAGGACTGGCAGCAAGGCAGCAGCTAGAGGACCAGGCAGTCCTACAGTTGCATGTGGATAGATAAAGTGGGAGAAACAACTAGGGAGCGAGACAG